>CAKAOJ020000439.1:0-280000 GCA_916701645.2 Sebastolobus alascanus | reverse complement strand
TTCATCATCAGCACGACTGTGTTGAGCGCGATCATCGCCATGATAGTATACTCAAATGGCGGCGACACCACAAACTCCCACATTCGGTATTGGAAGCTCAGCTTGTTCTGAGGCATGTGGCGTGTCAGAGGTCTGGCGTTGATGGCAAAGTCTATACAGGCTCTCTGCAAAAAAAAACAAACAGAAAAAGGTTTTGTTCTCATCCTGCTATAATGTTCTCCTGTCTTCCTTCTTTCCCTCTATCTAGTAGTTCCAACCTTCCCTCTTCCTGCCTTCGGGTCACCCTCCCAATACTCTTTATCTCCATCTATCTTAATCCTTCCTCACCTCATTCTTTTCTAAACTATAGTCCTCCATCATCTTGTCTCCTTGCTCTTGGAAGGTGATGATGATGAGAGCCACGAAGATGTTGACGAAGAAGAAGGGGAAGACCACGAAGTACACCACGTAAAAGATGGACATTTCCATCCGGTACCCCGGGCTCGGGCCC
Organism: Sebastolobus alascanus; assembly: GCA_916701645.2. Taxonomy (NCBI): domain Eukaryota; kingdom Metazoa; phylum Chordata; class Actinopteri; order Perciformes; family Sebastidae; genus Sebastolobus; species Sebastolobus alascanus. The sequence goes on along the minus strand of CAKAOJ020000439.1, from coordinate 279,510 downwards.
CGATTCTCATAAGTCGCATCCACTGAATGCTTCAGCACCCTGCGGAGGGAAGAGGAGGGATAAAGGGTTACAGGGTTGTCAGACAGCATGTGCGTGCTGCATGTGACGGGGCCGCGTGTTCTGAGCACACTCACTGCGGCCACCCCTCTCCGGTAGACACGGTGAAGAGGGTGAGGAGGGCCCAAGCCACGTTGTCGTAGTGGAAATCGTACTTCTTCCACTCCCGCTTCTGCGCCTTCACTTCGTTATCACGTTCATACACCAGATATTCGCCCCTGAAATGCACACATCACATATCGTCAGCACAATGCGTAAAGAGTTTGCTTCCAAATTTATATATTTTTGTGTTCCTGAGTAAATACTGAAGATGCAGTGGAGTGCAAGGGGAAGAGACACTTCAAATGTGTTGATGTTGGTTACCAAAGTAAGCTAATCGAAGCTAATCAATAAGGTTATGAATCATGTGAACGCTAGCACTAGCTGAGTCGAAGTTTGGAAATAACTGAAAGGGTTAGTTCAGGTTTTTGCAAGGTAAAATTACTGTTTTTGTGAATGGACTCTGGTGGCTTTGAAGAGAGCGATATAACGTTTTCAGTTCCCCGTCGTAAAGGGCCGTCTGACTGACGGCGAGGTGCGGTGGAGGTACGCGTGCAGACAGCACTTTCTGAGGCTGTTATATCGTTGTCTTCAAAGCCATCAGACCAGACTCCATTCACAAAAACAGTCATTTTACCTCGCAGAACAGAGGAGTTGCTGGTCGGATTCGAACTAACGTGGCGTCCACACAGCAGTACATCGCTTAGCTTCCTGCCGGTACTCCTGTTTGCGTCTCCAAACTGGGAGCACGCCGACCGCCATCTAAGTTACTGTATGTAACGTTAATACGCTGACTATAAGGATGTATTTATACTGTACATGTAGCAGCGTCAACATGCAGAAACCTACGTCAGGTCACGTGGGAAAAAGTTTTTAGAAGAGCTTGAAGGGAAAATAACATTTTGATGCTAAAACATAGAAATGTTTGGATTTGAATACATAAAGAACACCACTGGGAAGCTACAGAATGATATAAAAACCTACAAAAAAACCCCTAAAATAATGGTCCTGCCCTCTAAAAACCACTTGAGATAAGCATTATGCACGAAGGGGCATTTCCTGACCTGCAATCGCGCTCAAACTCTTTGGACTCATCAGTGCAGTAAAAGAAGCGCCCCTTGAAGAGCTGCACGGCCACCACGGCAAAGATGAACATGAAGAGCAAGTAGACGATCAAGATGTTGAGCACGTTCTTCAGAGAGTTCACCACGCAGTCGAACACGGCCTGAGGATCGACAAAGACAACAACAGACGGAGGACATGTTGGTTACTGTGTGAAAGAAATACAGCACATGTCCCCCCCCATGCTTCCAAAAAAAAAAGAGGTCAAACATTTTCTATGTGAACATACCTTGAGTTTGGGAAGACGTTTAATAGTCTTCAGAGGTCGTAACACTCTCAGCACCCTCAGAGACTTGATAGTGCTGAGGTCTTTTCCCTTACTGCTCCCTCTATACGTGCACACACACACACACACACACACACACGCGCGCACACACACACACACACACATGCAAATAAACAGAGTCAGCAGGTTCAGGTGGATATAACAGGCTTAGTCCTCCGATTCCAACATGGCAGTGGGCAGCCATTCCTTGATGGTATTTGTGTCCGAGTTAACTCAATAATGAGTAACTGCGTCTGGGTTAAATACATAGCAACACATGCAGCATTGCTATCATATTACGCTTATTTCTACATGTAAGTGCGAGGTTAGCATTGTAGCTACATGCTAGAGTTAGGTGGTATTGTACGACTACGGTACATGCTACAGGGAACAACTGCTCCTGTCTGAATGCTAACTAGCAGCTACACTTAGTTCAATACTTTGCAACGTATTTCAATGCTTTACAAAGTAGGCTAAAGCCTCGCCTTGCACATGCCCGGCTAATGGTGAAATATATTCATGCTGCATTGAAACCTTGCTTTTCCATGCTGCAATATGTCTTCTGTTAAGCAGCAGGTTGAGTGATGGAGAAACTCTATTCTACACAGAGACATTTACAGAGAGAGTTTGAGAGCCGGAAGCTTAGAGTGGTAGCTTACAGTAAATTACTCCTCCTGTTAACATAATGACTGCTTACAAATGCTTCCCGTTAAATAAGACAAAACCAACTCTTTAAACTTAAAATGTAAGTCACATCTTGGTAATGTCACAATGTGTATAAAAGGATTAAACTTGAATGAACAGCCAAACTCTCTCTTTTGATGCCGTTCATCTCTATAAAGCTCTAAACTACGACCAGGATAAGCAGGTTTCACAGCATTGTTCAAACAGCATGGAATCTTGTCTTGTATCGGCAAAGACAAAGATATTTTAGCGAGCATTTCTGGATTGAAATGCCGAGCAAAAACCTCGTTCTTTTAAGCACTTTTGTATTTTCTAGGTGCATGTGTGAAGAAAAAGGAAAAACTTTTAGCTTCAGTCGCGCTGAACAAAAAGCTAAAAACTTTAATTTTAAGCACTACGAGTGAGTTAACTGACCAAAAATAAACTGATGCTAAAAAAAGGGGGCTACTTCGTAAACGGAAAAAATCATAACCTGTTTACTTTGTTGACTGGCTAACTAGTAAAGCTGCACGATTAATCGAATATTAATCATAATTTTGGCTTCCGACTACTAAATGTACGTTGTAAAATGACATTTAAAATACTCCACTCACAGAAAACTCCGCTGATTATTAAATCAAACGCTTCCTAAACTAACAGCCAGCCGGCATTCAAGATGTTTTCATCGTGATTATCATTTTGGCCATAATCGTGCAGCCCTACTAACGAGCATCATGGAAATCTTTATGGTAGATTTAACTCCCTGCCCCGATTTTTTCTAAATTTCTCACGTAGCCGGTCTGAAGATCAGGGTCAAGATATTCAAAAGGTCACTGACAGTGGTCCTTTAGGGGAGAAGGCAGATGTGTGCACAGCTGCATGTGTCTTACAGCTGTTAAACCAGATGGTAGACTGCTGCTGGTTGTGTGCAAGTGAGCACACGTGTGTATGGGTGTGTGTGTGTGAGCTTGCTCTGCATTGTTGATGTTTTTTGGTGCACTTTATTTGGTCACATTTTCACCTGTCTGTGGTTGAAACTTTCCCAGAAGTTTCCGTTTGCTTTTTATTGCACTAATGATATTTTTTCAGCCGGTTATCTGTGTCTGTCGTGGACCTGACGCAGGTTTAACTTGAGGTTTAAGTCGTGTTTGAGTCAGAGCTGTTCCATGGTGAACAATGGACAAAATAGGGAAGAACAGACAAGTACAGACATTCAACTGTGATGGATGGAAAAAAAAAAAAAAGGAAAGAGATGTGTGTGATCAGAAGAACAGGCGCTGAAGAGTGCAGAAAGGCAGAAAATGAGGAGGGGGAAAAAGACAGAGAACTTTACCCGCCGCCGCTGCTGCTGGTCCAAACGGAGAGATGAGGGGTGAGAGACAGTGAGACGAAGAGAGAGAGAGAGAGAGACACACAAAAAGACAAAGGGTGGGAGACAGAAACAGAATGGGACACAGAGAATGGAGGGATTTCGAGGGAAAACATCCACATGAGAGACAGAAAGAGAGAGAAAAAGAGAACACAAAGCCTGCTTTTTATTAGATCAACCCCCCCAGTCATAGACTACTGTTATAAAATCTAACACACGTGCACATAAACACAAAATGTAGACAAAAAGTTGTGACTAGAACACAGCACCAAACTACTGCCTTCAGCTCTGACATTTCATTAGTGACGGGTTCACAGGCCAGACGCTGCTTCTGGGAGTGAATATTACTAGTATTAATATTATTATTATTATTAATCAGCTGGAAAATACCATCGGATTAAATATTAATTGCATTATTGTATCCCGATTAGGGCTGTCAATCAATTAAAATATTTAATCGCGATTAATCGCATGATTGTCCATAGTTAATCGTGATTTATCGCAAATTAATCACAAATTTTTTTATCTGTTCAAAATGTACCTTAAACCATGATTGCTATTCAGATTCATAAACGTGTATGTGCACTAGATATGTGTGTTTATTATTTCTATAAATTTTATTCAATATGCATTTTCTTTCTTGTTTTTTTTAAATTTATTTTCTAATAATTTTTCTTTATTATTTCAATCATTACTTTGAATGTATCTTTTATTTTGATATCTTCACTTACTCATTATTATAATTATAATTATTATTAATATTATTAGTAGTTAAAGTATATTTGATACAAGGATAGGTTCATTAATCAATAATATGTCATTACCACATTTTTTTCTATAATTATTAATTTCTTGTTATTTTATTTAATTTTTAATGATTTCAATATTTGTTTTAAAAACAAAAAAAGAAATGTTGATACACGTTGGAATTGTATTGTAAAATAAAAAGAAATCTTAAGGAAGGGAGATTTGTCAAGTATTTAATCCTCTTATCAACATGGGAGTGGACAAATATGGTGCTTTATGCAAATCTGTGTATATATTTATTATTGGAAATCAATTAACAACACAACTGACTTGACTTTGACTTGCCCCCAAACTGCATGTGATTATCATAAAGTGGGCATGTCTGTAAAGGGGAGACTTGTGGGTACCCATAGAACCCATTTTCATTCACATATCTGGAGGTCAGAGGTCAAGGGACCCCTTTGAAAATGGCCATACCAGTTTTTCCTCACCAAAAGTTTGGAGCGTAATTTAACCTCCTTCACGACAAGCTAGTATGACATGGTTGGTACCGATGGATTCCTGTTAACTTTGACAGCCCTAATTCTAATTAACCCCCAAATCTCCCAAATGTAGTTTATTACAATTTAGTCAACAATCAACTTTTAAAATTTGTAAATTAGGGCTCCCTAGGGTTAGGGTTCTTGAGGACTGCTAGAAATGCATCAACATGCCCAAATATAAACTTGATTTTAAGCACAAACTGCCTACTAGAACAAACACTGCCCGGTGAAAAATAATCTCTCTAAAATGTCAAGGTATCCCTTTAAGCTAAGCAAACTCGGTCAGTTATCAGACTGGTGTCTCTGCGTCGGGAGCCGGTCTGGACTTGAAGCTCAGTCTGGCTGCAGAAATGTGCAGGACAGGCGGCGCGAGCGGGTCCAAGACACCAGCAGCCCTCAGACCAGACAAATTGGATTAAAGGAGCGATAAACATCTCCATTGAGACCGCTGAGCCTTTCTGGAGTGCTGTTTGATTTTCCACCAATTGAATTAAGGCACTATCTGGATGCGTACGAGTCTGTTCCAACTGGTTCGGATCTCCCCGTCAGACATTAGTGTCGTTAACCCCCATCTTAGTTAAATCAGACTTTATTGGTTCAACTGGCTTAATTGATTGTTTGTCTTTATGTTAACATACAGTATTTACCAGCTTTGCTTGTGTAATTACAGCTCTCTCTCTCTCTCTCTCTCTCGCTGGTACGCATTTATTACCCAGATTTACTTTAAATATGTTCAGGTGCTGTGCTGTTTTTGTGTGGTCTTTGATTATTGAAACAATCTATTTATCAGTTCATAATTAACATTTCCCCTATGAAGTATAGACACACAGAGCGGACAGATAGACCCACATGTAAATATGTAACAGAAAGAGGTTAGAGGACACAGAGTTAAGGACACAGGTATATACACAAAAACAGAAACACAGACAGGTTTAAGTGTTCCACATACACCAACAAATAGGGGGGAAGAGAGTTAGCGAACACACAGAAGTGATTCAGAGAGCACCACCACTAGAACCCTGGAGCACCTGCCAACTTTTCTTTATAGGACAAGAGATTTCTCATCTCCATGCTGGCCTGCAATCACTACCATTGTACTACTGTTGACATGTTTTTCTTCAGCTAAAGACGTATTCAAATCTTCATTCAAAGCTGCAAAAAACCAACACAATGTGAGACCATGCTGAAACAGGATAAATCAGAATAAGTACCTCAGAATAAGAAAGCTGACATTTTTCATTGATGCTACAAAAATCATCAATGGACAACTCCACCAGAGACGTGGCAGAGATACTTGTTCATCTATTGACAATGATCTTAATTTAACATTGTGCAATGCAGCCATAGGACATGCAATAAATAAAAAGAAATCCAACCACTAAATCAGCTGATTAGACTGTCGTCAGGCTATTAAATAGGCGTTATCGGTCGCTATAAGCACCATAGATGTGGGTCAATAGGGGCCTACTACACCCACTAGTAGGTTTTATCATCTATTAACGTGGTAGATCATCGTAAGAAGGTATAAAAGAACACGACAGTGACCTTTAGCGACCGTAGTAATTTTGACAGGAGCAGAAGACGGTTTGGGGACCTCAGAATTGGCTCTTTGCAGATGATGTGGTTCTGTTGGCTTCATCAGAACGTGACCTTCAGCGCGTACTGGGGCGGTTTGAGTGTGAAGCGGTCGGGATGAGAGTCAGTACCTCCAAGTCTGAGGCCATGGTTCTCTGCCGGAAAATGGCACCCTCCGGGTTGAGAGTGAGTTACTGCCCCAAGTGAGGGGAGTTCAAGTGTTGTCACGAGTGAGGGTGAAATGGAGCGGGAGATGGACAGGTGGTTCTGTACCAGACCGTTGTGGTGAAGAGGGAGCTCAGCCGGAAGGCAAAGCTCTGGATTTACCGATCCATCTACGTTCCAACCCTCACCTATGGTCGTGAGCTTTGGTTGGTGACGGCATGGTTCGGGCATCTGATCAGGATGCCTCCCGGACGCCTCCCTTTGGAGGTTTTCCGGGCACGGCCAACTGGTAAGAGGCCCCGGGGCGGTGGACCCAGAACAAGCTGGAGAGATTATATATCTCGTCTAGCCTGGGAACGCCTCGGGGTCCCCCCAGGAAGAGCTGGAAAACGTTACTGGGGAGAGGGCCTTCTGGAATTCCCTGCTAAGCCTGCTGCCCCCGCGACCCGGCCCCGGATAAGCGGAAAGAAAATGGATGGAGAAGACGAAGTCAGGCGCTGTAGTTGGTGAAGGTTGGGGGGCGATGGATGAGACACAAAAAGCAGGGTTTTCACCCAGGAGACTGGGGTTCACATCCCGTGTCAAACCAACAACGTGTAGTTGTCTCTGTGTTCACAAGCATTAAGTTTCGTTTTTGAAACTTAGTTAATTTAAGCCAAAACACAATGTTTTTCCCTAAACTTAACTAAGTGTTTTTGTTGCCTAAACCTAAAGAAGCCTTTGTGTTTGTGTTCAAAACGTGACGTTTCATTCAGTTTTACGTGTTAGAACGTGTTGCTTTGAAGTTTCACTTTCACTTTTACAGTGTAGTAGGTGTAGCAGGCCCCTACTGACCCACATCTATGGTGCTTATAGCGACCGATAACGCCTATTCAATGGCCTGATAACAGTCGAATCGGGTGACTTAACAGTACAAGAATTCCTAAAAATACAGTGAATGCGTTGATTCACAAAATAATGATAATTTCTAATTATGTAATGGTGGATTTTTCCTTCAAGTTAATGGATACTGCTTGCCACAAACTACAGTGTAGCAGCCCCATTGTTTGGGGAGATGTAACGTTAGAACGAAGTTAAAAGATGCACTTTCCCAACTTCATATGTTTGTGGGATCTTTTCTTCCTCATATTCCTGAAAGAACTCTACTGTATGAACATGTTTTTAGGCCAGCAGGATGAGGAGGAAGAAGTGAGAGAGATGACCGGTGAAAGAGGTGAAGGGATGGAAAAGGAGCAAAGGAGGAAGGGGAGATCGCTATAAGCAGGGATGGCCAGGTGAGTCTTCTACGGCTATAATGAACAACTAACTTTACTGCGGTTCAGCTTCAACAGATTCGAGGTTTGAAAGCTGAGTGGTCAGGAACAAACTCCAGACCAACGGGAACAAACGGCAGCACTGAAGGGAAAATATCATGCTGGGAAAATGCAGTTGTGGAAGGGGTTTTTCTTAGGTTTACACTTGGTAAACTTCCCGTCACCTTATGTCTCAAAGACATCAAGAGTTAAGGCGGTACCAAGTATAGTTTATCAGATGCATTATGCAGCATGCATTCAATTATTTATGTCACTTAGCCATTGCCATTTTTTTGATACGTGGATATGGAGACCTTGTGTTTGTATGGATGCAGACCATCCTCATCGACTGAAGTTAGTCTCAGTTTCATAATATGGTTGGATTAATGAAAACAGTCACATGGCCTCAAGTATCTCAAATTTAGGAAACGTATTATTATTTATCATCCCGGTGATTAAATTTCTGTTCATGCTCTTCCATGTCAGATCAATTACTCAAGGAAACTTTCCTCAGTGCTGCTCTACTGTACACTGAGTTGTCATTTTACCAGTTACACCTGTACAACCTAATACAATCCAATACGACAGTCCAGGAATACGTCCTCTTTTTGTGAAGCTGACTTGTTGACACTGCGTCATGCCTTTAGAAACAAGATTTATTGAAGGGCTGTCTAACTATAAAGCAACGAATCTGTCTGTCCCTCTGTGTGTTATTCGCATAGAAATAAAATCTCCGAGACAGAAATCAGAATTACATTTTTTTTGCTCTGGATTTTGTGGGTTCAGACAAATCTTTCCATACAAGCCACGCCCATTTGCGTTTAGACCATGGATGTATTAAGAGAACTGGATACAGCACAGAACATCTCTGGACCGAGCTGGAAATAGTTTTTTGGATTATTGATGTCCTGTACAGTTTTGCTATAGCTGGCACTCATATGCAGTGGGCAGCGCTTATATCACAAAAAAAATGTCATATCTCCTGAACGCTTTGTGCTATTGGAAGCACATTTGGTGGACATGAGTAGATATGATGTCCAAGTGATCATGGCAAATTTGGTGCCATTTAGCCAATAGCTGGCGCTGTAGCAGCATCATCTAACTATAAAACGAAGGAATCTCTATCTGTGTATGTATGTATGTATGTATGACTGTCCTTAGCATATCTCAAGAACCGTTAATCCAATCAACTTCACGCTTGGCGGGTACAAGCAGCAATACTGCGGTTCTCAACGCTGCAAGCAGAACTTCTGGGGGCCAAGCTATCGGCTCATTCCGGACGGGCGCTGCACTAGTTGTACTGAAATGCATTTGATCAAACAGGTGTACAAGTACCTAAAAGCATAAACAGGTAAATCCCCATCCTAGCCCAACAACTTCAGTTACCCAACACAAGAGAAGGTTTGATGCCACACAATATGAACGGCGAAGGAGCAGGCACACGGGTCTAACGTTCCCAAAAAGACTGGACTTACAGCCAGGATCGTTTACTGAAGCATCGAAATTAACATTTACTGTTTTACAGCCGTGCATCAACAACGCACACATTTAGAGGGAATTACAAATGGTCACTTACTTGCACAGTGAACATGTGACAGGATCAACTAGTAAATCCTTTTCAGATAGAAGAAGCGTAGAGAGTATCTTGGTCTCCATGTGAGGACGCTTCATGTGTCTGCCACATCTACTATTATAACTCCCTCTCACCTTTCCCCACTCAGGTGTAACCCCACACACAAGACCACAAAATTAAACATTAGTGGGGTATGTATGCACAGACGTTGCGGTTTCCTGAAAATATAGATTGGATTTTTAAAGTCATGATATAGGATCAAGCAAAACCTTCTGCAGATGACCTGTGAGTATTCGTGTCGGACTTTACAGCATTGCCATTGTAAACTTATTGCTCTGTATGTCTTCAAACTACATTAATATCATTTAACTGCAATCCTTCACTTCATATTCTCCCCACCGATGCAAAAGCATGACAGCAAATCCTAAAAGTCACAATGCATGCTTTGTACCCAGCATAGTGCTCATAAACTAAGCCCCAACTTAACCCAGTTATGCAAATGTAACTGTATTTTATCCTCACAGTCATGCAGATTGAGTAGGGTTTAAAGTACCTGCTTTGCCGGGAAGAAGGGTGTGGAGATATTTGAGAGGCCAGCTCAGCATGACCTGGCCAGGCTCCACATGGGGCCTTTAGCTCTAGAACGCCCTGGGCACTAAAGGGTTACAGGTGCAAAGGGTGGTCCTCACCTCTCACAGGGGGAGGAAGAGGTGGATAGGAAGGGGATGCTCGGATACTATTTTTTTTTTTAACATGTTGGGGCGTATAGGGGGGTTTGGTGGAGGGGCTTAGAAATGAGAGAGAAATGGCCAACTGTAGAGGATTGGCCATTTGTAAGCAAAAAGTTCGACAGAGGAGGGGACAGGAGACGAGAATAGAGAAGTGCTGAGAGAGAAAAAGAGAAAGAAGAGCCCGAATTGAGCCGCGGATGAATAAAGAAGAACAGGGGGAGGCTGTACTCCAAGGTGCCAGTGAGGCAGTAGATAAGGCAGGAGAGCAAGGAGGAGCAAGGAGGGGAGAGAGGAGGACAGCAGGAGGCAGGGGGGACGACTTACGTGAAGGCGAAGGCCACCAGAGCACCACTAACCACAATAAAGTCAAGGATGTTCCACAAGTCCCGGAAATAAGAACCCTGGTGCAAGACCAGCCCGAGATCCACCATCTAGAGGAGGAAGAGAGAACCTGGTTATGAGATGTGAACCCCTGTGTATGGTGGATGGAAAATGATGGCCTTAGTGTGCAATGGAAAGTGTCTAATCCTCTTTCGGCGTGGGGGGTTCTCAATATGTCTGGAGGAAGCTTGCCTTACCTTTATAAGCATCTCAAATGTGAATACTCCTGTGAAGACGTAGTCAAAATAGCGTAGAACCTGCACAAAGAGAAAGAGGGAATGATTTGCTGCTGCTGGGTGGATATGCAAGAAAAGCTTTTAAAGTCTCTGATTGCAGCTTCTTAAATATGAATATTTTCTGGTTTCTTTCCTCCTCTATGACACTAAAACTGAATATCTTTGAGTTGTGCACAAAACAAGACATTTGAGGACGTCATCTTGGGGCTTTGGGAAACACTGATCGACATCTTTCACCATTTTCTGTCATTCTATAGACCAAACAACTAATCGGTTAATCAAGAAAATAAATGATAGATTAATAAACAATGAAAATAATCATTAGTTGCAGCCCTAATTGGGGTGAAATCTATTTTTTTTTTTCTAAATGATCTTAATATCATAATTAACTTATATAGTATTATACTGATATTATTGTTTTATTGGTACATTTTAAGATGCTAATTTTACAAGAAGCAGTACTTCCAGATATATCTATTCCTGCATAAACATGCTGTACTGAAAGAAACCTCTGGGTAAAATTGGAAATTTAAAGCAGAGCTATTCCTTTAAATTTTCTACTGACAACCAAAATAATGGTAGGAGGTTTGAGTGCTCCATTTATTTTATTGTGCTACTTTATATGATTTATTTATCCATTCATTTATCCAGTTCCACACACGTAGAGGGCTGGAGTGACACTACAGAGAAAAAAACAACCGGCATTTAAACAAAAGCAATATGTATTGTAATAATAACAAGTATACACATAATATTTCATGCAACATAAATGTGTGGACTTTCTTACGTTGTTACGAGGGGATTCGGGCCAGACAGGGTCTTCAGCAGCCAGAGCAATACTGCTCATGGCGATGACCAGCAGGATGCACATCTCAAAGTAACGCAGGGTGCAGATGTAGTGACACGCCCGCCGAAACCTGCGAGCAGACAAAGACGTTTTGTTCTCTTGCCATATAAGCTAGAGTACTTTGCATCTGTATGTATTTGTTAGTGTGTGTGCACATGCAAGTGTTGTAGCTGTGACTTAATAGTAGATCCGTTTTCCATCCCCTCAAAAAAAAACGAATGTTGGGTGAATGCTTGAAGAATGCATTCCTGTATCCGTGGATTCATATAGGCTGTATTCTAAACCTCATACTATACTAGTAGTACAACCTCATACTATACTAGTAGTAAAACCTCATACTATACTAGTAGTACAACCTTATACTATACTAGTAGTACGTATTGATTTGGCCAAAATGTAGCATGTAGAATGTGAACAAAAGCATAATCTCCAGCATGCCAAAAGTACCCGGATGTCGTACTGATTTGGAAAAATCTCCAGTCTGCATCGGACCAGTCTACCTCGCCTACTGTATCCCACAATGCAAAGCGCTGGACCGCTACAGGCTACGGTTACAACAACAACACCAGCCAAAAACGGCTCATTTTTTTTTTACATTTTTCGTAGCTATTTCATCACGAAATTCACTTCTGAACATTTTTGAGGCGAGAAATCAACTGTGTAGATTTTGGATATTGACAGTTTTACGATATTAGATGGTGAATCGAACATTTGCTCCGACGTTTTCAGAGTTTAGAAGCTCCACAAACACAGACCGCTATGAGCTGGCTGGAGCTCTTTAGAGACCGGTCACCATAGTGTAGGCGAGTGTGTGTGTGTGTGCATGTATTTGTAGCCGTCCCACTTACGGGTTGGTGGTGGACAGGATGAACATGGAGCTGAAGGGAGGCATGGGCCTGGGTCCTCCTTCACCTCCTTTCTCATCATCATCATCGTCCTTATCCTCCTTCGCTGGCAGAGGCTCCGTGTTGGCGTTCTTATTGACTGGATCAAAGAGGGATGGGAGAAAAAAAAGGGGTAAAAATGAGTTTGTTTTTGAAGAGAAGTGTTAAAGAGGAGACAAGAAGAACAACACACATTCATCGTGCACTTACCCTGCAGTATGGCATTGGTGGATGGAAAGATTGGCATGTCTAAAGCTGTGTAGTCAGGGTGGGGCAGCCTGATGACGCTGTTGGTACGGTGATGGGCGATGCTGCCGTAGCTGTCTAGTGTGACCAAACTCCCATGAGCGCCACTGTTAGCGAGATGGAGGGCCGATCCAAAGCCTGGGGCCACGGTGTGGTTGGCGACCGGGTTAGGGTTTCCGTCGCTGGGTGGGGTGGAGCCGGAGACAAGCTTGGTGTTCATGAGGTTGTCCATGTCCTCACTGTACTGGCTGTCCTGCCTGGAGAGGCTCTTCTGAATGGGCCGCGTGGTGGAGAGGTTAGGGACACTGCAATCCCTAGAAAAAGGGAGTAAGAAGACGTCATTGGCGACAGAAAGTTGAGATGGAGAGTAAAGAAGGGAAAGGCGGAAATGATATCCAGAGAAAGGTGTGACAGAAATATGAGTACAGAGAAGAAACAATGAGGATAAACTTTTTGGATCAGCAGACAAATTTGTGACGGACTTACTTCCTTCTGTGCTGGCACATCCTCTTCCCCTCACCCTCCGTTTGGTTGCCGTGGCGACTTCTTCTTGGCCTCCTCTCGCCGCCATCCCCAGCTCCCTCCTGCTCTCCTCCTTCTCCACCTCCTTCAACCCCTTTGTTCTTATGTCTCCCTGATTTACCACCTCCTCCCCCGCCGTCCTCACCGCCTTCTGCGCTCTTTCGATGCGACCTGGGCTTCCTGTGCTCCGACTGCCCTCCCCCGCCTCGACTGCCGCTCCGCGTGTGGTGGTGGCGCCTGGAGGGCCGCTCCTCCGAGCCCGGCCCGGGAATCACCGTGGCATCCAAACGGACGTGGGAGGCGTGGTGGTGGTGCTCGCCTTTGCGGCTCCGCCTGCTCTCTGAGGACTCGCCCCGCTCCAAGGGAGGCCTGACCGGACCCGAGCCTCCACCACCACCGCCGCCGCCGCCGCCCCCTCCGACTTGGCCGCCGTGTTCGTGGAGGCGCGTTTGTCTGTGGAGCTCATCGGCAGGATGGTGCTGGCTGACGCAGAGGTCTGAATTGTTGGCGGTGGTCTTGTTGGTGTTGTTGTTGCGGTTCTCATGGGGGTCAACCACCAACGGTCGATCCAGGTGGGTCTTCATGTCTGGACGGATTTGACGTGAAAAGTTCACCTGGAAGGAAAGGATAGAGAGGCAGCATAGAGGCAGAGATTGAAGATACCGAAGGATCAAGAGGGAGAAGTCTTTTTAATGTACCATCAACAAATAATGACCTATATACTGTATATATATAAACACCGATCATCAGCATTCCCGTCACTTGTGTACACTGATAGCACAAGTCTAGGGGGCTTTGTTTGCCTTGTCCTTTACATTGTTCTGCTCCTCCCTCCCTGTCCTTGCCTTCCAGCGTTCGTCCGGGTCCAGCTCGTTGTAAAGGGCCTCTCGGCTGGACACCAGGGTCTGCCTCCTCAGCTCCTTGGTGCGTTGCTCCCACACTGACTTGTTGATCCCCTTGTTGTTCTTCTGCTGCTCCTTACTGCAGAAACCAAGCAGGGTGGACAGGGAGGACAGAATTAAAGACCCGTTTAAAAGACACGTGCTGTCGTGAAAATCTACGCACAAAGACATGAGGATGACGTGAAAACCAACACCAAAAAGCATAAGTACATAAAATAAGCCAGGACGTAAAGACACAATGGGGGGGGGGGGGGGGGCCACAGACATTTAAAGGGTCATTTGGCTCTACAAAACAAAGTATCTGGGTGTCTACACAGCTTGCCAAATCAGCGGGCAGGACAGCCCTTCTTTGATAAACCATGTGGGGAGACAAAGTAGAGGATAACACTGAGGCAAGGTCAGAATATGTTATAATAATCTATAATTAATAGAGGTGTAACGATTCATCTACTACATCGATGTATATTCCTACGATCAAACTACATCGATAGGTACTCGGCAAGTTGATTTGCAAGGTAAATAATCTGTTGTATCGATACTAAGAATTTGCACCTTGTATTTAAGCACGACAAACGTTATATGAACGTAATTTTAGCACTTTTATTAGTAAAGAAATTTTAAACGTTACTATGGTTCACTCTCCCTGTGTATAACACCATCGACATGTGCCAGCTTGGCTGAGCGTGCATGCAGATGAACGGCGCCCCTTTTTATTCAGAGAAAATGACCTTTTTCCCGCACGCAGCATCAGCCTCACGTATCCAGCCGGAAAGCAGACGGTCCGCGAGGTAAATTATCACGGGAGTAAAGTAAAAAACAAAACAGAAATTCAACTAACGTTAGTCTAACGTAGTTTTAAAATGTTTTTCCAGATGTTTTCATGTATGAAAAGACAGAAGCAGCAGGTTAAACCACTGTTCATTTAACTTGAATAGAAGTTGGTTAATCATATTTTCTGTTAAATATTTCACTGTCTTGTATCTTGAGAACTGAAGCAGCAGGTCCTGAAGTTGCCCTTTTTATTATTTTCTAATAAAAGATGTATGTATTTACCATTAATCGTTGTGTTTACTTGTTTATATCCATAATTAATTTATCCCTGATTCCCTTACAAGAAAAACTTTGAGGAATCCTGACCTGCTCAGTCACACTGACTGAATTTTTGGCAAAAAAGAAAGTTATGGTTATCGATTTCAAGTCATTGAATCGTATTGTATCGTATCGTATCGTATCGTATCGTAGCGTATCGTATCATATCGCATCGTATCGTAGCGTATCGTAGCGTAGCGTATTGTAGCATATCGTATCGTAGCGTACCGTAGCGTATCGTATCGTAGCGTATCATATCGTAGTGTAGCGTATCGTATCGTATCGTAGCGTATCGTATCTCTCTAGATGAGCCAAATATCGTCATTGAATCGTATCGTATCGTATCATAGCGTAGTGTAGCGTATCATATCGTATCGCTCTAGATGAGCCAAATATCGTCCTTGAATCGTATCGGAACCCTGGAAAGTGATACGTATCATTGTAAAAACTTATCGTTACACCCCCTAATAATTAACCTACCCAAACTAAAGTATACACAGTTTAATGAACAGGCTAACACCTCCCAAAACCCCACCAAGCTTAATTGAATAGATGGCAAAGTCACAATGATCACAAGAACCTGTTATTGGTTACAGTGATTGAGCCGTGTTTGTTATATCGATTTTTTTTTGGGAAACACCCAAAAACTGTCAGTGACCACCTTTCTACACCCTCCAAAACTTGTGCCAGTAATCAGCTTTACCTCCCTTCTCTCTCAGCGCTCATAGTCAACCACAGTAAAGCAAACAGCCGTACTGCGAGGCGCAGGCAACAGAAAATGTACTCTTGAAAAATAAGCCAACACAAATAACAGCTAAAGAAAGCCAAGTATGTACTTCAAAAACGTTAGGAACAAAAAGGGGGACAAGGAAAGGAGGTTTTTTTTTTCTAAAACACAAAAGAAAGCAGGGAAATGGTTGTTAAGTCAATAAAGAAATGAATAAACAAATAAATAAATACCAGTCCAGAAAGGGGTCGGTAGCGTTGTGACACTCACTGTGTACTTTGTTGCTGAGGAGGGAAACAGCTGGTGAGTGAGATGGCACGAAAGAACAGAAGGAGGATTTCATTCCAAAATGGGCTCCATTTAAAAAAAACAGCCTGACGAATGGTCACTACTCCAATAAAAGGTGCTGTTTAACCCTCTGAGACCCACAATAGACCTGTTTTTAGGGGGGTACAGGGGGTCTTTAGGGGGAGATAGCAGGTCAACAGTAGATGTGGTGTACATCATCTGAAAGCTGGGAACCTGAAGATTAATTTGAGATGCAGCTCAAAAAATCCAGACCCCTTTGAAAATGGCCGTGCCAGTTTTTCCTTGGAGCGTTATTTATCTTCCCTCCCGACATGGCAGAATGACATATGAACCTACTACAGCATCTGAAAGTCAGTCGGGATTGTGGTTCTCAGGGGGGAAAAACTGAATTACTACTAGGAAAATATATTCCTGAAATGCAAAAGTCTTTAGAAATATCGAGCATTTTGGAATGCAACCCTTCACACACAAGACACACAAATCACAACCTGCACCCGGACATTCACACTCACTCACCTCTGCAGTTTGTTCCACATCCGTGAATCTAAAACAATCCTATTTATTTTTCGCTGTCCTCCTTTTTTTGCAATCTCACAAATTGCATCTCTCATTTATCCTGTTCTGTCCTGATTCTTCTTTCACCGAATCATCTTCCTCTAACTGTGGGGGGGGCGGGGGGGGGGCACCGCCGCAACCAACGGTTGTTGTTGTTGTTGTGAGACACATACACATATTTTACTAATTTATTTGGGACTTTTTTTCGTGCATTTTTCAAATTTTTGGGACATTTTTTACATATTTTATTAGTACTTTTCTGACATTTTTCACATATTTTTCACATATTTTTTTGATAATTTTCACTTATATTTTTCGGATATTTTACTAATATATTTGAGACATTTTTTGTCGATTTATTTCACATATTTTTGGTCATTTGTATATATCACAATATCACAAATTTTAATTATTAAAAATATATATTTATATATTTATATTTATATATATGGGTGGTGTTGTGAGACAAATCTTGGCGAGGTTGATGGAGTTTAGCTAACGATGCCGGGTACAGTGACCTCGCACGGCAGCTGGATTCTCTCGATGTCACGCAAGAATCGGGAGATCACATCCTACGCAAAAAAAAACATCTTGTCTGGCATCAAGTAATGCGTTTGTGTCCGGCAAGCCAGGGCACGGACCAATCAGTGAGGAGCTACTAGCAGCTAGGGGCGGGGCTTAGGTGTGTGAGAGGCGACTGTTCGTTCTAAACAACAAAGGCGGCTCCTGAAGAGGTTAGACTAGTTAGTTAAAGAAACTCCTTCAGCCTTTTAGATTCAACACAGTAGAAGTGATTAAAAGTGATTTCCTAAATTGTTACTGTATTCCTGCGATCTGTTTAGATTGTACGGCTGTTTAAAGGGAGCACCGCGTTGTCATTTTTGAGAGTCCTAGCTAAGAGTTCTGCAGCCTTACAACTGTTTTCCACAGGTTTTATGTAGCTTTCCTTCCTGAATCTACCCATAGAATATCTTCTTAAGAGATTCTTCACGCTCCACTGATGTCCCCCAAGTTTAAAATCCCTGCTTAGATAAAAGCAAGGACTTTCTCCATTAGAATTTCAATGTCTTTCCTTTTTTTTATACTACAGAAATGAGGGATCTGTGACAGCCCTACAAAAAGATTAAGCAACATTTAGAGACACCTGTCATATTTCAGTCTAGTAGGTGTTGGGCAAACAACCGTAGCAAGCTGCAGGATGCTGGTGGTTCAGTATGAAAGTGTAGCTTTTCAAACTAATCCCACACACACACTTTCTCTCTCACACACACACAGACACACACACACACACACAGATAACATGTGCATTGTGTTGACAAATAAATATCTAATCTCCAGAGGCCTGTAGTACGAAGAGAGTTCAACATACCCAGAGTATCTTCTCCTTATCTGGCTTAACTAACCCTAACAAACGAGAGCAGGTTATGTGTTCAGCATCAGTTACCATGGCGATCTACCCCGGTAAGAACTGAACCACCGTCGTAGGACTGAAAACCCTGAAGGGTTAAACCAGAAGTTACCTGGCTAACCCCAAATCCTGCTTCCTAGTACAAGCCTCTGGACTCCCAAGTTTACTGGTAAACAGACACCAAATGCTCAAAGCACAGTGAAGTTACAGTAACAAAAACAGAGAGATTCACGACATGATGAACACGTTATGAGCATGTGTGTGTTTAACTCTCATTGCATCTGTGTGTGATAATATGTGTGTGACATAAAGTGGGCCGAGGCTGACGTATCAAAGCGGTAAAGGTCGGTGTACGTGTTGTGTGTGTGTGTGTGTGTGTGGTATTTCTGGGCAGACGAGAGCTCCCCTGTTGTGCTTTTTTTTAGGGACAGACCACAGAGTGCTATGTGTGTGTGTGTGTGTGTGTGTGTGTGTGAACTTTACCAGGAGTGAAAGGAAAGACCCCTGTGTATACAGAGAAAAGAGATCAAAGACTGAGGCTCTCCTGACCAGAGGAGTGCTGGCCCGGATCAATCCAACACTGGCTTGTGTGTGTGTGTGTGTGTATGTGTGTGTGTGTGTGTGTGTGTGTGTGTGTGTGTGTGTATGTGTGCGTGTGTGTTCTAGTATGCAGAAAAGAGAGTGATACAGAGAAAGAAAAGAGTAGGGATACACCGATGGGACTTTTTCAGTCCAGATACCGATAGCGATACCTGGGCTTTGGGTATCGCGATATAACGCGTAAAAGCAATTTTATTTTAACACCACTAATTTCTTTAAAGCATTAATGCAACTGGCGATTTTTAGGTTGTAGTGGCCTCACTTTTAAAGCTAGAGTGAAGATACTGGTATCATATGAAACTACAAAACCTGATGAATACATCGGTAACAACCATGTTATACTAGCTTGTTGAGAAGGAGGTTAAATAACGCTTCAAACTTGCGCTAAATTTTGGCAAGGGAAAACTGTCATGGCAATTTTCAAAGGGGTCCCTTTGACCTCTGACTTCAAGATATGTGTATTTGTGAGGGTTTTTGTCCGAAAAAAATTCCGAAAACGTTCCGAAAAAAAAGTCAGAAAAATGTAAAAAAAAGTCAGAGAATTGTCCAGAAAAAAAAGGTCTGAAAATGTAAAAAAAAAAAAGTCGGAAAAATGTCGGAAAAAAAGTCAGAAATATGTAAAAAAAAAAAAAAAAAAAAATATGAAAAATTAAAAAAAAGTCAGAAAATTGTCGAAAAAAATTCCGAAAAAAAGTCAGAAAATTGTCCATAAAAAAGGTCCAGAAAATGTCCGAAAGAAAGGCAGAAGAAAAGTCCGATACTGGCATCATGTGAACCTATAAAACCTGATGAATCCTTTGATACCAACCATATCATTCTAGCTTGTTGAGAAGGAGGTTAAATAACGCTTCAAACTGCACTACATTTTGTTGAGGAAAAACTGTCATGGCCATTTTCAAAGGGGTCCCTTGACCTCTGACCTCCAGAGATGTGTATGTGTGAGGGTTTTTGTTTGAAAAAATTTCCAAAAAACGTTCCGAAAAAAAAGTCTGAAAAATGAAAAAAAAAAAAAATAGTCCGAAAAATGTAAAAAAAACTCAGAGAATTGTCCCAAACAAATGTCTGAAAAATATAAAAACGAAAAAATGTCAGAAAAATGTCAGAAAGAAAAGTCAGAAAAAAAAAAAACGTCAGAAAAATGTCAAAAAAAGTCGGAGAATTGTCCAGAAAAAAGGTCTGAAAATGTAAAAAAAAAAAAAAAAGTCTGAAAGATGTCGGAAAAAAAGTCAGAAAAATAAAATAAAAAAAAAAAAAAATCGAAAAATGTCAAAAAAGTCCGAAAATTGTCCAAACAACGTCCGTAAAGAAGTCAGAAACATTTCCCCAAAAAAGTCAGGAAAACCTAATGAATCCATCGGTACCAACCGTGTCATACTAGCTTGTCATGAAGGAGGTTAAATAACGCTCCAAACTTACGCTAAATTTTGGCGAGGAAAAACTGTCATGTCCATTTTCAAAGGGGTTCCTTGACCTCTGACCTCCAGATATGTGAATGTAAATGGGTTCTCTGGGTACCCACGAGTCTCCCCTTTACAGACATATATGTCACAGATGCAGTGACACAAAAATCGAAAATTGCAATTAATCGCGATTAAATATTTTAATTGATTTAGAGCCCTAAAATAATTACATAGATATAAATTCACTGAATTATTTATTTATTCAAATAATAAATTGTACACCAGTAACTTGGTAAAAAATACAGAATTGAATTAAATAGATCGGCCCGATCGGTGCATGCCTAGAAAAAGCTGACAGAGAGAGGGTGGAAGAAGCGTGCATGTTTTAGTTTGTCACTAAATTTACTTTTGGAAAACTGTAGAAAAACTGCATGACAATATTTTAAGAAATGTTGTTGCTATTTTAATGATGAAGAGTGTTTGTTCCATTTTAAACTAAAATAGAAAAAAAGGGGTAATTTAATCAACAGTTTGCAGCAGTGACAACACAATCCTTCTTTACACTGAAATGATATCAGGGGAGATGTAAGCAGCATCAAGAGGTGTGCTTTAGGTCGCTATGACGGGGGTCTTTGGGTTAATGCGGTATACTGTGCTTTCTCCAAGGTGCTGAATCTTGCATAAGTGCTTGACTCGTAGTTGCTCAATGAGTTTCTTTAAAGATATGTGCAAATGTTCCGCCTTAAAAATCGTTGCCTGGTTTGAAAACAGTTTTAAAATGGACACACACAAACAAAAAACGTCAGTAATAGAGAGAGAAACTCACGCTGCGATAGAGAGGTTGGCAGCAGACAGCGGGCTGACTTCAGCCACCTCCTTGGCTTTCTGCAGGGCGATCTTCTTCGTGGCAGCCTCCTCTTCCTCCTGCTCATCCTGCACACAGACAGAGAGGTAAAGAAGGAAGTCACAAGCAAGAGATGAATGAGGAGGGACTAGTGAAAATTAGTAGAGGAGCTTAACTCTTGTGATTGTTAGCGTTCAGAAAAGAGATTTTAAATAAAAATAGACTGTAGTCTACCTTGGTCAGTTCCTGTGCGTTGGCTAAATTGTCCACAGCGATGGCCAAGAACACATTCAGCAGAGTGTCTGAACACAGAGTTAAAGGAAATCCAGCATGTAGGAGTTTATGTGTAAAAGTGTATATAGCACGCAGCTACAGTAATTGACTAAAAGAAGAAAAACCAACGTACGTTACAATAACATCCGTCAGTTTCTGGTTGGACTTTAAAGCCTTTAAACATCGGCGGTGTGACGAATAAATAAAAATGCGAAATACTCACCAGCGAACATTACATGTCTGAGGCTTTTATTGTGAAAGGTAAGCAGCAGAGCAAGACACCACGGCTAAAGCTGCATGCTAACTCGGTCACGGACAGGAAACGTTATCGTATCGCGGTAACAAACGGCCCCGATGGAGCTGACCATGGATGGATAAAGAGAACGGAGCTGACAGGAGAGCTAGAGACGGGCTTGGAGAAGTTAGAGGAAGTAGACACGTGGGACTACGTCCGCTTTTCAAAATAAGGTGTTAACAAAGGGAACTGTATATACAAAATACATCTATGGAAATAAGATTGATTGGATTATATTCACCAGAAGTATAAAACATTACATGTCCCTTATAAATTAAAAAGAAAATACAACTAATCTGTGAGGGAAATGTCTTTATTCTTTGATTTTTAGGCTGCTGGTTAATAAATACTTCCCAACAATGACTGATATATTTGACTTCAGGACATCTCTGACTACATACATGCTGAAAATCAAACATTTTTACTGCATTAATTTAGAGATTTTCCAAAGTAAAAGTACCTAGAAGTGTATGATTCAACTTTTTCCCATAGTCTAGTGGTAAAAAAGTTAACAAAAATCGCAGATATATCGGAGATAGGAGGTTCGTCGCAGTCCTAACGTATATACTGTATATGTTTGAGTGTTTTGTGTGCTTCTTTGCATTTTCAATGTCAAGGGATACAGTTGCCGAAGAGTGTGAGGACGATGAAGAAGATAGAGAAGGCCATGCCCTTGTTGACTCCGCCCTGAGACTTGATGCCGTCGTACATCACCATGTTCCAGTCCTCGCCCGTTAGGATCTGGCACAAACACACACACACACACATTCAAATAGTAATAATGATGTAAACACACACACACACAACATGCATTCATCTAAAATGCTATAGTCAAATCACATCATCTAAACTGGGTTGAAAAACGACGCAATCTGGTTGCCATGGTGATGAATTACGTCTGACTATTAACCACACCCCCATTCTCTGTTTGAAAAAGAACCAAAAAACAGGAAGTAAAACTGTCTGGATGGGGGGCTTTAAACAGGTAGACAAGCTTTAGCACATGTATGCTTTTGACTAATGAGATTTAAGAATTCAAGAATTATATTATCACGTCCTCGTGTGCAAATCCTCTTTAGTCCTTTTAGTTGTTTTGTCCTTATCCAACCCTCGTCTTCTTCTCCTACCATTCTCCCTCCCTCCCTTTTACATCGTCTCCTCTGCTCACCTGGAACACCGTCATTATTGCTGCGGGGAAGGTGTCGAAGTTGGTCGGAGGAGTGCCATTTTCAAAATTAAACCTAGCAGGGGGAAAAAATCAAATGTGAGGTGAGAGAGATGCTTTTTTTTTTCTGAAAAACTACTTAAAGAAATGACTTAACCAAACTGGCAATTAACAGAATCCAATTTCTTAGTAGAATATTAAATGGGAACGATTAAAAAGGAAGGACAGGAGTAGAAGAGAGAAGCCAAAGTGAAGGAAAAAGAGCACTGACTGTCCTCCGAAGAGCTGCATGCCCAGCAGGGCAAAGACAACTATGAAGAGGAAGAGGAGGAAGAGCAAGCTGATGATGGACTTCATGGAGTTGAGCAGAGACACGACGAGGTTACGCAAAGATGCCCAGTACCTAGCAAAGACAGACAGGAAAGGAAGTGTGTGTTTAACTGAGTTGAGTTATGTCCGTTACAGTGATTAAAATAAAAAATAGAACACAGTAAACTCACTTGGTGACTTTGAAAATCCTCAATAACCTGAGAGCTCGTAGCACACTGATGCCAAACGACGTGCCCGGCTGGATGATGGACCACAGCACTTCAAATATACTACCACATATCACCTGATGCAAATACAAGCATGTGGTTATTCATCATAACGAGCAAATACTGTGCACACATCAGCAGATCATCACTGTATTTGTGTGTTTGTGTGTATATAAGGTCTAATTGTCTGAGCTTGCTGTGGGACTCACAATGCAATCGAAGCAGTTGAAGGAGGAGTTGAGGTAGGCCTGCTTCCCCAGGCCGTACATCTTCACCATCATCTCCGTCAAGAATATCCCCAGGAAGATTAATTCAGCAAAATCTATACGCAGAGAAGAAGACAAGAAGAGAGGAGGAGGAGGAGGAGGAGGAGGAGGAGGAGGAATGTTTTGTGAGATTGCATGCATTTCATATACAACTAGAATTACCGCAGAATTCGGACAGACCCTCGCTAACAAAAATAATTGGCATTCACCCCCTTTTTTTATTTTTTATTTATTTTTTTAGTTAATATTTTCAATATTATTTATTTATTTTTTAGTTAATATTTGTAATATTAGTTATTTTATTTATTTATTTATTTAGTTAATATTTTTAATATTATTTATTTATTTTTTTAGTTAAGATTTCTAATATATATTTATTTTTTTAGTTAATATTTTTAATAGTATTTATTTATTCATTTTTTTTAGTTAAGATTTTTAATATTATTTATTTATTTAGTTAATATTTTTAATATTATTTATTAATTTTTTTTCTGTTGGTAAGCCCGTTGGTAAGGCACACTCTTCTGTGAGCTGTCAATTTGTATTGTATGACAGATTGCTTATTACAAATGCATAATCATTATTCTTCTACTTTGTATGATCTCATGTGGAGGGTAATGTTTTGCAAGTTTCAATTGTTAAAAGCACAATTATAAAAACAGTGTTAAAATAAAAAAAGGAACAGAATCTGTAATTCGTATTTAAAGTGCATTCTATCTCTATCTCTTTGTATTCTAAATTAACAAATATACTTCTTCACTCATCCTCCAAGCTCAATCTTTCACTGTGTTGTTTCGTATCCTCCGTTACACCATTTGGGTAAAGTATAAACCACGGGTATAATGCTTATAGAAAATATATTTTATTTTAATGCATCTTCTGGTTTCCATATTTTGTTCTCTTTAAAATTAGATTATTTGTATTTTGTTTGTCATTTCAATTCATTGTATCCCATTTGTGCGTGTCTGTATGTTTATATATTTAAAAAATCTGTGCAGGAGGAAGACATTATGTGTTTGGATGTGCTTGTGTTAACTGGTTGGGTCAGCTCTTTCATGGATTTAGTCACATTTACTTAAGAATTTGCTCACCCACTCCCTCCCAGTAATCTGTGATGAGAGTATTTGTGGAGATAATCGGTGCATGCTTGCACAAAGTGTGCATGTACGTACAGTATCCCCCCCGCTCCCTCCTACTCACATAGAAAATCTGACAGTGGGTCTGGCTGGTCGTAGTGCACGACAGCCACACACATGGTGTTGAGGCCCACCAAACACAGCACGGTCCAGTAGAAGGCCTGGGACTTGACGACGTGCCGGATGAGGAAGCGTAGCCGTCGCTCCCGCCGCTTGAAATCTGATCCTTCGAGCTTGGAGCTCTTCAAGCTGGCACGGGCAAACGGCGAGCCTGAAAGGATGAGCGAGGCGAAGGGTTCGGTGTTAGTGAACAGTGGTTTATTGGCATCATTGTGTACATTTAGCACCTTTGAAAAGCCTCCCTGAATTGTGACTTAAACACAGTAAGAGGTACACTGAACATACACCTACAGTAGATGATATAGGTCCCTATGTTCCCATAATAAATAGAAGAATATGGGAAATAAACAGAGTGAATATCATTCAGGAAGAACAGCTTCAACCTGGATTCACCTGATCAGTCTGTATGACATCACTGTGAAGGAGGACGAGTCGGCGTGATGACGTTTAGTAGCCTCATTTAACCACTAGTTAGCAACCGCCTTTTTTAAGACACATAAAGGCTTCAAAATTCCCCAGTGGGATATTTACTGACGTATTTTATCTCGTAGAACACAATCTCAAAGACCTTATTTCAGGCATCTAACTAAAAAAAACCCATTGACTTCCAGACGAGGGAACAGGAAGTGCTAAAATGCTAACTCATTTCTGGGTTTTAGGACTCATTCCTGCAGTCTCTATATCCCTCTTTCTATATCAGTATATATTTTTAATTACAATAAATATTGATGCATGATTCATTTTCAGAAGCATACAATCTGTGCTCATTTTAGCAGATTATGCTGTCTGTTGCGGTGTCCAAATTACATGATACCCGGAGAAGTAGGAAGGAGAAAAGAAAGGTGGAAAGATAACCGGGGGGTTTGAGGAAAGGGGAAAAAAGTAACATGAGGAGAGGAGAGGAGAGGAGAGGAGAGGAGAGGAGAGGACGAGGGGAGGAGAGGAGAGGAGAGGAGAGGAGAAGGGAAGGAGAGGAGAGGAGAGGAGAGGAGAGGAGAGGAGAGGAGAGGAGAGGAGGGTCAGGTAATGCTGATATGCAAGATAAGATAGCATCTCTATGTACCTGTGGTTTGCCTTTGAGTGTGTGTGAGACAGAGACAGAGGCTGTATGCTAAACCTCATACTATACTAGTAGTACAACCTCATACTATACTAGTAGTACGTACTGATTTGGCCAAAATGTAGCATGTAGTATGCAAACAAAAGCAAAATCTACCGTATGCCAAAAATACCTGGATGTCGTACTGATTTGGAAAAAAATCTCCAGTATGCATCGGACCAGTCTACCTCGCCTACTGTATCCCACAATGCAAAGCGCTGGAACGCTACAGGCTACGATTACAACAACAACAGCAGCCAAAAACAGCTAATTTTTTAACATTTTTCGTAGCTATTTCATCACTAAATTCACTTCTGAACATTTTTGAGGCGAGAAATCAACTGAGTAGATTTAGAATATAGTTTTTTTTAAATATCACAACACAAATGTTCCATTATAAATTAACAGGAACCTGTGATTATCTGCCTTTGAGCTGTAAGAATAAATAGTTGAAACCTGCAGTATCTTATAAAGTAAACTAACATTCGTCATTAACAAAAAAAAGTTGTATTGTTAGATAATATTGTAATAGTGGTACGAGTTGCTTTAAGAGCTGGTTTAAAGGCCTGGTGTAGCATACTGCTAAATACATCGCTTTAACTGTTTCATAGTACTGAGGAACGCAGTATGCATTATGTACTCTGTAATGCGTACGAGAGTGTGTATCTCACCTACTGCCAGATCTCCCTCCCCTTCCTCTGGGTTTAGCAGCTCAGCTTTACTCTTGTGGTTCTTTGTGGCTCTTCTACGTGAGCCTGTAATAGAAAATACATGTTAAACCTACAACACAGCAGTACTGATATGTTAAATGTATTTTTATCTTTTCTTAAATCCCAGTCATGTACATACACAGTACAATAAAATAAAATCATCATACCATCGTATTCATTTTCATTATCATCATCCGCCAAGATGACTTCTTCTACAAAACACACACAGACAAAAATGTTAAATATATGACAAATTAAATGTATGTTTGATGACTTCCACAATATCTATCAATCTTTTAATTTCTTATTTTAATTAAAACAAAGTCTCTGGCCTGCACCTGTGCTTGCTACTCATCCCCCCCCCTCCTTTGTTTTTTAGCTTCCTTGTTTTTATGTAGATTTTCTTCTTTTTCAAGAAGATCAAAGGTCTGTCCTTTTCTATCTGCCCCTTCATCCACTCCTTCATCCACTCCTCTCATCTTCTCTACATCTTTCTGATCATTTAAGCTTCACAACTGAGTTGTTTGATAGTGATGATCGTGATGTTAGGGTGTCGGTGTGCTTCAAACTATTGACTACAAAAGCTCAAATGTTAGTCGTGCAAATAAAATACAATAAATATAGACAGGGCTGTCCTTGACCAAAGAAATTCTTAGTCGAGAAACACTTAGTCAACTTATTGATTAGTTGATTTAATCGACAGATCAGTAAAAACTAAATTTCTCCACAAAGAATCACGACTTTAAATCTGGTGTTTACCAGAGATGTCCTCATATGTTTCTTAGAAATCAGTCATTCAGCATGAAAAAAGCATAAAAAACGACTTATTGACTAAAGAAATCTTAGTTGACTAAGACCAAATTATTATTGATTATTGAAAATGTGGGGACAAAATGTACTAAGATACAATACAGCACATGCAGTATATTGTCCATACCAGCTTTGCAGATCCACTCCAGATACCCATTGAGTTCTCTCTCAATCTGCTGCTGTCTTCTGAGCTTCAGGAACTCACTCCTGTTCTCCACACGCTCTCTCTCTTTGGCAAACTCCCTGCCGACACAGAAGGAGAAGGAAGTTACCGCTTTTATCGTGGTAGTCTGAGTAACGTGACGTCCTATCCGTTCCGTATCCGTCAACCAAAACAAACCTCAGAAAGTATAAAACGTTGGAGGGTCGTCGTGGATACGACCTGCACCCTCACATGTTAAATCCAGCGTGGTAAACACTACACATCCAGTAAAGGATGGAAACACTTTGGGTTTCACACATTGACAGGAAAAGCAGAACTCACTGCTAAAGCTGCATGCTAACTCTGTCACGGACAGGAAACGTTATCGTATTGCAGTAACGTGCGGTCCAGCCGGCCGTCACTCTCATCTCCGTGGTCAAATGGGCCGACGCTACAACTGTAGAGCACCCGTATACTGACATTTATGTTAAATGCATTGAAACGGCCCCGATGGAGCTGACCATGGATGGATAAAGAGAACGGAGCTGACGGGAGAGCTAGAGACGGACTTGGAGAAGTTAGAGGAAGTAGACACGTGGGACTACGTCCGCTTTTCAAAATAAGGTGTTCACAAAGGGAACTGTATATACAAAATACATATATGGAAATAAGATTGATTGGATTATATTCATGAGAAGTATAAAACATTACATGTCCCTTATAAATTAAAAAGAAAATACCACTAATCTGTGAGGGAAATGTCTTTATTCTTTGAATTTTGAGTTGCTGGATAATAAATACTTCCCGACAATGACTGATATATTTGACTTCAGGACATCTCTGACTACATACATGCTGAAAATCAAACATTTTTTCTGTTTTAATTTAGAGATTTTCCAAAGTAAAAGTCCCTAGAAGTGTATGATTCAACTTATTTAATCAATTTGTAGAATCGCAGTACTTAAAAATAACAATACATATCGAATCGGCACCCAAGTATCGTGGTATTGAATCAGGAGATAGAAGTATCGTCACAGCCCTGATGTATATGTGATGAAAAATGACGTATAAACAACCTTTCCATTATATTTGTCACAAGCACCCTCTCACATACACACACACACACACTTACCCTGACAACACACCCAGCACCAGGTTGAGCATGAAGAAGGAGCCGATGATGATGAGGGGGATGAAGTACATCCAGTTCCATGCACTCCCTGAGGCATCGTTGCTCTGGAAACACAAACACACACACACACACACACACACACGCACAGACATCAGACAGAGTAATCAATGTTTTGCTCTGGGAAATCTGTCACTAGTCATAATGACCAATTGATCGACTGAGACATTAGACGTTCTTGCGACTCCAGAACACGTAGAATAAATCCGTGAAACACATGCCCGGGTAGAACGGGTACAGCTGCATCAATCACCTGCAGCGGCATTACGTTTCCATCTGTCAGCGCTGGAAGTTAAGGGTTTCTTAAAAGGGAACTTTTCAACCTGGATCCTTTTTTCCCCATGTTTTTGTGTCTGACTGACTAAGAGCGACAACAATAACTAAAATTGGTCCAGTATTGAGGGAGAGCGCTGTAGGCAGCAGCCGCTCACAGGCTGCAATATTGTGCTATAGGCGGCAAGCTGACACCGTCATTTACATCCACTAAAGCTGAGCATACACTGTAGGATTTCAGTGAGACTTCCTGCTCCTACTGTACGAGTAGATCGTTTGTGATGTAAAGCCAAAGCGGTCGTCTCCTGCGGGCCGTTCTGGCTGTTGACAGTTGTCAATAAAGTTTGGTTTGAAAGCTCAGAGGCAGGTAGAACTTGTTTGCTAGCAGAGGTCTGTACGGGTCACAATGCTAACAAGGTAGAAACGTGCTGCCTTGATCATCTGTGGCATCCTGTCTGCTGAAACGTCTAAAGGAAAGAGGAAGCAGCGTAACGTTATATGGACTCGCTGTGGCGAGGAAGACGTGGACAGTATGGCTCCATTTAGCAGAGAGAATTTGAGGTAAGCTAGCTACGTTTTACTAGCTATATCTATTGTATCCTACATTGTTATCTTGATAGCTACGCTCTGATTACTGTAAAAAGAGGAGAAAAAAGGCGCTGACGTTGGGGAATCGGCTCGTGGCTCTGCTTCAACTGTGCGAGAGTTAATCGGTCCTCGGTCCTCCCTGTACACTGCAAGGCAAACAACGCCTGACGAAGCTGAAATTCGGTCCGACTCTAAAATGAGTTGTGCGTCTCAAAAACGGGCTAAAATCGTACAGTGTATGCCCAGCTTTAGAGTGCTTGTTTTTGCATTGACAGACTCAGATTGATATTGTTATAAGTGTCTGACATTATCATGGAAAGAGTCTCGCTCAAGGAGAAAACTCGTTCTGAAATCTGGCGAGGTGACGTGTTGCTGGAAGACAATGGTGGAATAGTGGAATACATCCATCATGGTGGAAACGCGAGAGTTTCTTGTGTTGGAGCACAGAAAGCTTAAAGATTTACAATGTCATGGCTGAATATTTAGTTGATTTCCACAATGTGGATGACGTCTTTGACAGACCGGATCAAGCAAAAGGTAAAAAAAAAAGGGTTTATTTCTCTGTCGGGTCTTTTCCATAATGATGTCAGACACTTATAACAACAATCTGAGCCTGTCAGTGGCAAAAACAAACACTTTTAGTGGACGTAACGTTACATTAACGCTGCTCACTTGTCCTCGCAGCTCATTTAGCAGCAGCCGGTTACAGCGTTGTCCCTCATTTCTGGACCAAATACAAAAAAATTGTTGTCCCCATTAATCACTTTGATACAAAAACAGTGCCATTTATTAAGTCAAATTAAGGTGCATTTATTAGCATCCAGGTACTGCACACATGGTATGCAAAACATAAGAAAATTTGCCTTAAAGTAATCATTAAAATGTTCAGACAATCTGGAGGTTAGTGCACTGAAAAGTGCCGTCCGCCGCCGCTGTGGGAAATATAAACAACAGCAGGGCTGACATGATTTTGCTTTAAGTCATCTCAATAAGTAAATGCATATCTGCCACTCTATTTAGCTGCTCAGTGCAGAGTAAATAATGTATAACAAATGCTTTGGTCTCTCTCGGTCTGCCTCCACCATCCTACTGTCCAGACTCTCCCTCCATTTTCTTTAATCACTCCTTATTGTTCTCTCCTTCTGCATTTCTCCTGCTCTTCCCCTCCTTATTTCCTTCATTCCTACCTCCTTACCTTCTCTCCTCCCTTCATTTTTCTGTGCAATCTTTCCATTAATCCTCACTTTACATTATGCTTCATTTTACCCTTTTCCCATCTCTCTTCTCTTTCCCTCTTTGCGCTCTCTTTCTCACTGCCTCCCAGTCTAACGTCCCCACGTCTCCTCCTCCCCCCCCATCGTTCCTTCTTCCTGCGTGTAAGCTGGTATTGCTGCTCTGTACCCACTGAACCGCAGACCCTTTTTTTTTTCTACCATTAAACTTTTATCGCTCCCCTCCCCGGCAGCTGCAAGAATAACTTGGGCTGAACAGGCCCTTTTAAATATAGAGCAGCACCGGGAAGGAGGGACACAGGGAGGAAAGAGAGAGAGAGAGAGGGAGAGGGAAAGGGAAAGGGAGGAAGGAAGGACATGAAGAGAGGAGAGAGAGAAAGAAGGAGTAAAGACAGAATAAGAGCAGTGGGAAGGACGGACGTGGAGGGAGAGGAGATGGGGAAAGAGACGACTACAGTACCACTCAAAGACCCTCATCTACCTCCGGTCTCCTAGCAACCGTTGCCACTGACAGCAGGGAACTATTCGGTCTTGGGCATGAGGGATGACACTGTTCGAGACCTGCTACCTATTTTACGGGCAGACTCACAGTGTGCACAGGTGAAAATCATTTTAACATTTTAGTGTTTTATTTTAGAAAATAATCTTGGATGGTTTAGTGGTGCAGCATGAAAATAATGTTGAGATTATTATAAACTGCCGGTACTCTTCTCGGCCCTCTCCATATCAGGTTCTCTGGGAGATTCATAACGGCGATTCATAACGCCGCGCCTCATAAGCCGTATAAACATTAAAACAATGTGGAGAACATCTGGACGAGCCGACGCACGGCACGGGGGAAGGGGCGGTGGTGAGAACGAGGGTGCTTTCATTTATCAATAAAATGTTCACGTCCTTTTGGTAAAATAATTAGTAAACCGTTTTTATTCTGCTCTTTTAGGGCAAATATTTACAGAAGAATTAAATGTTGAGACGAAGGCTGTGATAAATAATAAAATAATCATTTAACTAGTAATAATAATGGTCCAAAATTATAAAAATTGCAAGTCAAAAACATTCAGATTTTCTAGGAGGAGGATCCCCAAACCCAATATCTCCTGGTTAATGTGTCTCTTTATCCTGCTGCATCATATGTAGGAGCTTCCTGACTGGGACACCGCTCCTAAAGCCTGAATGATGACCCTACTATAGGCTACAAATAAGAGATAGATAGTATTATAGGCCTACCATAGAAGATGCATCGCCCAAGTATAATAATAATATAGCAATAAAACCACAGCTGATTATGACTGACATGCTTAAAGAAATAATGAATACAGTAAATAGGAATAAGTCGCTGAGATTGCTGATACACACGACAACATGTGAACAAGAGAGAACTTATTTTTTTCCATTTCAAGCACTGACTAGATGTTTAATTTTTGTGGCAGTTTTATCTGCACAAAGAGGCCACCAAACACGACAACAACCGTCTGCCTGGTGAACAAACTGATACTGTATAATTTCCACTTTGAATCTAATTAACTGGCTAAGGTGTTTGTCTGCTGGTGCAGCCCATCCATGACAAGGACTGATGGGTTTTTGCTTGAATGATCCTCTCTCTTCTCATCTAAACCTACTGGCACAGAGACCTGTGACTCTCAGCTGACTGACTGGTAACCCAGTAGTCCGTTCAACAGTAACTGCTGTCATTCCTGCAGAGCTTTCTATACACATGCTCCGCTCTCCCGTGCAGGCTGAAGAGGACAACAAGGTGGTGTGTAAACGTGTTCAGCGGTACATACAGAGTAGAGCAGGTCAGTCCAGCCCTCCATGGTGATACACTGGAAGACGGTGAGGATAGCAAACAGGATGTTGTCGAACTGGGTGATGCCGTAGTTCGGTCCCAGCCAGTACTGTCTACACATGGTGCCCTCGGGACACAGCCGGGACGGAGACTCTGTCCCACATGGATACTCTTCTCGGATCTCACCTGAACGTGGATCAAAGTGGGGGGAAAACAAAAGGCAGGCATATGCAAATTAGTAAGAATAGCGATTGATTTTCCCCCCGTTACTTTCTGGAATTAAACATGTGAAGGAATAGGCTACAAAACAAAAGGTAAAGGCGACATAAAATAGTCATCATGACACAGCAAAAGACATTTGAGATTCATCAGAAATGCTCAACAGACCAACACATTTTTCATTCTTTGTAGATGGATTGTTATTTTCATAATTTCGAGTCATTACAGGTGAAATTATGCAGATATTAGCAGTGAATTAGACTTGTGGAAACTGCCTTTTCCTATCACATAAACATAGAACTGAAGTACTACAAACTATTTAACACCAAAGATGTTATTCTCTTGAACTAAATTGCATTTCTAATTTTAGCACTGCGACTGTTTTTAAAGTGAGTACGTCAACCGGAACAGGTCTTCACAGTTAGTAAATGAACCCGAGCACTATCGGTGCACCCTCTCCTTTTTTTACCTGTGTGATTGTCGAAGCAGGTCGTGTGGAATTTGCCCATGTAGAACTCCAGGCCGATGATGGCGAACATGAGGATGGCGAAGAAAAGAAGCAGGCCTATTTGCAGCAGAGGGATCATGGCCTTCATGATGGATTTGAGCACCACCTGTAAGCCTGCAGGACACGGTGCACACAGTATTAAGAATTTAGCGATCATTATTATCCATCATCAATTTTAATGTAATCAGGGAAAGACAGAAAGGTGCAACCTGTTCCCTCGAATTATTTAGCAGAAATGTCTTCATGTGTTCCACTACCAGCTGGTCCTGTTTAATGTAAGTGTCTCCATAATGATAACCATGGATACAATAACACCATCGGTTTATGAATATATCACCTATTTACTTTGCTGCACCCATAGAGTGCTGCAGGAATGAGTCCCAAAATGCGGAAATGAGTTAGTATTTTATCACTTCCTGTTCCCTTGTCTGGAAGTGTTTTATGAATGACTTCCACACAGTGAGGCATACAGCTTATTAGTTAAACACTAGCATCGGACCGGTACTCGTTATCGTCCGATACCCAAAGCACAGGTATCGTTATCGGGACTGAAAAAGTCGGATAGGTGCATCTCTAGTTGTGTTTACTCGCGCTGAAGCGACCGTGCTGTTCGTTTATAGCCTAACGTTAGCTTTTTACTTCTGGTGATTGAATTTATGCTTCAAAAAATCATAAAAGTTGTATTAATTTGTGAAGATTATCTTGCTGAACAAAACATGCAAGTATCATAAACGTGTGTTTGCCACAGAGCTTATTTTCTGCAATAATACAAAACCCAACGAAACAATCTCATTGGCTTTTTGTGGAGGGAACCATGGAGATGCTAACTTCCTGGTTGGCCTATAAAATACGTCATCCCTGCAGCACTCTCTCTCTCTCTTACTCTATTTTAACTAGGGCTGCACAATTACTCGAATATTAATCGCGATCACAATTTTGGCTTCCCGCAATTAAAGGAACATGATCGTCTGAGATATTGACGTTTAAAATGCGCATTCAGCTCATAGAAAACTCTGCAGCATATCAAATCAAGCGCTTCCTAAACTAACTAACAGATGTTTTGGCTTTTGGGTATAGATATTATCTATACAACCAATGTGTTTATGATTAAATTAAGAGCATAAAATTGTTTATCTAGCTCTTAATGTTTTTCTCTTGAAGTGCACCAGATTGAAGCATTTAACTTTAAAATGTAGCTAACAAAAGGGGGTAGGAATATTCCTGTATTTTTTCATATTGCAATATATATATAGCAGAAAAAAATATTGCAATGTCAATTTTTTCCAACATAGTTTTTTAATCGTGATTATCATTTTGGCCATAATCGTGCAGTCTAATTTTAACTACTTCTTCTTCACTTTTGAAAAAATCATCGTTTTGGTCTTAGTCAACTAAGATTTCTTTAGTCTTTACATTAGTCATTTTTTTAAGGCTTTTTTTTTATGCTGAATGACTTATTTCCAAGAAACCTCTGAGCACATCTCTGGTAAACACCAGATTTAAAGTGGTGCTTTTGTGTGATTCTTTGTGGCTCTAATTTCCTGGTTGGTCTACAAAAAGACATCATCATCCCTGCAGCGCTCTGCTGGAGGAGGCAGCCTGTTACCTGCTACACACTACAGTCTGTGATGGAGGGACTGAACCTGGGATCACACAGTATAGTCAGTATATGCTTCAGAGGGTTTTTCTATATGCTTCCTAACAAACAAAAGGTCTCAAGGGGCAACATTTTGAAGTTTCATTTCATGTGGTTGTTTTGTGGAGACCGATCACACTTTTCAAATGTATATACGACACATTGGAAAGGAACTGTAATTTGGTTTTCACAGGAAGCTTATGACTTTTATGATGAGTAAGCCTCGGTTTGCCTGTTCAGCCAAGTAGTGGAGTCCACCACGCTATTAATAACACTGCAGTGGTGCTGGAACACCACTGCCGCTATAACATTTAAAAAAAAAAAAGGAGCACAGAGTGCACAGAAGAACCACTTTTGTTGGAACACTTTGGGTGCATTATGCAGAACAACACCGAAGCTGCATAAAAACCTCGACACAAAATCCTTCTCCGTGCTATTCTGATCCTCCATTAACATCTGAAACTGGTCTGCACCTAAAGAAATGTCATTGTTCTCAACTGAGGAATAACAAAGACTGTAATAGAGAAATGAAATGAGGAGTTTTGACTTACTGGGAATACCGGACACCAGTTTGAGGGGCCTCAATACTCGCACAGCCCTGAGGGTCCGCAAGTCGAAATCTGAACCCACGGTGGACAGGATCCTGGAAGGGGACAGAGACAAATGCACGAAAGTGAAGCAAAGGCAATCAATATTTAAGCTAGTCAATCAGCCACACACACTTTAACGCAGCCCCCCCCCACGCCAAGCAACTGGGTGAGCGCTGTATGTAAATCCAGTAAGAGCTGAGCTGATCAATAGAGCTGACAAGTGAAGTAGCGGAGAGGAGTGTATCAGGAGGAGAACGGGATAGGCTGAAGGGTAGAGGTGGGAGATATATGACCAAAAATGTATATCACGGGATTTCTTTTGGTTTTTGCGGTGACTGTATTAAAAGGGATACTCCACTCAAAACATGATTCTACCTCTTTTCTTTCTATTAACAATGTAAGGGGTCATATCTTAAGAAAGATAAAATATTCTTTTAAAAACAGATGTGTTTATTGGCTCCAAATTGAAAACGAGTTGTAGGTAGTGATGTTACGTGCTGTGCCGAGGCTTCCGAGCGTGTGTCGAGTAATTCAGGAAGGTTTCCGCGAAGCGCGTATCGAGGCTTGTATCGTTTTAGACCAATGACGTCATTGATGACGTCCGAAGCCTCGCTGCCCGGCCATACCGCGTCACTGGTTCAAGAAGTGGTTCAGATCTTGGCACACATAAGATGCATTACTCACAAAACAATTACAGTTTATTATACATGTATGTTATTTACTTATTAAAAATATACATTATACTATATATTATATAGATATAAATGGATTACATGGTAATAGATTTTTTTTCATTGTTTATAGTCATTCCCAACAGACTTTACTGGCGCAAAATACAGATCACATGGTTAAGATCCTATCTGCCTGTTTTACACTCTTTGGCCACCAGGTGGTTGCGTGTGCACATGAAGCCTCGAGTAATGAACCCTTTTCCGAACCAATTTGCTGGAAAGCTTCAATGCTTCATGAAGCTTCATCTCACCATCACTAGTTGTAGGCATACATGTGTTTTGGGAGGAGCAGCCTGCCCCATAATGTAAATGTAATGTGATGCATTCAGAGTAAATAATAACAGTCATGCTGTTGTTTTCAGTTCACATATTTAGCCGACTGTTTGTTTTATTATTTCACAGTTTTTTCACCTCTTTCCATCACAGACAAGCTGGGAATTATATCACATTTAACTGAATTTACATCTTTGAAGAAACAGAAAGCTGACAGAACCTTTTGCATCTCAAACCACATGAAGAAAGAGCTTGAAAATATCCAGCATATAGAGTCACGCTGTTGGACCGGTACTGTACAGAAGACACATAGACTGCGAGCAGCGCGGCTCGACTGCGGGTCGCCTAATTTTTCCGAGGGATGCGTGCAGTCCATCGAGGCATTTTTTATCGCGAGGGCACGCGCCGCTTCCCAGCATTGGACGCTTGGCGGGCTGCCACTAGACACAACACACTCGGCACCTGATTGGACGAACGCTTCCCTCAGTGGGCTGCTGCTCCCAGCTTTTCAAACCAGAAACAACATGGAGGCTCGTTTGGAAAACTTTCTTCTCTTATTTCACGGAAATAGTTCACCGAAATGTGTTTCTGAAAACATTTGAGGCGAGAAATAATCCGTGTTGATGAATCTGTCTTTATTTTAGATCGACAACGTTTATTTTAAAAGATTCACTGGATTTTCGAGAGGCGGCGAGTCGTGTCGGACGCCCCGTGATTTGCATAAAGTAGACTAGACCTCAACTTTTTTGCGAATGAGGAGCGGGCGTCGTGACGCTCCGTCTCTTGAATCGCTACCAGAATGCATTGCACGGCTGCTTACATGGACAATGAATGGCAAGCGTGGAAAGGACGGATCCTGTGGACACGTAACGTAACCTGTTTATTTTGGCACTGAAATGAAAAGTGAAAGGTTCCACAGCGGTAGTCTGTACGTAACCATAGGAGGAGAGAGAAGATGGGAGAGACAGAGCGAAGAGAGAGAGAGAGAGAGAGAGAGAGAGAGAGAGAGAGAGAGAGAGAGAGCGCTGGCAGATGGTGAAAATCAGAGTTGCTGACTTGCTTATTTCAACCTATTTTTATTCACGGTACGTTTATCCTCTCCGAGCCGTCGGCAGACTGCAGAGTAAACGTGTTGCGGTGTGTGTTACAGCACCTGTGTCACCACTCATCATCTGAATACAGACTTGTAAACATCATATGTGTGTGTGTGTGTGTGTGTGTGTGTGTGTGTGTGTGTGTACTTCAGATGGTTAAGATGTTCCCTTGTGCCGCCAGACTTCCAGTCAGTCCCCTCGTCTGACGCACACTGTGAATCATCCTCCTTCCCTCTCTCTCTCTCTCTCTCTCTCTCTCTCTCTCTCTCTCCCTCTCTCTCTCCCTCTCTCTCCCTCTCTCTCTCTCTCTCTCTCTCTCTCTCTCTCTCTCTCTCTCTCTCTCTCTCTCTCTCTCTCTCTCTCTCTCTCACATTTCCACTTTCCTCTGTTCCACAAAGAGGCCCAGTGACACAGCAGAGCCTTAATCACAGGTTTGAAGTCAGCCTGCTTTGCTAAGAAAACCTATAAAATTGGCAAGAAGGGAAGAGTAACACCGACCCAGGATCTATGGGTGAATGCTGTATTGAATTACCAGGAAGCCCCCGCCCCCCCCACCCACAGTGGTATGTGCTCCATCACTAGTGGAGGCTGGGGTCCTTGTAATGACATTGTGTGATATCAAATGCCTCATCAGAGGCCGACGTGTAACTGAGAGGTTCCTGGTTCGGTCACACTGTACTTCAGCTGAGTGTGGAGCTAAAACATTATAACAGACGTGCCCTTTAGCAACTCAATGAACCTTCTGACATGTGCAAAGAAATACTAAACACCCAGATGTATTACTGGTAGTTCAAATTAGAGCTAAACTACATATCAGCCGCTAATATACTGCATCAGTATCAACGTATATACTGTAGCAGCCAATAATCTACTAAGGTACTGCAGTTCAGCTCTTAAAGCACTGGACAAAAAAACAAACTCGTACCACTATTACAATATAATCGAACAATACAAATTTGATTTTTTTTTTATTGTGACCAATGTTTGTTTACTTTATAAGATACTATTAGCTCTACCACCCCTTAAACTATTTAATCCAACAGCTCATGGCGAAATAAGACTCAAACTTTCAGTTACAGTAACTAAACAGTGGACTGATCTCCCTCCAGATATTAGAGTAATATGTTGTCTCAGCAGGAATCTCTCTGCCCCGTCAGAGGCTGCTCTTTCCCTCTCCTCTCCTCTCTCCTCTCCCCTCTTCCCTCTCCTCCACCCTCTCCTCTTCTCTCTCCTCTTCTCTCTCCCCTTCCCTCTCCTCTCCCCTCTCCTCTTCTCTCTCCTCTTCCCTCTCCTCTTTCCCTCTCCTCTTCCCTCTCCTCTTCTCTCTCCCCTTCCCTCACCTCTCCCCTCTCCTCTTCTCTCCTCTTCCCTTTCCTCTCCCCTCTCCTCTTCCCTCTCCTCTTCTCTCTCCTCTTCCCTCTCCTCTTTCCCTCTCCTCTTCCCTCTCCTCTTCCCTCTCCTCTTCCCTCTCCTCTTCCCTCTCCTCTTCCCTCTCCTCTTCCCTCTCCTCTTCTCTCTCCCCTTCCCTCACCTCTCCCCTCTCCTCTTCTCTCCTCTTCCCTCTCCTCTCCCCTCTCCTCTTCCCTCTCCTCTTCTCTCTCCTCTTCCCTCTCCTCTTCCCTCTCCTCTTTCCCTCTCCTCTCCCCTCTCCTCTTCCCTCTCCTCTCCCCTCTCCTCTTCCCTCTCCTCTTCTCTCTCCTCTCCCCTCTCTTCTTCCCTCTCCTCTTCCCTCTCCTCTTCCCTCTCCTCTTTCCCTCTCCTCTCCCCTCTCCTCTTCCCTCTCCTCTCCCCTCTCCTCTTCCCTCTCCTCTTCTCTCTCCTCTCCCCTCTCCTCTCCCCTCTCCTCTTCCCTCTCCTCTTCTCTCTCCTCTCCCCTCTCCTCTTCCCTCTCCTCTTCCCTCTCCTCTTCCCTCTCCTCTCCCCTCTCCTCTTCCCTCTCCTCTTCTCTCTCCTCTCCCCTCTCCTCTCCCCTCTCCTCTTCCCTCTCCTCTTCTCTCTCCTCTCCCCTCTCCTCTTCCCTCTCCTCTTCTCTCTCCTCTTCTCTCTCCTCTTCTCTCTCCTCTTCTCTCTCCTCTTCCCTCTCCTCTTCTCTCTCCTCTTCCCTCTCCTCTTCCCTCTCCTCTTCCCTCTCCTCTTCCCTCTCCTCTTCCCTCTCCTCTTTCCCTCTCCTCTTTCCCTCTCCCCTCTCCTCTTCCCTCTCCTCTTCTCTCTCCTCTTCTCTCTCCTCTTCTCTCTCCTCTTCTCTCTCCTCTCCCCTCTCCTCTTCCCTCTCCTCTCCCCTCTCCTCTTCCCTCTCCTCTTCCCTCTCCTCTTCCCTCGCAGCTCTGCTGTTCTGCAGCCTCTCTGTGAGCGTGACCGCCCGGCTGGCGAGGTAGCGACCCCGGCAGGCGCTATAGCTAGCCTTCACGGCAGTTTGTGGAGCTTCTAAACTCTGAAAACGTCGGAGCAAATGTTCGATTCTCCATCTAATATCGTAAAATTGTCAATATTCTAAATCTACACAGTTGATTTCTCGCCTCAAAAATGTTCAGAAGTGAATTTAGTGATGAAATAGCTACGAAAAATATAAAAAAATGAGCTGTTTTTGGCTGCTGCTGTTGTTGTAACCGTAGCCTGTAGCGTTCCAGCGCTTTGCATTGTGGGATACAGTAGGCGAGGTAGACTGGTCCGATGCAGACTGGACATTTTTTTCCAAATCAGTACGACATCCTGGTATTTTTGGCATACTGGAGATTTTGCTTTTGTTCGCATGCTACATGCTACATTTTGTCCAAATCAGTACGTACTACTAGTATAGTATGAGGTTGTACTACTAGTATAGTATGAGGTTGTACTACTAGTATAGTATGAGGTTGTACTACTAGTATAGTATGAGGTTGTACTACTAGTATAGCATGAGGTTGTACTACTAGTATAGTATGAGGTGTTTGTCGGATACAGCCAGTGTCTCCATTACAGACACCGGTGACGGTGATGAAACCGATATACCGCCCAGCCCTACTGGCAATACAGAGCAAGTATCTCACTGTGCAGACACTCACGAACGCACGCACGCACGCACGCACGCACGCACGCACGCACGCACACACGCACGCACGCACACGTTTTCATATTCATGTGACACATTAGTGTGTGTGTGTTGTGCATCTCTGCATTATTTGTGGATGCAACACTGAAGCCATTTGAGAACAATCGTTTCCCTGCAATCACACATTATCTTATGTAATCTACTTCTGTGACGTGACTATGATTAGAATAAAAACACTAATAATAACGACGATGATGATGATGATGATGATGATGATGATGATAACACTGACGATGATGGTAACAATAATGAAAGAATTCGGTTTCTCAACAGCATTCGCCGTCACAAACGGTGTCAAGCCGATGAGGCAGTTCCTCATTCACACCGTCTCCACGGTTACTGGGCCCCTTTCTCATTCATAAGTGTTTCCATGGCAACAGGGACCTTGGCTCATTGATAGAATCTCTGTATCACCTTGGTAACAGGGCCAAGGGAGGAGTCTGATTGATTGTTTTTTTTCCCCTCTTCTCTCTATAATGTAAATGCATCACAACTCACACAAAAATAGACACACACACACACACATCTGCTCAACAAACAGGCGCTGGTTGGAGATCAAACATATTGAGAGGGAAATAATATTATTCACATATGCACACTAGAAAGTAGGTCATTTGGAATAACCAATGGAAAACAAGTTGTCTCCCTTGTCGGGGGACAGAGACGGGACATCTTATACATTTGGACTAAAGACACACAGAGGTAACACACACCTGCACTGTATGCAGAGGAACACAAACCTTACACAACCTCCCCACCGAGCCGTTCTCAGGGGACACCAACACATTATACAAACATGATCTTTTTTTTCGTCCGCTGTCTCCGCCTGCTTTCCTGCTGACTTCAGCTAAAAGTGGTTAATTATCTCTGTCCACATCACTGACCAAATCTCTCCTCCAAACTCTCCTCGTCTCTCTACATCACCACCATTCAACTATTTCATACTCACTAAGATTACCAACATCCTGTTATTCCTTCTTATGACTTTTCCATTTAACATCACAGAAAATGAAAGGTGAATAAAATCTAATATCAGAAGTCCGTACTGTACAAATGTAGACGATGACAGACCTGAAGGTGGCGCCTCTAGACTGTCCTATACAGTGTTTAATTATCTGAACTGTTCTCCACAATATCCTCAAAAGACATTTTAAACTGGGAGACTTGAAGAGAGCATGGCTTCACAATCCTTCTAAAATGACAGACGCATGACGAAGACCATTTTTTTAGGCAAAGATCAGACATTATTCTCACTGACTAGGGATGCTAATTTTGAAAAATGTTCTTAACCGATAACCGACCCTCGTTAACCGATTATTAACCGACAAGATTTGCGCCTTGCATGCAGCGGTGTACCAGCTGACTGTATGTGTGACGTCGGTGGCGTTATAGCTGTGAACGTAGGTGTAGCAGACAGCGTATGTACAGTTTATTTGTCGGTGAATAAATGCTACGAGGCTACAACTCGGGATAGACGGGAGCCAACTCCTGTATCTGTAACGCCAGCTCAGACTCTCTTAAGGTGGACCAGCTTTTCTCCTTAAGTGACGAGTTCTTCTCAGATTTTTTTATTAATTATTAACATTTGTTTTAACTGTTTTAACAGATAGCGTTAATTGGTTAAAATGCTTAATGTCGGTTAAACTGTTAATTATCAACATCCCTAATACAGTTGATTAGGGCTGTGTGTCGGCAAGAATCTGGCGATACGATATGTATCATGATACAGGGGTTACGATTCAATTTTAAATACAATTTTAGGAAAACTGTCGTAGTATAAAGAACCCACCAGAAAAACACCATTTTAAAAGGTAAAAATGCATGCTGCATGCAAAAAAACTGCATGGTATTTGCCCCAAAGTGCATGGAATTAGCATAAACTGGGCATGTGTGTAGAGGCGAGACTCGTGGGTACCCATAGAACAGACATTTTCATTCACATATCTGGAGCTCAGAGGTCAAGAGACCCAATGCCAGTTTTTCCTCGCCAAAATTTAGCCCAACTTTGGAGCGTTATTTAGCCTCCATGGTTGGTACCAATGGATTCATTAGGTTTCCTTTAGGTTAAACTGAGCCCTCTGCAACCTCCGGAAAGATCGAACAGCGGCCGGGCTCGATAGCGGGCCGTCGAGGTTAATTAAAAATCGATACTTGGAGAATCGATACAGTATCGCACAACATAATATCGCGATACTCATGTGTATCAGTGTTATCTTAACACCCCTACAGTATATTAATCAAATTTCAGTTGATTACAAGGTCACTGAAAGGTCTTTCCTTCCCTCACTTCCCCGCACCAGTCATACAGTATCTAATCAAAAGAACCTGAACAAGGGTAAGAGAAGGAGGAACGGAGGGGAGGAGGCAAGGCGAGACTGGCTGTAAACTACGGGTAATTGGACTAATAATCAATAGTGGGCATAAAAAACAACCAGCTTATTCCCAGAGCCAAATCACTCAGGCAATTTACTACAAGAGATAGGTCAACACACACACACACACACACACACACACACACACACTTGGGCACAGAAACAAGGGTGCACACAAATCCGCTGACATCCAACAAGGCTGTGGAGTGAATAGCTCATCCATTCAGACATGTTAAGTGCCATTCGTGTGTTTGTCTTCGTATGTGTCGCACGAGCAAGTGCACTAGGTATTGAGTCGGAAATGGAAAGGAATGTTTGAAGTGGAAATGTGTGTGTGTGCGTGCGTTGGTCAGTGTGTTATCAAAGGTTTGAACCAGGGGTTGGGTAGAAAGGCCAAGTAGCCTTTCATCTTCAAAAGAGCCGCACTGCTAAAAACACAACCCCCATTCATAGAGAGCACAACAATGAATGTGTGTGTGTGAGAGAGAGAGAGAGAGAGAGAGAGAGAGAGAGAGAGAGAGAGAGAGAGAGAGAGAGTGTAAAATGTATTGAGTCCAGTCAGTGTTCATAATGTATCATGGGAATGTACAGTATGTGTGCTGTAAGTGCTGCAGCATATTCTCTGTCTCTACATCTTCCTGCAGCTTCCTGCTTTAATGCAAAATGGTAACAACACAGCTGGTGGACGCAGAGATGAAGACCACAGAGATATGTTGTATGACTGTTGTTTACACTGAAAAATACATATATTGTAGGGGTGGGCGATATGACCAAAAATGTACATATTTGTATTACAAAATCTTTTCTTTCTATTAACAATGTAAGGGGACATATCTTAAGAAAGATAAAATATGTTTGTAAAAACAGATGTGTTTATTGTCTCCCAATTGAAAACGAGTTCTAGGCCTACATGTGTTTTAAAAACACACGACAAACTACTTCCTTTTCTCCAGTTTTAGTTGAATAAGAAAAAGAGAAAAACACATCTTATTCTGACCTTGTGTTTTCATAACTGTGTGTGCATTTTTGCATTTAGGGGTGTCATGATTCATCTACTACATTGATTTATATTCCTACGATCCAACTACATCGATAGGTACTCGGCAAGTTGTCCTTCACGGGGGACGTATATCGATCTAAAATCGATTTTCAAGGTAAACAATCTGTTGTATCGATACTAAGAATTTGCACCTTGTATTTAAGCACGACAAACGTAATATTTAAGTATTTTTTTTAGCACTTTTAATAGTAAAGAAATGTTAAAAGTTACTCCGGTTCACTCTTCCTGTGTTGACGTCATCAACATTCTCCAGCAGCGCCAAACTGAGAATGACGACAACAAAACGAAGCATGGCTGACGGCGAGGAAGAGCCAGACGAGCGAGAGATTTTCAAGCCGCGTTTGAGGTCCAGCGTGTGGAAACATTTTGGCTTTTTGCAAAAAATGAGATGTCCTTGATAAATCGC
This sequence comes from Sebastolobus alascanus, assembly GCA_916701645.2. Taxonomy (NCBI): domain Eukaryota; kingdom Metazoa; phylum Chordata; class Actinopteri; order Perciformes; family Sebastidae; genus Sebastolobus; species Sebastolobus alascanus. Next base: position 234,823 of record CAKAOJ020000439.1, on the reverse strand, counting down.
TCGCTGTTTGCAGAATATGCAAAGGCCAGATAAAATACAACGGCAACACGACCAATCTTTCCACGCATCTACTGAGACGCCAATATGGCAGCTCCGCAGCAGCAACGCTGTCTGTGTGGACGCCACAGACGTACGAGCGGCTGCAGCCGCGTTGCTCACCCGGTCGGTGTAGCTGCTCTAACCTGTAAATATGGGCGCCGAAATAAAAAGTAAAAGGTCCCGCGATGAACGGCGGTAGCCTGTACGTAACCATAGAAGTACTTTGCAGTTCCAATTTTAGAAATGTGTTGTCATGATAGACACGGGCTTTACTCTCATCTGGACATTAACTGTGAGAAAATCTGCTGCTTGCCTGTTGGATCAACATCACTATAACGCCAGCGATGCCTCTGCCTATACTGTAGGAGACACTGATTATTTAACTGCTGTGTCATGCTTGCTCAGAGGGTTTTACTGTCAAAACAGAAGGGGGGGGATTATGTGAGACCAGGCATTTACTGGAAGTTTCAAGGACTGCCTCGCTTCCTTCTCCTCTCCTTCCTCCTCTCTGCATCTCGCTGCTTCCTGCTGTCTCGCTGACACTCGTCTTCTCTCTTACAGTCCCTCTGTCGTGTCCTGCTGAGATGAGCTTGGCTTCATGATTGCTCTTATTAAAGCATAAGGACATACTGCCAGTCTGAGTGCTCACTCACTGTGTGTGTGTGTGTCTGTGTGTGAGAGAGAGAGAGAGGTGTGGGCAGAGAGAGGGGGGGCAAAACACCAGCTTCTCTGGTGCTTTGTCAGCAAAGATGCACAAGGTTTATGTAACCCACGAAGCTCTCCAAATCACCACATGCATGCACACAAACATGCGATGACCTCAACATATCAATGTGTGCCAACACTCCCACACAATCACTTCACTGGACACAGTCGCCTGTAGTAACACAATTTCACTACAGGACTTGTCTGAGTGAATGACACAAGGAAACAGTATTACTGCTGCTCTCTATGCTTTGCTGTGTTAACAGACATTATCAGTGTTATGTGAAATTGGCAAGAAAAAACAGAGAGAACCAGGCATCAAGTATGTTGTTAAAACAGACATCAAAAACACATTCTTCAGCTTTGTGAAAATCTTAAAATGTGCTGTGGCAAATTTGAGAGAACATCAGTTTTGTGTTTCAGATAAAGGCTGGCCCACACTAAAAGGTTTTTTAAATCTTAACAGATGGGTAAAATGTGAGAGATCCCACACATGTTAAATTTAACAGTTCTTTTCCTATAGTGTGTGAGAGGAGAGCAACGATTTGGCCAAAACAGCAACAACACCACCACACACTAACAGATTCATTCATGAACAACAAAAGTCACGATCTCTCAAAATGTCTCACGATCAAGCGTCACTTTCGCGTAAACAAAGACGGCGGACGACGGGTAGGAAGAATAAGCAATGTTAGTTTTTGCACTACTTAAATTCACGAAGAAAAAATATGGATGAAGTCATGGAGACATGACGTGTTGTTGCCACAAATCAATAAGTTGGTCCTCCATTTCTGAGCTCCATCTTACTATTACTTCATGCTTCACGTTTAGCATTAGCTCATGCATTAGCCGCGGTCGCCATGACGGCGGTGGTTTTACTTCTTTCTTCAGTCAGCTTGGTTCTCTATCGGCTGTCGTTCTTTCCCACGTGACTGCATCATCGGCACAACAGGATATCCGATCGTAAATATAGAACATATTTAATATTTGCGGTTTGAAATCGGTGCGGTCAGGATGGACTTCCAAACCAATCGAGGAAGTAAAAAACCTTAACATACGTCACACCACAGGAACATCTGGCAAGATTATCTTTAGAACCATCAAACAATCAGAGCTTTGCTGACTATTGTCTGGAGGCGGAGCTGTACTGCACCCTTACACCAGCATGTGACAGTTGTAAGCATATCATCACACAGCCTGCAATACTTGCATTAGAAAGAAAGTGTCCTTAAAGAATGGATGGACGGATCAACAGACAGACATGGGATGGGAAAACAGAACCTGAACACACGATCGTTCTGCTCCTCTTCCCTCTTTTTTATTTGTGTCAATCCAACTCATTTACTCCGGTCCTTACTCTACGATCTAATCGGTGATTGTAACTCTATCATGCTAATCCTACCGTGTCACCCTCGTTGACACCTTTTCTACCACATTCCTCAGGCTGCATCCCATTTCTTACCCTTTACCCCTTGCTTTCAGCTTCTCATATTAAATATCATGGCGGCCTTGTGTCCAAATCACGATTGGAGTCCTATTTTATGTTGGAGTAATTGTACTGCAAACCCTTGCTTTTTTTTTGTAGGGGAGAGTTTTTCCCTCCCTTTCTTGTTTTCCTTCACTTCCTGCAATCTTCATTTGTCTTTTTCCATTTGTTCCCACTGATTTAGCACCAACCAACACCTATGAATTTCTGCACATCTTCCTTTCATACCTTCTATTCAATGCCTCTGCTCCTCTGTGCCCCCCCCCACATCCCCCACCCCCTCTGTGTATATTGTGGTGACATTTGTTCACTACCCAGGCTGCCGGCTGCCTGCAGCTCTGCTCTGTGATCTGACTGCTGCCTTGCCCAGAATGGGGCCATTCATTAGGGCAGAGGAGCAGGGAGAGGACACTCACCAACACACACACACACACACACACACACACACACACACACACACACATGTACAAACACACACCAAAAACACACGGCAAACTACTTCCTTTCCTCCAGTTTTAGTTGAATAAGAAAAAGAGAAAAACACATCTTATTCTGACCTTGTGTTTTCATAACTGTGTGTGCATTTTTGAGTGTTCATGCAGGTACATACTGTGCATGTAGGGGTGTCACGATTCATCTACTACATCCATGTATCGATTTATATAATACTAAGAATTTGCACCTTGTATTTAAGCACGACAAACGTTATATAAATTGTATAAAATACAACGGCAACACGACTAATCTTTCCACGTACCTACTGAGACGTCAATATATTATATTATAATTAAAATGAGAACAGAAGCAGCAGGTTAAACCACTCTTCATTTAACTTGAATAGAAGTTGGTTTATTATATTTTTTGTTAAATATTGCACTGCCTTGTATCTTGAGAACTGAAGCAGCAGGTCCTGAAGTTGCACTTTTTTATTATTTTCTAATAAAACCTGGATGTATTTGCCGTTAATCGTTGTGTTTACTTGTTTATATCCATAATTAATTGATCCCTGATTCCCTTACAAGAAAAACTTTGAGGAATGGAAAGTGATGTGTATCGTATCGTTGTAAAAACGTACCGTTACACCTCGACGTGCATGGATGTGTGTGTTGGTAACACGTGTGTGCTCGGCTCGGCTCGCCACTCACCCTGTGCACACCACCACGAAGTCCATCACGTTCCATCCGTTCCTCAGGTAGGAGTTCTTGTGGAAGGCGAAACCAAGTGCCAGGATCTTTATCCCAGACTCAAAACAGAAGATCCCTATGAAGTACGGCTCTGTATCATCCTGAGGAGACAGAGAGAGAGAGAGAGAGAGAGAGATTAAAGGACGCAAGGGGGGAAAAGTAGGGAGAAAGGAAGGTTAAGAGGGATGGAAAAAGACCGAGAAATTGTGAGACACCTGTCAACCAACTACCAACTTATTATTATTTCTTCAAACCATGATTGCTACTGATGCATTCAGATTTATTAACATGTATGTGCACTAGATATGTGTTTATTATTTACATACATTTTATTCAATATGTATTTATTTTTTTTATATTTTCTATTCATTTTTCTTTATTATTTCAATCATTACTTTGAATGTATCTTATATTTTTATTTACTCATTATTACAATGATTATTCTTATTATGTCATTAAAGTGTATTTGATACAAGGATAGGTTCATTATCAATAATATATCATTACCACTTTTTTTTCTATTATTATATATTAATTATTAATTTCTTATATTATTTTATTTTATTTTTCTGGCTTCAATATTTGTTTTAAAAAACAAAAAAGAAATGTTGATACAAATTGGAATTAAATTGTAAAATAATCCTTTTGCTAATAAAAACATATCTTTAAAAATAACTACATACGCAGGATATAACTAACATATTTCCTTGTGACTTCATAAATATTGTGAATATACCTTTGGTATATCGGAGAATGTATATTTTTATAATGTGTTGCAGAACATCTGGATCATTCCATTTTTTTCAAGCTGTATAAAATCCTTGTTTTACTGCCTCTTTCAGTAGCTGCATGCATCTCCACCGACGTAAAAATCAATACGGAGTCACAACTGTCACCTGGATTTAATCATGTTTACATGTGGCTCACACACTGTATCACTGCCTGTTTAACTCACCAGGCGCTCAGACAGCGGCGTCTTGTCCCCATCAGGCAAATGTTGCTCCAGAGCCAAGACGATGCAGTTGGCAATGATGGTGGCGAGAATCATCCACTCAAATGGAGTGAGGAAGGTCGGTCAAGGAATAAACACTTCTCAAGACATACATCTAAACAGTTTCTATCCCAATAAATATACAACATTTAAAAAATAAACAGCTCGACATGGCATAATGTGCTATAACTTCCCAACAAGAGGTGCTATTATGACAATATATTAGTCGTAATTAAACATTATTAGTTCACTGCACCTGTCTTCACACATTTGTTTGCATCATATCAACATTACTTGCTTGAAAAGGCCTGCTAACAGTCAGGGTTTTAATTCAGCATGCACATGAGTCATTATTGTCAACAATCTCACATCCAGTAAATGTTAATAAGCATCTATCTATACTAAGGGAACGATGACACAGAGCTACAACATGGATTCATTACTACTGTGTACTATTTATACATGGATTGAGTGTGAGTGAGATGACTGATTAATAACTGATGTTTCTTAAATTTGTAGCTTTGAGGGTGCAAATCAGACAGGACTGTAATTGTAGAGAAACTTAAAGTTTCATGATTGGTCACATGCTGTAAACCCCGCCCCCTTTCATGTGAACACGCTCATAACCAGATAGAGAAACCCTGGGTTGATTTACCGAGTTGATAACCAGCGTCGTAGGACCGCTTAGCGTGATCTTGTTTGTTAGGGTGAGTTAAGCCAGATAAGGAGAAGATACTCTGAGTATGTTGTACTCTCTTCGCCTCAGGTCTACAGCTGAAATGGGCCGATGTCTGGCCTCTCGCTGCTATTGCTGCCTGTTTACGCATAAGTCATCACTATGAGTCAGTTAAATATGCTAAGTGTATGTTCTGGTAACACACTACCCACACAGACAAATAAAACAAACAAACAAACACACACACACAAACAGACACAGGCTATATTAAAGCGTCAGTGTGTAACAGCGTGCCTGGACACACTGAGTGAGATTTATTGTGACATCACCGTTTGGCTCTATGTACATAACATCTGAGGGATAGTTCAGAGAGGGAGAGAGAGAGAGAGACAGATATAAAAAGAAAGAGGGAGTGTGTCGCTGTACATCTAATTGTGTCACAATCTCTCTCTAACACACACACACACACACACACACACACACACACACTGGTGGTCTTCTTAAATCAATCTCCCTGTCTCGTTAAGGTTATAAGATGAATAGTTACATGGCGAGAGAAGAGAGAGAGAGAGAAGAGAGAGTGACCAAGAGAAAGAATGCGAGAGCAAATGTGTGAAGTAGATGAATGAGTGAGCAAGAGGAAAGGAAAGGGAGGAGGAGTTTGAATTCCATAATTAATTATAGAAAAGCAATTTCTGAAGAAATTTGCGGTGTGAATGCTGGATGCTGAAGAGCTGACGCTACGCTGTAATGCTGGCTTAAATGTTAGGTAGGAAGAGTTGGAGAAGTGGTAGTGGGTTTAGTTAATATGGAATAATACCAATAATGTATAAAAGATGTGGACTATTTTAAGGGTTTTTTGAAAAGCTGACGCTACACTGCATTGCTGGGTCTAATCTGTATGAAGAAAGTGAAGCAGTACGAATAAATTAATGTCATTGGAGAGTTGAATAATACCAATAGTGTATAATGGATGTGGAATATTTTAGGGGTTTTTGAAAAGCTGACGCTACACTGCATTGCTGGATTTAAAAGTTGCATAATACCAATAATTTGTGAAATATTTTAAGGGTTTTAATGGCGTATGAATCAGTATATAACAGTCGAAAATGCATGAAGATCATTCAAAAACTGTAAAAATCTAAAATCTAAATCTAAATGTAAGTTTAATAGTTCAAATTCTTGTAACCCATTTAAAGTTTCAATGTTGTTTAAGACTTTTTTTCGAACATTTTTCAGACTGTTTTTTCAGACTTCTTTGTTTGACATTTTTTCCAAACATTTTTCAGACTTCATTTTTTGACTTTTTTCTGACTTTTTTTCGGACATTTTTCAGACTTTTTTTCCAAACATTTTTCAGACTTCCTTTTTTGACATTTTTCAGACTTTTTTTCCGAAAATTTTTCAGACTTTTTTTTTTTTGACATTTTTCAGACTTTTTTTTTTCAGACTTATTTTTCAGACTTCTTTTTTTCCAACATTTTCAGACTTTGTTTATGGACATTTTTCAGACTTTTTTTTGAGAATTTTTTTTTTCAGACTTATTTTTCAGACTTTTTTTTCGTACATTTTTCAGATTTTGTTTTTGCACATTATCTCGGACATTTTTTCAGACTTTTTTTTCGGACATTTTTTTTTACATTCTTTCAGACTTTTTTTTAAGACTTTTTTTCCGAACATTTTTCAGACTTTTTTTTTTTTGTCATTTTTCAGACTTTTCTTCAGGACATTTTTTCTGATTTTTTTTTCAGACTTTTTTTCGGACATTTTTCAGACTTTTTTTCAGAACATTTTTCAGACTTTTTTTTTTTTGACATTTTTCAGACTTTTTTTCGGACATTATTCAGACTTCTTTTTTTCGAACATTTTCAGAATTTTTTTACAGACATTTTTCAGACTTTTTTTTTTCAGACTTATTTTTCAGACTTCTTTTTTTTGAACATTTTCAGACTTTTTTTCGGACATTTTCAGACTTTTTTTTCAGACTTTTTTTTCCAGACTTTTTTTTTCGCACTTTTTCAGACTTTGTTTCTGGACATTTTTCTGACTTTTTTTTTCAGACTTTTTTCAGACTTTTTTTCGGACATTTTTCAGAATTTTTTTCCGAACATTTTTCAGACTTTTTTTTTTTTTTGATTTTTCAGACTTTTTTTCTGACATTATTCAGACTTCTTTTTTTCGAACATTTTCAGACTTTTTTTAGACATTTTTCAGACTTTTTTTTTTTCAGACTTATTTTTTAGACTTCTTTTTTTTGAACATTTTCAGACTTTTTTTCGGACATTTTTCAGACTTTTTTTTCAGACTTTTTTTTCAGACTTTTTTTTCCAGACTTTTTTTTTCGCACTTTTTCAGACTTTGTTTCTGGACATTTTTCAGACTTTTTTTTTCAGACTTTTTTTGACATTTTTTTCGAACATTTTCAGACTTTGTTTCTGGACATCTTTCAGACTTTTTTTTCAGACTTTTTTTTCCGAACATTTTTCATTTTTTTTTTTTTTTGACATTTTTCAGACTGTTTTTTTTTTTGACTTTTTTCAGACTTTTTTTCGGACATTTTTCAGACTTTTTTTTTTTGGACTTTTCAGACTTTTTTTCGGACATTTTTCAGATTTTTTTTCCGAACATTTTTCCGACTTTTTTTCTGACATTATTCAGACTTCTTTTTTTCGAATATTTTCAGACTTTTTTTACAGACATTTTTCAGACTTTTTTTTTTTCAGACTTATTTTTCAGACTTCTTTTTTCCGAACATTTTCAGACTTTTTTTCGGACATTTTTCAGACTTTTTTTTCAGACTTTTTTTTTAAGACTTTTTTTTCAGACTTTTTTTTCAGACTTTTTTTTCCACACTTTTTTCAGACTTCTTTTTTTCGAACATTTTCAGACTTTGTTTCTGGACATTTTTCAGATTTTGTTTTCGCACATTATCTCGGACATTTTTTCAGACTTTTTTTTCTGACATTTTTCAGACTTTTTTTTTTTTAACATTTTTCAGACTTTTTTTCCAGACATTTTTCAGATTTTTTTTTTTTCAGACTTTTTTTTTTTTCAGACTTTTTTTTCAGACATTTTTTTTCGCACTTTTTTCAGACTTCTTTTTTTTCGAACATTTTCAGACTTTGTCTCTGGACATTTTTCAGACTTTTTTTTTCAGACTTTTTTTTTTCAGACTTTTTTTTTTCAGACTTATTTTTTGTAAATTTTTCAGATTTTGTTTTCGCACATTATCTCAGATACATTTTTTCAGACTTTTTTCAGACTTTTTTTTTTGACATTTTTCAGACTTTTTTTCGGACATTTTCTCGGACATTTTTCCGACTTTTTTTTTCTGACTTTTTTTTTTTCCGACTTATTTTTCCGACTTATTTTTTTCGAACATTTTCAGACTTTGTTTCTGGACATCTTTCAGACTTTTTTTTCAGACTTTTTTTTCCGAACATTTTTAATTTTTTTTTTTTTTTGACATTTTTCAGACTGTTTTTTTTTTTGACTTTTTTCAGACTTTTTTTCGGACATTTTTCAGACTTTTTTTTTTTGGACTTTTCAGACTTTTTTCGGACATTTTTCAGATTTTTTTTCCGAACATTTTTCAGACTTTTTTTCTGACATTATTCAGACTTCTTTTTTTCGAATATTTTCAGACTTTTTTTACAGACATTTTTCAGACTTTTTTTTTTTCAGACTTATTTTTCAGACTTCTTTTTTCCGAACATTTTCAGACTTTTTTTCGGACATTTTTCAGACTTTTTTTTCAGACTTTTTTTTTAAGACTTTTTTTTCAGACTTTTTTTTCAGACTTCTTTTTCCACACTTTTTTCAGACTTCTTTTTTTCGAACATTTTCAGACTTTGTTTCTGGACATTTTTCAGATTTTGTTTTCGCACATTATCTCGGACATTTTTTCAGACTTTTTTTTCTGACATTTTTCAGACTTTTTTTTTTTTTACATTTTTCAGACTTTTTTTCCAGACATTTTTCAGACTTTTTTTTTTTCAGACTTTTTTTTTTTTCAGACTTTTTTTTCAGACTTTTTTTTTCGCACTTTTTTCAGACTTCTTTTTTTCAAACATTTTCAGACTTTGTCTCTGGACATTTTTCAGACTTTTTTTTTCAGACTTTTTTTTTTCAGACTTATTTTTTGTAAATTTTTCAGATTTTGTTTTCGCACATTATCTCGGACATTTTTTCAGACTTTTTTTTCGGACATTTTTCAGACTTTTTTTTTTGACATTTTTCAGACTTTTTTTCGGACATTTTCTCGGACATTTTTTCAGACTTTTTTTCTCAGACATTTTTCAGAATTGTTTTTAAGATGATTTGAAGATTTTCTTCATTGAGTTACATGGTAAAATTTTTTTTGAAAATATCTGTCTTTAAAGAGCTGAATATTTTGATAGTTGAACGGTTTTGGTAGCTGAAAGTATGCAGATGTAGTTAGAGTCCAAAAAGCTGTATTACAGCATTCACACAATAATGAGTATCTGTGCATATCATGGACATCTACAGCATTTAAAGTAGGAAAAAAAAAAATTACTGGTCTTTCCACTCAAACAAAACACAATTCCCAATTCTTATTCTACTCTACTGTACTCTATTCTAGTCTTTCTCCTCTTCTTCACCTTTTTCCTACTTCCTTCCTTCCCTCCTCTGGGAGCAGCCGTTCCCCTTGGTAGTAGGGAGGAGGAAGGGAAAAATTGAATGTCGAAGGAAGAAGAGGCTATTTATGGAAACGTACTATATATGTGTGCATGTGTGACATTCCTGTGTGCATGTGTGTGTAGACCTTAGTGTGCATGTGTATGTTTGTTTCCTCCAGTCATGATCAATGGGAGCTGAAAAGCTGCTCTAGCCTGGTCCAAGCACACAATGTGTGTCTGTATGGCGAGCCGTTTTAAGGTAAGCTAAGCTTCACTATCCAGAATTAACATTAGAGATATCCACAATTACATTGTGACTCGTCAGAATTCTTATTCCAGATATCTATAACGTTGTTGTTGTCATGACGTTGCTCATCAAGGCTTCCCATTGGATATCGACCCAACAAAGCATCTGAGCAGTGTTCAGCAGAAGCTTTTGCTAACTTGGATAGTTCGGTATAAAGTGTGAAAGATATTCACAGATTCAAACTTCCCCGGATCAATAACTCATAAGTAGTTAAAACACCAACGAGGGCTCTTTCTAACCGTAGTGAGGTAGACAACGAGCTACAACCTCATTTCAATAACAAATGAGCCTTTAGTCCTCCGAGCTGGACACATAACATCGGTCTCTATGTGCAGCCGGCTGTAGAGAAATAGAAATAGAAAGAGCTCATCATCGAGGAATCTGTGGCCAACGAGAGCTTTGTTCACTAGAGAGTTGTGGTAGAAATTTACAACGTATTGTAAATTTATTGTCTCCAGACACACTTTATAAACCATACGGCTGCAGTGCAGAGTTGAATAGCTTCACTTCTCTTCTGACGTAATTACAGATATCTGCAACGTCATTTCACCTAGTCACAACTCTAATTCTAGATATCTGTAATTCCATTTTGACTATCCCTAACTCCAGTTAGAGATATCTACAACGTCATTCTGACTAGTCAACATTTAATTTTAGATAGAATGAATCGTACTAGTCAAAATGTAATCACAGATATCTAAAACTAGAGTTTTGACTAGGCAAAATGACATTGCAGATATCTCTAATGAATATCCTGTCTAGCTATTAAATGTTAAAACGGCTTGCCATAGTGTGTGTGTGTGTGTGTGTGTGTGTGTGTGTGTGTGTGTGTGTGTTTGTGATCATCTGTTTGACCGCTCTTTACTCACACACGCACATTTACTAGAACACCCAGGGCACCACTCAATTAGCCTCCCTGCCCCCCCCCTAGCGATGTGTGTGTATAAATGTGAGCGTGTGCATGTATATATACAGTATGTGTATATGCATGTGTGTGTATGTGTTGGGCTGTGAGAAGGCAGGGTGGAGGTGACTGAAAAAAAGGGAAAAAGAGAGGAGGAGAGGAGCAAGGAGACGGGGAGAGAGACTGATATAGAAACACAGGGACAAAAGGGGCAAATGTGTTGTACATTAGAGATGTTCCTAATGAGGGACGACTGTTCGATGTGCGCCTGTATGATGATCATTTGGTACATTTTGTCCCTGCATTATGTTTCAAGGTGCCACATGATTTGCTCTCTCTTTACACTTGGCAGCGTGTGTGTGTCTGTATGAAAGTGTGAAATATTATCCTCATAGTCTCCTTAAATAATCCCACTGCACACACACATACATTATACAGGGCTCCAGAGTTGAACCATTTTGGTCGCATATTCAACCAAAAATCTGTCGAGTGCAACTAAATATTTTCATTGGTCGCACCGGCGCGCCTGTCAAAATGGTTTCCGGCTCTCGCAACGCACACATTACGTAACGCTACTCTGATACCAACGTAATATGTAAACATGTGGACACCTGACAGTACCGTATGTAGACTATTAAACTCACTATCGACGTGTCCAGGTGACCCAGCTTATTTTGATGCTTAATGATGCTATATTGTGAACAACAAATCCGTGTTGAAATCGGCAGGACAAGAGCTTAACGGGAGGTGCCATTCATTATGATGCATTCAGGCTCTATTCAGTAAAAATGAGTATCGGGCGCAGGTAAGTTCTTATCATGATGTGTTCAAATGTAATCTTGTAAAATGTAGTTTTTGGGAATTATGAGCTGTTTAACTTCCTCACAAAAACCAGTATGCAAACGGTAATAAAGGAGTGGATGTTCATGGGATTTATTGTTTGTTTTTTACCGTGGTATCAAAATTGGTATCAAGAATCGTGAGATTTCCCTGGTATTGGTATCGACTACTAAATTTCTAGTGTCATGAAAACGCTTAAAATGTATTATTGCGGTGCAAAAAAGACGCGGTGAAACACTTTGTGTGCACCTATATAATGTGCTGGTGCACCTAAATGAAAAAGTTAGTCTAGAGTCCTGATATACAAATTCAGAATATGAATAAATGACTCACTCTGCCATAAACCATTCAATAATGAATCTCCTCTTCCTTCTTCCTCAGTGGTTATAAATAGCAGCATGACAGAGTTAATAGCAAGGGAAGATTCAGAGGGGTGAGGGAGAATATGTTCATCTTTCTAATATTCTCTTTGTCCTCAGTCTCTCTCTCTATTTTGCCTGTGTTTCTCTCTCTACCGGCGGTACTGCTTGTTTTTTATGATCAGGTGTGTGTGTGTGTGTGTGTGTGTACACACTGTAATGGGGACAGTAGTAGGTCGTAGACGGAGATTTCTCGCCAAGAAAAGGGGAAGCGAGGCCCTAAAAGTACACCACTGGATCCAAATGACGCAAGCACACATACGCACACTTCTGCTGGCCTTTTCGTCACCTTGTCCGTCACCTCGTCTTCATGTTCGCTCTCTCCCTCCTCTTCCTCGGTAAAGCCCCCCTGCCTGTTTCTCACTGATATATTTCTCTCTCTACCTGCCCTGCTAAGCCTCCTCTCTCTTTCTCTGCTTTCATATCCCCATCTCCTCTTACATTCCTCTATCTCTTCCTACAGACTGTGAAAGATTGGGTCCTGCTGCTGGATGTGGACAGTCAAAGTATGGACGCCGCTGGACTGTGGGAGTGGGGAAACGCTTCATCAGGGGTGTGTCAAGACGTTAAATAAGGTAAAACTTAAAGACAGAGTAGACACACCATGGAGAGCTCGTTTAAAGGTCCAATCAGAGGTCAAACCACCATTCACCAAAAGTACTTGTGATTTTACAATGGCGCATCTTGCATGGTATTGTTGCAGTGAATGCTTTTGTATCCACGTTAAATCCTACAGTCTCAGATGGTTGTCCCTTTCACTTGTTTTGTACATTGTCCCAGATTAATGCCTTTATTTGGAACACATTATTGACGTCTTTCGGGGAGCATTTCCCCGAAAGAAAAAAGGGTGACTGTTGAATTTTGTTTTTGGTCAAGCAAAGTTGGCAAATCTATTTAAGCAGGACAGAAAAACCGGATAGAGGACAGAGGTTAGGGCTGCACAATTAATCGAATATTAATCAATCACAATTTTGGCTTTCCGCAATTACATGAACATGATCGCCTGAGATGTTAACGTTAAAAATGCGCGTTCTGCTCCTAGAAAATGCTGCAGCAGATCAAATCAAGCGCCTCCTAAACTAACAGCCACCAGCCGGCGATCGAGCTTCACTTTTGGGTATAGATATTATCTATACAACCAATGTGTTTATGATTAAATTAAGAGCATAAAATTGATTATATAGCTCTTGTTGTTGCTAATTTTGCTCTCAAAGTGCACAAGATTGAAGCATTTAACTTTAAAATGTAGATAACAAAGGGGTAGGGTGAATATTCCTGTATTTTTTTATATTGAAATATATATATATAGCAGAAAAAAATATTGCAATGTCAGTTTTTTCCAACATGGTGCAGCCCTAATTTGTATATTAACAGGAATGTATCACAGCATGGAAGTGAAAACAGCGCTCTGTTTATTTTAATGTGAAAGTGCAATAAAATATCGTCGCTAAAATCAGTGAATAATCGTGCTAAATAATATTGATCGTGATTATCATTTTGGCCATAATTGTGCAGCCATAGCAGAGGTGTGACAGTTTATTAGTCTAGTTAGAGCACGGGTATTGCTAGAATATAAATATTATGTCAAAATGGAGGATTTGGATGCTTTTCAAAATGTGTGGGATTATGATGAAGATATACTTTTCTCTTTAAAGAACTTGGAAATTACTTTTGCAGATGTGTTCATTTAATTTAAGTATTGTTTGTTTATGTTTTGTTGCAAATCATTGTGAACGTAGAACAAATTTTATCTGAATAAACGATTGTTTAAAAACTCAAAGTCTCTGCTCTCTTTTCCCTCTTGTTTCTCCGTCTCCCTCCACATCTCTCCCTCCCATCTCTCCTCGGTCTACCTTTCTCTCACAGAGTCCGCCCATCAATCATCCCTATCTCTAGCATGCCATCTCCATTCAATATCGAATGAGATGCCGCGTCAGCAAACGCAAAAACACACGCAGACAGCGAGAGGCAGGAGCACGAGAGCTAGGGGATGAAAACAAGAAAAGAAAAGGTTGGATAGGAGGGAAATATGGAGGGGCTATATGAAAGAGAGAAATATAGAGATAGAAAGAAAGAAAGAAAGTGTCCTGTGGGCACAGACATGATTGAAAAGAGAGAGTGGTGAGGAATAAAGCGAGGAGAGGAAGGTAGCAGAGGGAGGAAAACAACAGCGAGGAAGAGAGAAGGGCAGAGACGGAGAGCATAGGAGTGCTGAACGAGGGATAAAGCAGGAGAATGACGGAGGGGTGTGAGAGTATTGCGGTATTTTCTTCTTCTGAGCGGTGTGTGTGCTCTGTCGGAAGTAGGTTAGTGGCAGAACACACGTATAACGGGAGGGGGGGGGGGGGGTGAAAGGAAGAGGGTGGGCGGGAGACTATACATCATACTGTCACATACAGTATGCATGTGTGCCAGAAAATGACTGCAGCCCTCATATGTTTCCATAATCATATACACATTTCCGCAGCACCACATGAGCATATGTGCATTATTTATATATATATATATATATATACCCCTAATACCCCTAATGTCCATCCCTACTGTCCTCCACAGCCTTGCCTCTCTCTCTATCCCGTCCATGCACGTGCCATATCGCCATTCAAGCACACATTTTCATACATGCACTGACTGTACACACACACCCACCAACACTAGACTTCACTTTCTTACACTCCACTTGTCTGCCAATAGAGTCCAGACCAGCTGCTACCCTTTGGGAAGGTGCCAGCCTCCCTATTAATAAAACCAAGCATGTGGGCCTTTCTCACTCTGACACTCGCTATATCTACTCGGTTTATTTTTGATAAACAACGCTTGTTATTTGTTTACTGTTTGTCGAGAGAAAAAAAAGGGCTCAGTAATATTTAATTTATATTAATTATCATAATCCATATTTTATAAAGTTGCTGGCTTTGCAAATGTGAAAAATAATGGAGCCATAGTGATGTCAAGATATCAGAAATTTCGATATCAATACCAGTGAAATTCAACGATCCTCGATACCACGGTAAAAAACAAAAGTAAAACAATAAATCCCATGTACTTCTACATACACTCCTTTACTACCGTTTGCTAACTGGTTTTTGTGAGAAAGTTAAACAGGTCATAATTCTCTCTCTATTATCTATTTCACATTGCTGTGAAAACTTCTCCACCTTCTCCGGATTTATTCAAGTTTCTCGCCCAAAATGACACTTTAAAAGATTACATTTGAACACATCACGATAACGTTACCTTAGCCCAATACTCATTTTTACTGAGCCTGAGCCTGAACGCATCGTAATGTAAATCAATGTCACCTCCTGTGTTGAACTCAGCAGGATGAGAGCTAGTTAACGTTAGCTGTTAGCAGCCGGTAAGCAGCACAGTCCTGCACGGAGCTAACAGCTAACGTTAACGTTAACTAGCTCTCGGCCTGCTGATTTCAACATGGATTTGTTGTTCGCAGTTTAGCATTATCAGGGAAAAAATGGGTCCCCTGAATGCGTCGATAGTGAGTTTACTGCGTCACAAAACACATTTTTTATCGTCCCCGGGACGTTAGTCTCAAGCGCTGACGGTACTGTAGAAAAATGAGTACAGTCGTGACATCCCTAGGAGCCACAAGGACGAAATAATCACCTTGCCTATTAGTATTTTCCATCTTTCTCTCTTTCTAAATCTGTCTTTATTTGTGTGTAGTATGAAGGTAGTACTTTAGGTGTTTTAAGCTGGCCATACACTGTACGATTTTAGCCCGTTTCTGGCCCGAATTTTGAGCCGCACGACTCATTTCAAAGTATTTCAATTTACAGTATGAGGCACATAAATCGTGAGCTTTGGCGTCACATCGCAAACGATCTACTCGTACAGTAGGAGCAGGGAGTACACAACAACATTTCTAAAATCAGTATACAGTACATACAGTACAATACAGTGTATGCCCAGCTTTAGGTATATCACATTTAAAAATCTTGTCAACAAACATAATTTATGAATGTACTTTGCTTGAGATGCACGTGAATGTTTAGTGTTGTTTTTAAGAAGAAGGAAATAGGATGAAGTTGAACTCTCCTTTCCTCCGTCAGTTTCTTAATATCCCTCACTCCTCTCCCCTCCCTTCCTCTCTCTGTCTCCTCTCTCTGTCCTTTTACATTATGCAGCAAAGCACTGGAAAAACAGCTCAAATGATTACTTCATTTTCTTGTCACTTTTCCCTCAGAAGCACTGATTTGATAAAATGAATTGGGATTAAGCACTGCGGTTGAGACCCATCTAATTATTTTGATAATCAGCAGCCATAAAAGATAAGAGACGTGGTTGAAGCGTCTCATTTTATTCCCGCATCATACATTTTAAATAGAATCTTACGAATCACGGCTGAAAGTCTCATTTTTCAAATATTGCCTTAAATTTTTCACATTTGGCAACGTTTAAATTGCAAATATGCTGCTTTATGCAAATGTATGTATATATTTATTATTGGAAATCAATGAACAACACAAAAAAATGACAGATATTGTCCAGAAACCCTCACAGGTACTGCATTTAGCATAAAAAATATATGCTCAAATCATAACATGGCAAACTGCAGCCCAACAGGCAACAACAGCTGTCAGTGTGTCAGTGTGCTGACTTCACTATGACTTGCCCCAAACTGCATGTGATTATCATAAAGTGGGCATGTCTGTAAAGGGGAGACTCGTGGGTACCAAGAGAACCCATTTACATTCACATATCTGGAGGTCAGAGGTCAACGGACCCCTTTGAAAATGGCCACGCCAGTTTTTGGTTTTGGCAAGTTTGGAGCGTTATTTAACCTCCTTCCCAACGAGCTAGTATGAAATTGGTATTAATGTATTCATTAGGTTTTCTAGTTTCATATGATACCAGTATCTTCACTCTATCTATGTTATTGTCTTTCCAAGCAACAGCCAGAAATCTTAAAAATCTGCAATACTTAAAGTGGAGTCTACATTCTAAGTAGCAATTACTATATAATTTCACATATATCCATTCCAGGATGAGGATATCCAGTAACTCACTTTGCTAGCGTCTCCTTAAAGTACACTCATTTGGCAGTGGAGGCCCTCCACAGTAAGAAAATGGCCCCCGCTGAGGAGCGTTGTCACTGGGAGAATATTCCTCCAAAACAAAAAAACTATGATTTTTGCTGTTGCATTCAACACTATGACTAAAAATCATAACAAGAACTGGGATCAAAACACAGTCTGACACCGAACAAATGCCCGTGCAAAACCAAAAAAATGTAATGATTCTACATTTATCCCACTTTGGCACCATATTTCATACTGCGTTGCATGAAATGGAGTGCTCGAAGGCAGGTTTAGCCCTGCTTGGCCTCTCTCAGTCTGATTTAGCATCAACCCAGTGTGTATAGTCTTTACAGTCGCCCACTTCTGCTGCCTGTTTATCCATAACGGCATATGTTGTGTCTCTATCTCACCCCCGCCACTGCCTCTCCCTCAACACCCACATATAGCCGAGTTGTCACTTTGTGCAAGATGCTGATGGTGGTGGTGGTGTGTGTGTGTGTGTGTGTGTGTGTGTGTGTGTGTGTGTGTGTGTGTGTGTGTGTGTGTGTGTGTGTGTGTGTGTGTGTGTGTGTGCGCCGTGGGCTGTGCTAAGAGTATCACAGTAGCATGTGACATTATATTTTTCATGAGCTGTATGTTCAGGAAGGCGGTGCAGGTGTGTTAGCGTGTGAGAGTGTGTTTGTTTATCCGACGGTGCTTGCTGATTGTGTACTTTGCGTGCTTTTTTACTGCCAAAGTGCATGTGCACATGCAAGTGTGTGTGTGTGTGTGTGTGTGTGCACGCCCTGCAGGTAGAGCGCAGGTTTCCAGCAGGGTTTGTCTAGTAACAGCCGCAGCACGTGACTAAAGAACACGGGCATGAAAAAAAATCAATCTATCACAGACTCTCTCCCTCTCTCCATATTTCTCTCTCTCTTCACGTATCCGAATCCCAAAAATAGCTGCGCCCCACGTCACTGCACCCCTCACACACACACACACACACACACACAGACACACACACAGACACACACACACACACACGTCCAAACTAGCCAGCAACTGAAACTGAATTATTCAACAGAGCTAGAATGCACAGCTAGGAGAAAGGGGAACGAGAAAAATGCAGAGGGAAAGGAGAGAGAGAGAGAGAAACAAAGAAAAATGAAAAATATGATCTTCTATTCAACGTTCACACAGTAAATATGGATGAGCAGACAGACGCACACCAGATCTGTTGCCAATCCAGGATGTTCATCTATATACTGTATATCAGATTTTCCAATTTTGAAATATATTTTTTAATGCCAGAATCGATGTATTTGCTTCATTTGAGTCTATGTGGAGGTAGAGGGAAGTTTTTATTGTTGTAGTCTGAGTAACGTGACGTCATATCCGTTCTGTATCCGTCAACCAAAACAAACCTCAGAAAGTATAAAACGTTGGAGGGTCGTCGTGGATACGACCTGCTCCCTCACATGTTAAATCCAGCGTGGTAAACACTACACATCCAGTAAAGGATGGAAACACTTTGGGTTTCACACATTAACAGGAAAAGCAGAGCTAGACATCACGGCTAAAGCTGCATGCTAACTCTGTCACGGACAGGAAACGTTATCGTATCGTGGTAACGTTGCGGTCGAGCCGGCCGTCGCTCTCGTCTCCGTGGTCAAATGGGCCGACGCTACAACTGTAGAGCACCCATATACTGACATTTCTGTTAAATGCATTGAAACGGCCCCGATGGAGCTGACCATGGATGGATAAAGAGAACGGAGCTGACGGGAGAGCTAGAGACCACCTTGGAGAAGTTAGAGGAAGTAGACATGTGGGACTACGTCCGCTTTTCAAAATAAGGTGTTAACAAAGGGAACTGTATATACAAAATACATATATGGAAATAAGATTGATTGGATTATATTCACCAGAAGTATAAAACATTACATGTCCCTTATAAATTAAAAAGAATATACCACTAATTTGTGAGGGAAATGTCTTTATTCTTTGAATTTTGGGTTGCTGGAAAAAATGTAATAAATAATTCCTGACAATGACTGATATATTTGACTTCAGGACATCTCTGACTACATATATGCTTAAAATCAAATATTTTTATTGTATTAAATTAGAGATTATCCAAAGTAAAAGTCCCTAGAAGGGTATGATTTAAATTTTCCCATGGTCTACTGTTGAAAAAGTTAACAAAAACCGCAATAAATCACAATATCGAATCGCAATACATATCGAATCGGCACTCAAGTATCGTGATAGTATTGAATTAGGAGATAGGTGAATCATCCCAGTCCTATTAAAGACAACATAACAACAATTGCCAACAGCTATTTCTACCAGTATCTCTATTGTGATTTATGCCCTAGTTGCTAAACAGCAGCATGTTTCCATATTGATTTTGCTTCCATTTCTCAATTGCCATATATGTTACAAGGGCACCTATCTGCAGTATATCAAAAAACAGCTGGCACGATGCATTCATCAGATTTTCAGGGATCAATTTACAATCTGAGAACAGTGAAGCTCGTCATTTTCAGCTGCTGTTGGTGACCCGTTCCTCCCCCAGCACTTCCAGTCGCTATACATTCACATTTATTCATTTGGTAACATGTTAGCCATAAAACGTGATGGAATATAAGATGTCAGACTGTCTTAGAGATTTTCTGCGTGCCAGGGGTCAAAATACTTGATGTGCGATTTTGAAAAAATGTGACAAGTGAATCAATTCACTTGTCAACAGGAAGAAAGAGACAGAGAGAGAGACAGAAAGAGAGAGGGAAATGTAGAGTCCTCTCTACCTAGAATGACCTCAGTGTTCCTCCACCTCTATGTAAGAACACTGTGGGAGGACAGACAGATATATTTCACACATACACACACCCAGACAATGAAAAAGTAAAAACAATGCTCTGCCGATGAGCAATATCACAGAGTGAAGGTATGTAGTAAAAATGTTGTTTGAACGAAAAGTTCTTGTTTTAAATGACCAGATTTTCCATTAGGGCTGTGTGTTGGCAAGAATCTGGCGATACAATATATTGTATATATATTATAATACTGCATGCAAAAAACTGCATGTGATTATCATAAAGTGGGCATGTCTGTAAAATAAAAATATTTTGTAGTGTACACAGTCTGACACCGAACAAATGCCCGTGCAAAACCAAAAAAATGTAATGATTCTACATTTATCCCACTTTGGCACCGTATTTCGACTGCGTTGCCAAAGAAATGGGAGTGCTCGAAGGCCAGTTTAGCCCTGCTTGGCCTCCCTCAGTCTGATTTAGCATCAACCCAGTGTGTATAGTCTTTACAGTCGCCCACTTCTGCTGCCTGTTTATCCATAACGGCATATGTTGTGTCTCTATCTCACCCCCGCCACTGCCTCTCCCTCACCACCCACATATAGCCGAGTTGTCACTTTGTGCAAGATGCTGATGGTGGTGGTGGTGTGTGTGTGTGTGTGTGTGTGTGTGTGTGTGTGTGCGCCGTGGGCTGTGCTAAGAGTATCACAGTAGCATGTGACATTATATTTTTCATGAGCTGTATGTTCAGGAAGGCGGTGCAGGTGTGTTAGCGTGTGAGAGTGTGTTTGTTTATCCGACGGTGCTTGCTGATTGTGTACTTTGCGTGCTTTTTTACTGCCAAAGTGTATGTGCACATGCAAGTGTGTGTGTGTGTGTGCGTGTGTGTGCCAGCAGGCCCTGCAGGTAGAGCACAGGTTTCCAGCAGGGTTTGTCTAGTAACAGCCGCAGCACGTGACTAAAGAACACGGGCATGAAAAAAAATCAATCCATCACAGACTCTCTCCCTCTCTCCATATTTCTCTCTCTCTTCACGTATCCGAATCCCAAAAATAGCTGCGCCCCACGTCACTGCACCCCTCACACACACACACACACACACACACACACACACACACACACACACACACACGTCCAAACTAGCCAGCAACTGAAACTGAATTATTCAACAGAGCCAGAATGCACAGCTAGGAGAAAGGGGAACGAGAAAAATGCAGAGGGAAAGGAGAGAGAGAGAGAAACAAAGAAAAATGAAAAATATGATCTTCTATTCAACGTGCACACAGTAAATATGGATGAGCAGACAGACGCACACCAGATCTGTTGCCAATCCAGGATGTTCATCTATATACTGTATATCAGATTTTCCAATTTTGAAATATATTTTTTAATGCCAGAATCGATGTATTTGCTTCATTTGAGTCTATGTGGAGGTAGAGGGAAGTTTTTATTGTGGTAGTCTGAGTAACGTGACGTCATATCCGTTCTGTATCCGTCAACCAAAACAAACCTCAGAAAGTATAAAACGTTGGAGGGTCGTCGTGGATACGACCTGCACCCTCACATGTTAAATCCAGCGTGGTAAACACTACACATCCAGTAAAGGATGGAAACACTTTGGGTTTCACACATTGACAGGAAAAGCAGAGCTAGACATCACGGCTAAAGCTGCATGCTAACTCTGTCACGGACAGGAAACGTTATCGTATCGCGGTAACGTTGCGGTCGAGCCGGCCGTCGCTCTCATCTCCGTGGTCAAATGGGCCGACGCTACAACTGTAGAGCACCCATATACTGACATTTCTGTTAAATGCATTGAAACGGCCCCGATGGAGCTGACCATGGATGGATAAAGAGAACGGAGCTGACGGAGAGCTAGAGACGGACTTGGAGAAGTTAGAGGAAGTAGACACGTGGGACTACGTCCGCTTTTCAAAATAAGGTGTTAACAAAGGGAATTGTATATAGAAAATACATCTATGGAAATAAGATTGATTGGATTATATTCACCAGAAGTATAAAACATTACATGTCCCTTATAAATTAAAAAGAATATACCACTAATCTGTGAGGGAAATGTCTTTATTCTTTGAATTTTGGGTTGCTGGAAAAAATGTAATAAATAATTCCTGACATTGACTGATATATTTGACTTCAGGACATCTCTGACTACATACATGCTTAAAATCAAACATTTTTATTGTATTAAATTAGAGATTATCCAAAGTAAAAGTCCCTAGAAGGGTAGGATTTAAATTTTCCCATGGTCTACTGTTGAAAAAGTTAACAAAAACCGCAATAAATCACAATATCGAATCGCAATACATATCGAATCGGCACTCAAGTATCGTGATAGTATTGAATTAGGAGATAGGTGAATCATCCCAGTCCTATTAAAGACACCATAACAACAATTGCCAACAGCTATTGCTACCAGTATCTCTATTGTGATTTATGCCCTAGTTGCTAAACAGCAGCATGTTTCCATATTGATTTTGCTTCCATTTCTCAATTGCCATATATGTTACAAGGGCACCTATCTGCAGTATATCAAAAAACAGCTGGCACGATGCATTCATCAGATTTTCGGGGATCAATTTACAATCTGAGAACAGTGAAGCTCGTCATTTTCAGCTGCTGTTGGTGAGCCGTTCCTCCCCCAGCACTTCCAGTCGCTATACATTCACATTTATTCATTTGGTAACATGTTAGCCATAAAACGTGATGGAATATAAGATGTCAGACTGTCTTAGAGATTTTCTGCGTGCCAGGGGTCAAAATACTTGATGTGCAATTTTGAAAAAATGTGACAAGTGAATCAATTCACTTGTCAACAGGAAGAAAGAGACAGAGAGAGAGACAGAAAGAGAGAGGGAAATGTAGATTCCTCTCCACCTAGAATGACCTCAGTGTTCCTCCACCTCTATGTAAGAACACTGTGGGAGGACAGACAGATATATTTCACACATACACACACCCAGACAATGAAAAAGTAAAAACAATGCTCTGCCGATGAGCAATATCACAGAGTGAAGGTATGTAGTAAAAATGTTGTTTGAACGAAAAGTTCTTGTTTTAAATGACCAGATTTTCCATTAGGGCTGTGTGTTGGCAAGAATCTGGCGATACGATACGTATCATGATAACGGATCAATATATCGTATATATATTATAATACTGCATGCAAAAAACTGCATGTGATTATCATAAAGTGGGCATGTCTGTAAAATAAAAATATTTTGTAGTGTAATTTATTTGTTTTGTTATTTTTCCTTATTATTTTCCCCATTGCAAAAACAACAATAATTAAAACTTGTTTGAGTTCAGTGATCGATCACAGTGAAAATCAGGACCGACAGATTGAAAAATTAGTAGGGCTGTCAATCAATTAAAATATTTAATCGTGATCAATCACAAACTAATCGCACATTTCTTATCTATTCAAAATGTACCTTATGGAAAGATTTGTCAAGTATTTAATACTCTTATCAACACGGGAGTGGGCAAATATGCTGCTTTATGCAAATGTATATATATATATTTATTATTGGAAATGAATTAACAACACAAAACCCTCACAGGTACTGCATTTAGCATAAAAATATGCTCAAATCATAACATGGCAAACTGCAGCTGTCTGTGTGTCAGTGTGCTGACTTGACTATGACTTGCCCCAAACTGCATGTGATTATCATAAAGTGGGCATGTCTATAAAGGGGAGACTCGTGGGTACCCATAGAACCCATTTTCATTCACATATGTTGAGGTCAGAGGTCAAGGGACCCTTTTGAAAATGCCCATGACAGTTTTTCCTCGCCAAAATTTTGCGTAAATTTTGAGCGTTACTTAACCTCCTCTGCAACAAGCTAGCATGACATAGTTTAATATGATGCTATCTTCACTCTACCTCGCCGTTGACTACCATTCATATTTTTTCCGAAATAAGGTCCCATGGGGTCCACTGAAAGGGGCGTGACTTGGGCTCTCTATAGAGGTCGGCGGATTTTTAAGAGGTTAATTAAAAATCGATAGTGTTTTGGAGAATTTATACAGTCTCAAAGCATATAATTCTAAAAATATTGACATATTAATCAGGTTTTTTTTTTTTTTTTTCCGGAAGGCTAGGGATGAAAAATACATACAGCACATAATGAGAAAAATGCAATGTATTGTCCAAGTGTGAAGAAAAACAATCTAAATAGATTAGGCTTCCTTATGAGCTCAATTTAGTTTCTAGTTCTGAGAGTGTACTTGTGCATGTGTGTGTGTGTGTGTTGAGTCTGCCCGTAGGGATTATACAGATCAATTCACACATTTATTACCAGACAGTCAAAAGGTATGAGGTAGGCAAATTGAGCCCCGAGGGCACGCACGCACACACACACACACACACACACACACACACACACACACACACACACACACACACACACACACACACACACACACACACACACACACACACACTCAGGAATCATAACACATATGCAGACAGACGCACTTTTTTACTGCCAACAATTACCAGCAAGCTAAACTAAACAAGACTTGCAGCTGTCAGGATGTTCTGCAAAGTATCCTCCAAAAACTTCAAACAAATGCTTTAAATTAGCAGGGCGCAAAAAGGCGAAAGCGGCCAATTAGAGGGAGGAATGAAAGGATGCAGTGGAGGAGAGCGAGCGGAGCAGCGGTGGCAGGGGGAGGGGAGAGGAGAGGAGGGGAGAGGGGAGAGGAAAAAAAGAACGAATGATGGATCGGCTTTGAGCGAAAGACAAAAAGTACAGGTAGTGAAACGTGAGAGGAGACGACAAAACTTCACTTCCTATCAGTCAAAGAGAGTGAAAAGAGAGAGGGAGAGAGAGAGAGGGGAGGAGAGAGAGAGGGAGGAGAGAGAGAGGGAGGAGAGAGAGGACAGAGGCATTAGCAGAAACTCACTGTAACACTCACACTGCACCTAATTCAACTGTTATCAGGCCATTAAATAGGCGTCACCAACCGCTATAAGCACCATAGATGTGGGTCAATAGGGGCCTACCACACCCACTATGTTGTAAAAGTGAAAGCGAAACTTAAAAGTAAAACATTCTAACATGTAAAACTGAATGAAATGTTACGTTTTGAATACAAACAAAAAGGCTTCTTTAGGTTTAGGCAACAAAACTACAACTTCTTTAGATTTAGGCAATAAAACTACAACTTCTTTAGGTTTAGGCAACAAAATTACGAGTTCTTTAGGTTTAGGCAATAAAACTACAATTTCTTTAGGTTTAGGCAACAAAACTACAACTTCCTTAGGTTTAGGCAACAAAACTACAACTTCCTTAGGTTTAGGCAACAAAACTACAACTTCTTGCAACAAAACTACAACTTCTTTAGGTTTAGGCAACAAAATTACGACTTCTTTAGGTTTAGGCAATAAAACTACAATTTCTTTAGTTTTAGGCAACAAAACTACAACTTCTTTAGGTTTAGACAACAAAACTACAACTTCCTTAGGTTTAGGCAACAAAACTACAACTTCTTTAGGTTTAGACAACAAAACTACAACTTCTTTAGATTTAGGCAAAAAAACTACAACTTCTTTAGGTTTAGACCACAAAACTACAACTTCTTTAGGTTTAGGCAAAAAAAACTACAACTTTTTTTGGTTAAGACAACAAAAATACATTTAGTTAAGTTTAGGGGAAAAACATTGTGTTTTGGGTTAAAATAACTATGAACACAAACACAACTACACATTGT
The DNA here is from genome assembly GCA_916701645.2 of Sebastolobus alascanus. NCBI lineage: Eukaryota > Metazoa > Chordata > Actinopteri > Perciformes > Sebastidae > Sebastolobus > Sebastolobus alascanus. Next base: position 209,059 of record CAKAOJ020000439.1, on the reverse strand, counting down.
TAGTTTCACACGGGATGCGATCCCCAGTGTTTTGTGTTTTTCTTTTATACCTTCTTTCAGTGATCTACCATGTGAATAGATGATACAACCTACTAGTGGGTGCAGTAGGCCCCTATTCACCCACATCTATGGGGCTTATAGCGACTGATAACGCCTGTTTAATAACAGTCTAATTAGCTGAACACTGTATGTTTGTGTGTACATTATGGGAACTCACCTCTCATTTGGAGACAAAAACGCTAGTCTCTCTGCATGGTAAACCATTAAATCTTATGGTTAAGACTTTGGTTTTTGGTTAAGTTTCGGGTTAGGCATGTAGCTGTTATAGTAGGGTAAGTCTCTAAGTCAATGCAATGTCTGTCTAAGTGACAAAAACAAGTTTGTGCTCTGGCTGCAGTGTAGCCGGCCAACCCTGAGTGTTTGACTCTCCACCGCTTTGTGTTAAATGATTTATATGCAGACAGGCAGCTTGACTCTCTCTCTCTCTCTCTCTCTCTCCATTGTTTCTCATTAGTCTACCCCTCTCTATAATGTCTCTGTCTTTCTGACTTGCCCCCTTCCTTTCTTTATTTCTGTCACTCCATAGTCCATCTCACTGTTCTGTCTCTCTACTCCAGCTTCATATTAGAAGCAGAGCAGGAACAGATTTTTAACTCATACCAGGGTCTGAAATTCACTTTAAGTATTTTTTTTGGTCTGCCACTCAGAAATGTTATCTGCCACTTTTGAAATCTATGCGCTAAATGAAGGAATAACATTTTAGAGCTGATGTCATTCAATGAAAAAAAACATTATATGCAAAAAAATATATATATTTTTCCTAACTTTTTCCTCATGTTAACAGTGTGGCAACACAGAAACACACGTATATGTTCCATGATAACGCTATAAACTTTCCTAACAATCAGGTCTCTACGTCAACTGGAGGACGTAAGAATAATAAAGAGGGTTGAAGGAAGGGGGGGGGGGCAGTGTATCGCTATACTGAAAAGTGCCTCTTTTCAAGCAGCTCCTGTTATTTTTAGGCTGGCCTGACGTGAAAGATAAAGACTCATGGATATGACCGGATTGAGGACAGTGAGCAGAGTGTGCACTGAGAGTTCATGTATGTATGTTGAAAGAAAAAATGAAAGGAGAGACTAAAAAGTAGGCAGCGTAATAATGACTGACCCCACAGACTGAGATATAAACAAAATGAATATGCATTCAAACACACAAATCCTGAACACACACATGCAAAAGAAAGATGTTAAGTCTCTGTGTAGTTATCAGCTGACAGTTGCAAGCTGGAGAAAGGCCAATAAATAATTTAGATTCTGCAGTGAACGTAGATCACTGACTCTCCAAATCCACCCAAAACCACCCAGGGTCTCCATCCCTCCATCCCTCCATCTCTCTGTTCCTGGCTGTGTTTCTCACTTTCTCCCCGTCTGTCTCTCTTAATCACTGTACTCTGGCTACGTACGTCACTGGACCCGACTCACATTATTGCAAAGGAAGTGAGAGACCTGACTTTTCTCCGTGGTGGCCTGGTGCTCAGGTACACTAAATATATGTGGGGGGGGGGAACTGACTCAGACACACTCGCAGACCTGAACAATATTAGTGTGCTTCCCTTGACACAATCAGGAAGTAACACATAAAACAGGCATTACACCAACCTGCATTTGTCACAGGCTGTATTCGAAACCGCCTTCTACATACTGACAAACGCAGTATACAGTATACAGTACATACTGTATACTGCGTTCTTCAGTAGTATGCACTATTAAACAGTTAAAGTGATGTAGTTAGCAGTATGCTAGACCAGGTTTTAGCCTTTAGACCAGCTCTTAAAACAACTCGTACCACTATTACAATATTATCTAACAATACAACTTTCTGTTGTTTCTGTTCTGTTAGTTTACTTTATAAGATACTGCAGGTTTAAACTATTTATTCTAACAGCTCATAGTGAAGTCAGACAAACAGGATCATCAACGAGGGGAGACGGGAAATATAAAACATTGATCCACAACATTTACTAGAACTGCTTTTTCAGTGACAGCAACAGAACAGTGGACTGATCTCCCTCCAGATATTAGAGTAATATGTTGTCTCAGCAGGAATCTCTCTGCCCCGTCAGAGGAGGCTCTTCCCCTCGCCTCTTCCCTCGCCTCTTCCCTCGCCTCTTCCCTCGCCATGTCTGTGAGCGTCACCGGCCGGCTGGCGAGCGAGCTGCGCCCGCAGGCGATTGTGGCGCTTTTTCAACTCCAAAAAGGCAGATAATCACAGGTTCCTGTTAATTTATAACGGACATTTGTGTTGTGATATTTAAACAAACTATCCGTCAACAAGGAAATAAAAGCCCCTCGTCTACACACCGGTCTCTAGAGAGCTCCAGCTCATAGCGCTCTGTGAGCGTGACGAGGTAGCGACCCCGGCAAGCACTATAACTAGCTGTCACGGCAGTTTGTGGAGCTTCTAAACTCTGAAAACGTTGGTACAAATGTTCGATTCACCATCTAATATCGTAAAACTGTCAATATTCTAAATCTACACAGTTGATTTCTTGCCTCAAAAATGTTCAGAAGTGAATTTAGTGATGAAATAGATACGAAAAATGTTGTTGTTGTAACAGTAGCCTGTACCGTTCTAGCGCTTTGCATTGTGGGATACAGTAGGTGAGGTAGACTGGTCCGATGCAGACTGGAGATTTTTACCAAATCAGTACGACATCCGGGTATTTTTGGCGTACTGTAGATTTTGCTTTTCTTCGCATACTACATGCTACATTTTGGCCAAATCAGTACGTACTACTGGTATAGTATGAGGTTTCAAATACAGCCACAATGTATACTAAAATACTAAAAAATCCTTTATGATTCACACAACTACATATACAGTATATTAGACACAGAAGAGGGAGGTTGACTCCTCGGTGAAACGGCTGAGCCAAGACATTAAACTTCGTCTTGAATGGTCATTTGATCCGTTTCATTTGATTCTAGGTCACATGATCAGATATGGAACTGGGAGGTTAAGGCCTTACTACTCACTCACGAGCACATAAACACAAAACTCATCATGGCATCTACAGTAAGCACCAACTAACGGCATGCATGCTCATAGATTATGCTAAATTAACATGGTTTATATCGTCCACAGAATATTCTAACTTAACATCTTGATGATTATGAAAGGTGGTTAATTCATAAAACACATTACTTGTATTATATTTCATATTGAGCTGGTTGCTATAGATAGCTAGAACATGTATTGACTTCCTCTCCATTTACAACAGCACAGGAAAACACACTTAAGTGTACTCTGATGACGCAGGCAACACCATATGGCATGTGTGTGTGTAGTGTATGTGTGTGAATAATGTGTGTTTGTTTGTGTGCTAAAATTAGTGTTCTGCAGATGTGCACATTGTGAACTTAGCTGACACTTAATACACAGAAACAAACAACTGAATGCATGATTTGCAGCTGGTTTACATTAACTCCTGGTGTGGATTCGACAAGGTCAAATGGGCATTTAAGGTCAAAGGTCAGTGGGGCAGTCGATGGGGATTTCATTTCTAAAGGTCCTATAGGATGACCCGTTTAGTTTCAACTCCAGAAATGTTATCTGCCACTTTTGAAATCTATGCGCTAAATGAAGGAATAACATTTTAGAGCTGATGTCATTCAATGAAAAAAAACATTATATGCAAAAAAATATATATATTTTTCCTAACTTTTTCCTCATGTTAACAGTGTGGCAACACAGAAACACACGTATATGTTCCATGATAACGCTATAAACTTTCCTAACAATCATGTCTCTACGTCAACTGGAGGACGTAAGAATAATAAAGAGGGTTGAAAGAAGGGGGGGGGCAGTGTATCGCTATACTGAAAAGTGCCTCTTTTCAAGCAGCTCCTGTTATTTTTAGGCTGGCCTGACGTGAAAGATAAAGACTCATGGATATGACCGGATTGAGGACAGTGAGCAGAGTGTGCACTGAGAGTTCATGTATGTATGTTGAAAGAAAAAATGAAAGGAGAGACTAAAAAGTAGGCAGCGTAATAATGACTGACCCCACAGACTGAGATATAAACAAAATGAATATGCATTCAAACACACAAATCCTGAACACACACATGCAAAAGAAAGATGTTAAGTCTCTGTGTAGTTATCAGCTGACAGTTGCAAGCTGGAGAAAGGCCAATAAATAATTTAGATTCTGCAGTGAACGTAGATCACTGACTCTCCAAATCCACCCAAAACCACCCAGGGTCTCCATCCCTCCATCTCTCTGTTCCTGGCTGTGTTTCTCACTTTCTCCCCGTCTGTCTCTCTTAATCACTTTACCCTGGCTACGTACGTCACTGGACCCGACTCACATTATTGCAAAGGAAGTGAGAGACCTGACTTTTCTCCGTGGTGGCCTGGTGCTCAGGTACACTATATATGTGTGTGGGGGGGGGAACTGACTCAGACACACTCGCAGACCTGAACAATATTAGTGTGCTTCCCTTGACACAATCAGGAAGTAACACATAAAACAGGCATTACACCAACCTGCATTTGTCACAGGCTGTATTCGAAACCGCCTTCTACATACTGACAAACGCAGTATACAGTATACAGTACATACTGTATACTGCGTTCTTCAGTAGTATGCACTATTAAACAGTTAAAGTGATGTAGTTAGCAGTATGCTAGACCAGGTTTTAGCCTTTAGACCAGCTCTTAAAACAACTCGTACCACTATTACAATATTATCTAACAATACAACTTTCTGTTGTTTCTGTTCTGTTAGTTTACTTTATAAGATACTGCAGGTTTAAACTATTTATTCTAACAGCTCATAGTGAAGTCAGACAAACAGGATCATCAACGAGGGGAGACGGGAAATATAAAACATTGATCCACAACATTTACTAGAACTGCTTTTTCAGTGACAGCAACAGAACAGTGGACTGATCTCCCTCCAGATATTAGAGTAATATGTTGTCTCAGCAGGAATCTCTCTGCCCCGTCAGAGGAGGCTCTTTCCCTCGCCTCTTCCCTCGCCTCTTCCCTCGCCTCTTCCCTCGCCATGTCTGTGAGCGTCACCGGCCGGCTGGCGAGCGAGCTGCGCCCGCAGGCGATTGTGGAGCTTTTTCAACTCCAAAAAGGCAGATAATCACAGGTTCCTGTTAATTTATAACGGACATTTGTGTTGTGATATTTAAACAAACTATCCGTCAACAAGGAAATAAAAGCCCCTCGTCTACAGACCGGTCTCTAGAGAGATCCAGCTCATAGCGGTCTGTGAGCGTGACGAGGTAGCGACCCCGGCAGGCGCTATAGCTAGCTGTCACGGCAGTTTGTGGAGCTTCTAAACTCTGAAAACGTTGGTACAAATGTTCGATTCACCATCTAATATCGTAAAACTGTCAATATTCTAAATCTACACAGTTGATTTCTCGCCTCAAAAATGTTCAGAAGTGAATTTAGTGATGAAATAGATACGAAAAATTAAAAAAACGAGCCGTTTTTGGCTGCTGTTGTTGTTGTAACAGTAGCCTGTACCGTTCCAGCGCTTTGCATTGTGGGATACAGTAGGCGAGGTAGACTGGTCCGATGCAGACTGGAGATTTTTACCAAATCAGTACGACATCCGGGTATTTTTGGCGTACTGTAGATTTTGCTTTTCTTCGCATACTACATGCTACATTTTGGCCAAATCAGTACGTACTACTGGTATAGTATGAGGTTTCAAATACAGCCACAATGTATACTAAAATACAAAAAAATTCTTTATGATTCACACAACTACATATACAGTATATTAGACACAGAAGAGGGAGGTTGACTCCTCGGTGAAACGGCTGAGCCAAGACATTAAACCTCGTCTTGAATGGTCATTTGATCCGTTTCATTTGATTCTAGGTCACATGATCAGATATGGAACTGGGAGGTTAAGGCATTACTACTCACTCACAAGCACATAAACACAAAACTCATCATGGCATCTACAGTAAGCACCAACTAACGGCATGCATGCTCATAGATTATGCTAAATTAACATGGTTTATATCGTCCACAGAATATTCTGACTTAACATCTTGATGATTATGAAAGGTGGTTAATTCATAAAACACATTACTTGTATTATATTTCATATTGAGCTGGTTGCTATAGATAGCTAGAACATGTATTGACTTCCTCTCCATTTACAACAGCACAGGAAAACACACTTAAGTGTACTCTGATGACGCAGGCAACACCATATGGCATGTGTGTGTGTAGTGTATGTGTGTGAATAATGTGTGTTTGTTTGTGTGCTAAAATTAGTGTTCTGCAGATGTGCACATTGTGAACTTAGCTGACACTTAATACACAGAAACAAACAACTGAATGCATGATTTGCAGCTGGTTTACATTAACTCCTGGTGTGGATTTGACAAGGTCAAATGGGCATTTAAGGTCAAAGGTCAGTGGGGCAGTCGATGGGGATTTCATTTCTAAAGGTCCTATAGGATGACCCGTTTAGTTTCAACTTTCCCCCAGCAGCATGTAACATGATATGCTATTTCTGAGCACATTATAAGCCTCCTCAAAAAATCTTTCAAAGACTTTGACCAATCACAGGTCATTTCAGAGAGAGAGCGTTCCAATTGGCTGTTCATTTAACGGAGGCAGCTGTCAATCACTCGCGAACTCCGATCAAACGGTCAAACTAGGCAGCGCTGATCAAATATGAATATTCTGTTACTGTAATGTATATTTCTCTCCTCAAATGTTCTCAGAAACATCTTGTAGTTAATGTTTAGCTGTAAAATGAGGAAGTTTGCTCGGGCTGGTGGGCGGTGCATGTCATTTCCTTAAGAGATCTAATAAGTCTAATAAGGGTCGAATAACTTTCTAAAAACATGCTCTACAAAACGGGTCAGTGGTCAATTTATGGTGAAGGTATTAAAGCTAATAATGTAATTAAAATTTAGTATTTGCTACAAAATTTAAAAAAAGTTTCATCATTCATTGTTATTCCATTATATATATATATATATATATACATATATATATATATATATATATATATATATATATATGCTGAAATAATTTAATATGTAGGATTTTTTACTGTCTAACAACATACTGATGAAGAACTGTTAGTAGGCAGAATGTTTTTGGCATCATTGGGCAAAAATTCTATAACTTTGCTCCAATTCTACCCACTGCAGCTTTAAGTGTATTAATTTTTACTGGTAGTGACCACATCTTTAAAAAGAAACCATCCATTTTTATTTTACATATTGAACCAGAAATACCCCAGAAAATTACCTCTCCTGCCACACCAGAAACCAGTGGCGGGCCGTGTATTTTACACCTACGCCTTCAGTGGTGTCCTACCTGAATCATCCACCTCTTAATACCATCATTATGAGACACGGCTATAGAAACCACCAATATTATACAGAAACGCAGTATATCAGGGCACATAACGCACATAACAAAACAATTAACGCAGGAAAAGTGCGAGCTGCGCTGCATTACTCACGTCTGTCGTCTCATCCACCATAACAGCGATTTATTAATCTCCACCTTTTCGTTGTGGAGCTCCGTTTCCCTGCGCACTTGTTCGTTGAGCTGTAGATCCACTCGGGTCTCCCCGAAAGTTTTTAAACGCACCGTTGCTTGTAAGTGTCCGGCGGTGCTCTGGTGTCTCCCTGCTGCCTTAGTTAGACAACTTAAGTTCGCGAACCCAGTGTGGCTCCAAACACCAAGTCGATCGGTTGCAAAACAGGCATTCCCAGCAATACAATTTGCAGTGCTCCTCGGAGGCTGTGAGCCAAGGTTACCGCTCGTAGTTACTGAACTGAAAGTGGCGGACAAACCCTTTCCCCGGTTGCGACAAGCTTGCTAGCTTCGGGGTTGGCCGACTTTTCCTCACGATTTTCAGCTTTTCTTGAAAAGTCCATCTTGAAAATGGCGTTGTAATTATATCTGCGACCAAATCAATTTCTTCTCCTCTGTCAGCCATTGTGGGTTGAAAAAACAGCAATTAAATCTCCTATTACTACTATCTACTACTACTATTTTTTAGCTTGTGCAGGTCGCTACAGATGCGTTTTGCTAGCCTCTGACTAGCACGCTCTCTGACCATCCAATCAATGGACGTGAAAATGCTGACGTTATTGTACGCTTGCTAGATGGCCCCAGTGTCGCCAACTCGAAATCTGATTGGTTAAAGCAACAGTTTCATTGCCATTTATTTTAAGCTACATGCGCCCGCACTGTTGATTCTGAAGGCCTCATGGCAGATTTCTTTACCCTGGCAACACATGATGGCTGAAATATGATTGGATAAAAGCTCTAACATAAACATACACTAGTGGAAGCAGCGCAACCAAGAGAAAAGCTATTAAATGAAGAGAATAGACTTTTGGGAATAATTTAAAAGGGCTATATGTAAGAATCAGAAATTGCTTGTTCACAGCGACACCTGTGGCCGCAATGTCAACGAAAGTCAGCGTCCTGTGGCTCGCGCTCGCGCTTTCGGCTCGCGCTACATTGACATGAACGAGCACCGGTCTAAACAGTGAGGCGACACACGTCAGCTAACACACAATATCACTCTATATTTCACCTGCTTGGCAGTAATGTTAGCTGACCAGAGGAAGGTCTCTCCATGAATCAATGCTGGGGGGGGGGGGGGGGAGACCGACACCCGGTCGGGACGATAACGTAACTCACTGCGGAGCCCCGTCACTTCACAAGACACGGGAAACCTCTGTTGGTCTGGAGGAGCTGCAGCAGTTATTTCTGCAAAAACGTCCACTGCACATTCACCAGATATTCTTAGAGCTAAACTGACTCTTCTGCAGTGTGTAGTGTGCGCGCGTTCACGTGGAGGTGGAGCGAGCCGAGCGGGGGAGAACGAGCGCGGTGTGCAAACAGGCAGGAGCAGAGCTGCTGCGCGCTCGCGTACCCACACGCGAGCGCGCGTGGGATACCGACCCGTTAAGATTTATGCGCGTGATAAGTTACAAATAGTCCCTTTAATACATATTCATGGAAAAAATATATTAAAACGGAATTCAGTGATTCTGATAGTGTTTAGGCCAGCAGAGAAGGCCTTGCTGGCCCTGACGGCCCAGTGGGCGGTGCATGTTATTTCCTCAAGAGATCTAATAAGTCTAATAAGGGTCGAATAACTTTCTAAAAACATGTTCTACAAAACGGGTCAGTGGTCATTTTATGGTGAAGGTATTAAAGCTAATCATGTAATTAAAATTTAGTATTTGCTACAAAATTTAAAAAAAGTTTCATCATTCATTGTTATTCCATTATATATATATATATATATATATATATATATATATATATATATATATATATACATATATATATGTATATATATATATGCTGAAATAATTTAATATGTAGGATTTTTTACTGTCTAACATCATACTGATGAAAAACTGTTAGTAGGCAAAATGTTTTATGGCATCATTGGGCAAAAATTCCATAACTTTTTTTTAATCATATTTGCTCCAATTCTACCCACTGCAGCTTTAAGTGTATTATTTTTTACTGGTAGTGACCACATCTTTAAAAAGAAACCATCAATTTTTATTTTACATAGTGAACCAGAAATAACCCAGAAAATTACCTCTCCTGCCACACCAGAAACAGTACAAACATAAGCAGTGATAACCAGGGAAGGAAAATGTCAGGTCACCTGCCACCATGGCAGATAGGTTTTCTTTATACTCGGAAATATTATTTTAAATTCCTGAATTAAAAATAGTCAGGGATTAAGGTCACATGATCGCTATTTCTAGTGTCTGTTACCACTGACTCACTAGGGGTGGAAGAAAAAATTGAGTATTGCAATACATTGCAAATTGATTCTCAAAAACCTTGTACTGATTTCTAATTAATAGTTTACATGCAAAGATTAACTCTTTATGTTATTTGCAAAGATATGCATCCTCTGTTATAAATGCAGATCTTACTATTCTGAATGCATAAAAAAGTAAACTTTTATTTACCCAGATTTTATGCACATGGTGGTGTTTTCTTTATACTAGGACAGTTTTCCTAAAATTAGCAATAGCAATATATCGCCTTGCTTACAGTACTGCAATATATCGCAATATATTGAATCGTTACCCCTGTCATACAAATTAACTTTAATTTAATGAATTTATTTCGTTTTTAATATAGTTTATGATGGTGCTATACTGTTTAAATTTATTAATAAAATGCAGGACAGTTGGCTTGGTTCCTGACCATTTTTTCTTATGGATATGAAATTTTACAAAAATAATAATAAGTAATTGAATTAGGCCTATATACAGCATGTTATATCCAATCTTATATTGACTAAAAAATATATCATTACATCAAACATAATAATTTCAACACTTCATCTTAAAGTTCTTTTGCAGAAAGTTGGCTACATCCATCCAGAACATTCTTGTAACACACTTGTAATCAATATCCAACACAAGTTTTGTCGGGTATAATATGATGTATATAACATAAATACAAACCCTGGCATTATGAAATGTATATGTAGGCTAATTATTATTTTTTTTGTCTTGTTCAACTGTCTATGCATCTGTACATTTGTTAATGAGCATGAGTTCAATAAAGAAAGCATTAAATTAAATAGATAAGATTAGATTTTTTCACTCTTAATAATTCATTTAAGATTAAGTAGATTATTAAATATCAAATTTCTATTAAAATGTGACTTCTCTGTTGATAAAATCCCGATTAAGTTCGCAAATTTTCATCGGCAAGCACTGACAGCATGGTTATTAGCTTAGAAACATAACTTTTATAGGTATTTCATATGGAACGATAAAGACATTCAATATAAAAATAGGACTATTTTCTATCACACATGGTTTAATAAAGGAATACGGACAGTTGGACAATTATTTGAAAAAAAACGTGTTTTTTTTATTATCTTATAAAGAATTTCTTGATAAATTCAAAATGCCTGTTAAACCAGAAAGTGTCCTTATACTTCTGCAAAACCCTGGTACTGTTGATCAACCTTTTGAATTCAGAAGATTGTTTGGAAAATAGTTATATTGGAGATACTAATATAGTGAAAGAGACTAACAAACATATTAGGAACACACTCAGTTATATTTCTGTCCCTTCATCTGGATGTTTTTGGTCTTCCTTATTTGAGGATATACAGTGGGAGAAAGCTTGGTGATGAGTACTGTATCAATAACAAACTTAAGGAAGTGTCTTTCAAGATATTACATAGAATTTACCCGGTAAAACTTGTGTTAGAAAGATTCAAGCTGGATATTGATTACAAGTGTGATTTCATGGCCTGTATCTTAACACTGTGTGTCTAAGGTTCAGTATGTTTATTAAACTCAGTGTGAAAGGTAAATGCTGGTATTCATTGTATTTAACAAGGCACTATTTGCCTACCACTCGTTTCAAATGGCACAGTAACACCCTGAACTCTGTAATACTAATTCTAATTAAACAACTAAATATCTGTATCTAAACGTGGATGTGAGAGAATAGTTTTTTTTTAATGTGCTACTCCCATGGGTCCAGTCAGTTCACGACTAAATAAAGCTGTGGGTCATAATTCTGCTGAATCCACTGAGACTCGTACATCTGGTGAAATCAAAAAAGCTGCTTCAGTCTCTGCTCAGTGAAACATCAGTCAGTTGGCTCAACGTGCATCTGGTGACCTGGTAATGAATGAATCACAGTCCTCCTCTTTAATTTAATGAACTATACCACCAATATTTCATGAGCCCTTTTCTTCATTATGCAATAAGATTCACTGCATTACCACTGAGAAGAGAAAACCTCTTAAAATTAGGGATGTTTTGAATAAGTTTTAGCAGCAGTGGGTAGAAATGGAGCAAATGCGATTTAAAAAAGTATGTTAATGTGAATTTGAGGCTAAATTGTTACACAAATAGTCAGTAGTCATGCCTATAATGTTAAATGCAGCGATACATGTCCACCAGGTCCGGTGAGGACACTATAGGGCAAAGACGGTATATTACCAAGAAGTGAAAGTCAATTGTTTGTTCCATTGCAACATCGACGCCCAGCAGCAGAGCTACGCTTCCGCCATTTTGGACTGAAAGCGACCACCAGACACCAGTAAAACGTCGTACGAGAGTAAAACAAAATGATCTCTTTTCTATTGTCATATTCTACCGAAATGGCCTGTGTTGAACACTAAAATATTATAAATATAATAAGCGTTTTCAGTCAAAAATGGCGGCAACAGCTGTTGTCAAAAAGCACCGGAGATTTCTATCTTTGCTTCCATACTCTTTGACTTATAGAGAGTCATCTCTTGCACTCAACTGGCCGTGCAAGCGGTGACGTACCCGATCGTTGAATGCACCTGATTGGTCCCTGGTTTTCTGCTCGCCGTTTCAAACAGGAAACAACATGGCGGCCTGCTCGTAAACTTTCTGTTATTCTGTCTAAAATAAATATAGGCTACGATGCTACTGCTGACTCTCGTTTAATTTTAGAACAAGATCGCCTAGTTTCACAGCTTGGTCCAAGTTTCGTGAGCCGGACGCGTCGCGCTGGACGGGCTCATTTACATAAAGGACTGTTCCCCGCCTTTTCATTTTGAAAGAGCAATGTCCAATGAGGAAACTCCAACGCTCGGCCGACCAATCGTGTAACTTCATCACTCAATCTGACAGATTTTTGCGTTTGTAGGGATGACCCTCTGCGATCCAGCCAAAAATCATGTGTCCTCTGTGTACTGTAATGCAAGAAAGTTTGTGACCCGGCATCCGTTTTCAGATCAGTTGAGGAAATACCAAGCAGCCAATAGGAACGCTCTCTCTCTCTGAAATGATCTGTGAATGGTCAAAGTCTCCCGTCACAGACTAGATTTTCTAAAGCCTGAAAACAGAGCCATGAGGAGGAGCAGAAGTCTAGTTTTCTCTCAGAACACTTGAATTACAATATGCTGAAAGGTTATTATGGGATTTTTGCCCAATGATGCCAAAAATATTCTGCCTACTGCAGGTTTAATGTTCAGTGTTTGCCGGTATGACCCTAGGATTGCCAGTGTGGACCGGTTGTGGTGAAATTTGGAGACTTTGACCCCAGCATGAAAAAAAAAATGGAGGTTCAAATGCAGCTTTCAGTCTCTCAGCGAGGATAAATTAATAGATAAATTGCTGGGTGCCTCTGAGGATTATTCGCTATCAATGTTGTTCTAGGAGTGGGTTTTAACACAGCATATCCAGAGCACAATGTGTTAAAATAGATTAAAGACTTTGATTGGGGTTAATTTTACCAAAGATAAGCAATTGAAATCTACCTTCAGTCGATCAAATATCTTTTTTCTGTCAATTATTTGGATCTGAAATATTATAACCAGTTGCGGTAAAGCACATCAGCTGATGAGACACTGAACATCTTGACACCACGTGTGTCCACAGTGGTGCAGTGAGGTCTGGAGTTACCTGAGACGACCTCATGATTAATATTGTCACCACGTGCACGACTACCTCAACTGTCTCAAGCTTTCAGCACGTTAGGTAATTCAGTAATCCATTCAATTAAGCCCGAATCGGGCAGATATATAACTAAATCCTCGACAAAAAACGGGTGATTTTATACCTGATTAGTGATGAGAGCTTTACTGGGAAGAGTTTCAAAACATGCTGTGGGTTTTTGTCTTCGAAATATCGATTGAAGGAGGTTAAAAAAATCTCAATGTGCACTTCATTAAATTTTGTCCATATACCCCATTTTTAGTTTCCCCTACATTAAGCCATACAATAACATCATCAAGATTGCGCAAAATTATACCAAGTTATACCAGGAGAACGGAAAGTTAATGTTTCCCTTGGGGGGGATCACGCCCAGCACATAGCTACGCTTCACCATTTTGGACTCCAAAAACAACAACACCACAAAGAAAAGCTTAGAAAAAAAACCCAAAATTGGATCATTCCTTGACACAGCCTCAGCAAAATTGAACATTTGAAGTTTCACCAAGGTTGGATTTAAATTGCAGCGCTATTAGATAAAGATCGTATACAGCGTTCATGTTATTGTATCGGAGATTTCTATGTTTGTTGGGACTGTTTACCTGAAGGAGAAATATCCCAAATCATACTGCAAGGATGAGTACCATCGTAATAAGAACCCCTCCTTGGTCCCTGCTTTCTGGCCCCCCGCCATTTCCAAGAAAACAACCGGCGGCCTAAGTCAGCAGATTGAAAAAAATTGTCTACATGTTTAGATAATGATATCTGGCAACTCCCCGTATAAAATCTTGATATTAATCCTATTACACAGTTGGTCCAAGTTTGGTGAGCCGGATTTCGCGCCTGGAGGGAATTTCCCAATCAGAGCCGTCTGGAGCCTTTTCAGCTGTCAAACTCACGTCCAATCAAACTAGAAAGCGCTGGCCAAATATTAATAAATATCAAGTTCTGTAAGTCTATTTCTCTTTCAGATGTGACCTCGATCTGTAAAATACTGTTTAGCTGAAAAATGAGAAAGTTTTCAGCCTGTGGATCAAGTTGAAAAATACCAAGACGCAATACCAAGAAAGCCAATAGGAACGCTCTCTCTCTTTTAAAACTGATCTGTGTTTGGTCAAAGTCTCCCATCACAGACTAGATTTTCTAAAGCCTGAAAACAGAGCCATGAGGACGAGCAGAAGTCTAGGTTTCTCTCAGAACACTTGAATTACAATATGCTGAAAGGTTATTATGGGATTTTTGCCCAATGATGCCAAAAATATTCTGCCTACTGCAGGTTTAATGTTCAGTGTTTGCCGGTATGACCCTGGGATTGCCAGTGTGGACTGGTTGTGGTGAAATTTGGAGACTTTGACCCCAGCATGAAAAAAAAAATGGAGGTTCAAATGCAGCTTTCAGTCTCTCAGCGAGGATAAATTAATAGATAAATTGCTGGGTGCCTCTGAGGATTATTCGCTATCAATGTTGTTCTAGGAGTGGGTTTTAACACAGCATATCCAGAGCACAATGTGTTAAAATAGATTAAAGACTTTGATTGGGGTTAATTTTACCAAAGATAAGCAATTGAAGTCTACCTTCACTCGATCAAATATCGTTTTTCTGTCAATTATTTGGATCTGAAATATTATAACCAGTTGCGGTAAAGCACATCAGCTGATGAGACACCGAACATCTTGACACCACGTGTGTCCACAGTGGTGCAGTGAGGCTCTGGAGTTACCTGAGACGACCTCATGATTAATATTGTCACCACGTGCACGACTACCTCAACTGTCTCAAGCTTTCAGCACGTTAGGTAATTCAGTAATCCATTCAATTAAGCCCGAATCGGGCAGATATATAACTAAATCCTCGACAAAAAACGGGTGATTTTATACCTGATTATTGATGAGAGCTTTACTGGGAAGAGTTTCAAAACATGCTGTGGGTTTTTGTCTTCGAAATATCGATTGAAGGAGGTTATGAAAATCTCAACATAGCACTTCATTAACCCATTTTGTTCCTTCTAACCTCATCTTAGTTAGTTTGCCCACATTAAGCCACACAATAACATCATCAAGATTGCCCACAATAGACCAAGTTATACCGAGGACGGACGGCATAACGTATAATGTACTCCCTGGTGAGGGGGGATAAAATGCTGTACTATAGCTACACCTCACAATTCATTACAATCCAATAAACAACAACACCACAAAGCAAAGCTTCAGAAATTACCCATAAATTGGATCAACACCCTGACACAGCCTCAGCAAATATTGAACATTACAAGCTTCACCAAGGTTGGAGTTATTGCAGAGCTGGATTAGATTAGATCGTATACTAGCGTTCATGTTATTGTATCAAACACCTCGATGTTGGTGTTGGGACTGTGTACCTGAAGGACCTGAAATATCCCAAATACATACTGCAAATTCAGCAAAAATATAATAAGAAACCCTCCTCAGCAGCTGCTTTCTAGACCGCCACCGACAGTTTCCAAGAAACCAACCGGACTCACTAATGTCAGCAGAGATGTTAAAGAATCTGTTTCCCGTGTTTAGATAATAATATCTGAGCAAACACTCCTATGAAATCTTGATATTAATTAATACATACTCCGGTGCTCCTATAATGGCATCTGCAAGATTTCACAGACCGGAGGAAAACAACCAATCAGAGCCGAGCTGGAGCCAGATCAGCTGTCAATCACTCACGAACTCCGATCAAACTAGGCAGCGCTGATCAAATATTAATCAATATTATGTTACTGTAATGTCTATTTCTCTCCTCAGATGTTCTCAGAATCATCTTGTAGTGTACTGTTTAGCTGTAAAATGAGAAAGTTTTCAGCCATGTTGAGATCAAGTTGAGGAAATACCAAGCACCGCCCACCAGCGGCACAGCCAATAGGAACGCTCTCTCTCTCTCTGAACTGACCTGTGATTGGTCAAAGTCTCCCGTCATGGGATAGATTTCTTTAAAGCCTGAAAAGAGAGCCATGAGGAGTCTAGTTTTCTCTCAGAACACTTGAACTACAATATGCTGAAAGGTTATTATGGGATTTTTTGCCCAATGATGCCAAAATATTGTTGCCTACAGAAGTTTTAACAACAGCTCTGTTTTATTCATGTGTCGCAGTAAGCCGTGACAGCGAGCATGAATGTTATCAAAACCCTGAAAATCTCTAAATGTCCCCTTTTAAAAAAAGGTCGATCAGAAAGGTCTAAACTTTAACCTAACAGGGTCCAGCTTTAGCCACTTTAAAAAGTATTTATTTCAAGGACAATCTATAGTTTCCAGTGCATTCCCTATACTGCCTCACATGTTGGAAGCCCCAGGAGACCCTCTGACTTTCGCCCCTTTTTTCTTGCCATTCTTTCTCTATTTTGTTATCAGGAGTTGAAATAAGTTTTTTTCTCTCTCAGCCATCAGTTAGTTTTACATTTCTTTTCTATCAGTATTATGTAGTCTGACAAGTGGTCTGCATATTTAGTGAAATGGAAACACTATTACTATTTCTTATATCCCCTATAAACAAGGATCACACCCCAAAGTAAGAAATCCACCATTTGAAAACATTACAAATGACTAAATTCATTCAGTATAAATGTATTTCAAGACTGCATGTGAATCTCAGAGTTATTAACTCGCTGTATAGTACTTTGGAAAGCAAATCTATGAATATAGAACATCAGATTTCCTGCACACACACTCTCTCTCTCTCTCTCACTAACACACACGTCTGTCACTTAGACGGTGAATAGACGTGATTCAGAGGCTCTATAAGTAGCTCCTGCATTTCACTGGAGCAAGCCCAATTAGTGTGTGTAGTTATGTCACGGCTTCGAGCATCAGCGTGGATCAATACGATCATTACTCCAATTTCCCCTCTTGTCATTAAGACTCACACACGGAAACTTAACTTCCACATTTTTTGCATGCGTTCACTCACACAGACAGACACACAAACCCTGCCAATGAAAATAGACTGAAATCACTGGCTGTTCCCCCCCCCCACACCCCCGAATGGTGCAATACATGCTGGTTTCATGAAAGATGGAATTGCTGGAAATTTAACACTGTCACACTTAGTGGTTGTAAGTGCACGCACACACACACACACACACACACACACACACACAGTTTGAAATGGTGGCACATTCATTCAGTGACACCTGCAGCTTGTGTGATTAAGAGGAGGCTTAAATGGGGAAAAAATTAAATACTGTGTCAATGCACAAGTTAATAACCTACACACACACACACACACACACACACACACACGCACACACACACACACACACACACCATATCTAGAAAGACACCTGCATCATGCTGATATGGGAGCTTGTGTGTGTGCATCACTGCAAGGACACACACACATTGTAGATTATTTTCATCTCTCTCCCCCCCCCCCTCTCTCTCCTGTTTATATAGCGGCGCGAGGCCTATACTGCACATGCTGACATCAGCAACCAGCAGCGCTCCCTAGACCCCCCCCTACCCCCCTATCCCCCCCCCCCCCAAACTACAACCACCACCAACACACACACACACACACACCACACACACACAGGAATCATACATCAAGCAGGTCCCTCGGGACTGTGACATGAAATTACAAACAAATGTGATTGATGGTGACCAACAGCCTCATAAAAGCCCCCCCCCCCCCCTCCCTCCTCTTAATTAACTATAAATGACATGTGAAGCATCCCCTCCTGTGTGTGTGCTCACATGTGCTTGTTATGACTGTAACTCATGGAATAAGAAAACCTGTGAATGAGACAGGAGTCTGGCCTACCTGCTCCCCGGGCCTATATAGAGGAGCTGTTACTCACTGTGTGCCGTGCCAGGGAAAAAAAGGATATGGCCATTCGGTGATCTTTTTGGCGTATTTTCTGACGAAGTTATCCTCACTGAAAATGAAGAGCGAGCGGTTGACAGTGAAGCAGTTCTGGCGCACGGGGATGGGGTTATAGAGGGCCATAGTCCGGGCTCTCTGCGCCATAGACTGCTTGTACACTCTCTGTCCCCCGGGCCCTCCGGGTGGACCGTGGCCATGGCCGTGGCCGTGCCCGTGTCCGTGACCGTGTCCGTGGGGTCCTCCTTGTCTGCTACCGCCGCGGCCGCCCGGGCCCCCTCCGCCGGGGCCTCCGCCGTACCTGGCCGGCACCTCATCTCCGAACCGCGCCATTCTCTGGACACCGAAAGCCAATCTTCACGAAGCAGCGGAGAAGGAGACCAATGCTCAGCTGTGCAGCCACACAACATTACATCCCATCTGGATCGGAACGTCTCATATGCACAACGGGTTGTCTTGTAAGCTGATGCTGAACACCTGCGCGCCCGGCGAGCAGTTCTGTGCTGGGTTTCAGCAGACGAGGACGCCCATGTAGCCTCCCGTCTCCTTCTCTCAACGTCTCTGCCAACGGCCGATTGTGGGTGTGAGGAAATGAAATGTGTGGTCGGTTGGCTGGCTGGTTGCTCTGTAGGTTCGTGCTGTGGGGTGTCTCAGTCTCAGTCGCTTCTTATTATGTCCGTATAAAGAAGGATTCGCCCCCAACATGAAATCATGGAGAGACTGTACATGAATGTTTCATGTTCTCCATGGCTCATGCCTGTATCAGAGCGCACCACAGCCTCCTGCACCTTTCTGGACCAGTTATTTATTTACTCTCATGACAGCAATCTAACCGCCTCTAATGTCACACAGGCCTCAATAAATCAGATTGTCGACAATAAATCTGAAATGATTCACAGCCTACAGCTACAGCCGTCAGTGACGCTCAACTTGGCATGTTGGAAACGGTTTCCGAAGACTTACGAGGCATTGAAAAGGGAAAAGCTACTATTATTTATTTATTTTGAAACATCCGCAATGTTTGGCACAGTGTGTGGCAATAATGTGTCTCCCGCCACCGTACAGTTGTCTTAGCAGTGCGCTCTGACAAGCCTGGAGACAAGCAAAAATGTGACATTTGTTATCAATGCGTCTTTTTTTTTTTTTTTTTTTTCTCAGAGTGCACAATGTCGAGTAGAAAGGAGACAGAAAAATACCGTTTTCCTTTGAAATGTCCGCGTCATTGTTGTCGAGCTGCTGAAGATGAAATAATTTTCTCAAACGAATTGGATAACATCCTCCATCATCTTCTCTCCGTCACCTGCGCGGCCATCCAGAAGCTGGAGACAGGGACACACGGACCGACGGCGTCGTCAAAGACAAGGGTACGACGGCCGCTTCTCCGCCGTCTTACACCCTCTCATGATCTTGGTTTGGCTGTTCGAGGTGCAGCAGTGCCGAGAAAGTCCCTCACCATCCCCGCCCCGAAAAAAAGTCTACCTTCGTCCGCACTGATAAGCCCGAATGTCCTGGCAGAGCGTCCTTTCTCTCTCTCTCATTGGAGCAGGGTAGAGCGTTCCTCACGGCCTCCTCTCTCTTCGTCCAGCGGCCCCAAGGGGAGGAGGAGAGGGACAGACGGACGGACGGATCGGTGAATGGATGGAGACAGAAATGAAAGGGAGGGGACCGGCTGTCTCTTTGGAATTCAGGCCGGAGTCCGCCTATAAATTAAATGACTCGCACCGCGCGCAAAAAAAAATCGTTGCCTTTCAGTTTGCGTGAACTATGAGAGGCTGATCGGTTCTGCAGCCGCAGCACATGACGCACGCAGCTCGTCCAACTTCCAGACGTGTGTCACGGACGGAGGCACCGACAAAGCCTGTTTATTTGAAGGTGCTTCGGGCTGTAGCCCTGCCCAGCCGGACTGGACCTCTCAAGCTCCCCAATCAATTTCAAATAATGCGTAAAAGAGGCTGCTGGCGTAGAGGATGAGGTGACATCGGTGTGACTGTGTTTCTCATTTCCTTCCACCTCTGTGTGCTTCATATGAAGACCTATAATAATAATAATAATAAGTATGCTTATTATAGCCAGATGCGCGCGTGCAGTGTGTGGCGGAGAGGCGGGGTGTTGGCATCATGCAGTTTGTGCAAAAAGATACAGCTGCAACCCCAAGCTGACAATGGCTGCGCGCACACGTGCGCGTGAGCAAGGAGAAATACATGCGCGTCAAAAAAAAAAGTGCGCGCGCGAGTCTGCGTGTGTTTGTTAGGGGAAGGTGGAGAGAGAGAGGGGGGGGGGAGGCTATTCTTAGCAACAGACATTTGGAAATTAATGGACGAAGAGAGCTCTCTCTCCTCCCTCCCTTCCCGAAACCGAGTGGAGGATCTTCTTCTCTGGCTCCCTCTCATCCTCCTCCTCCTCATCCTCTCATCCTCTCCTCTCCTCTCTTTTTCTTAGAGCTCCACCAAAACACCGGTGCCTGTTCAAGGTGCGACCATATGCTTTGCGCTAGAGCCCTGGCACAACAGAGATTTCCAATGACATAACACAGAGGAATCAAAGTGGATGGACAATATCGTAGAGACAAAAAGAACTGCAGTTTCTCTTGTGATAACATTAATACTAACTCATTTTATAGGTAAACCTCCTCAGTTTCAAACCAAACCTCCAAGGATCAGCAGTCTCAGCCTGATTGTATTCCCATCTTTGATAGTAAAGAATGATTTTCTGGTCATGGAGAGTGATGACAAAGTGTGGTCTCATATTCAATGAATGTCATGAGTCACTCACAGCTATGAGCTATACTGGTGCTACGTTACGTTACAGTAGGTTTACCTCGGAGGAGGTAGAGGAGGAGGAGGAGGAGAGGAAGGCTGCAGCCCACAACATCACAGGGACAACTTCTTCTATTAATCTATTGTGTGACCTAATTGATTGACTCCAGGAATAGCCGCCTCTGTGAATGGGGAAATGATCTTACATACAGATTTAAGGGTGACCGCGGGAGAATGAATTCACCTCACCCCAAAGATATTGAATCAGGAGAGAAACACGCCAATCGATGACAGCGCGACCTTAAACGATCTATCCGATATGTCAGAAAGGGGATCGGTTTGCTTTGTGTACACTTAAGAGAGGCTTCCGGTCGTGAGGGCGAGTCTGACCCCAGCACAAGGGCACAGATGGATAGATGGATAGATGGATAGATAAAGCGCTATAGCCTACTGCTAACCTTACTGCCATCACTTCAGCACCATGGACAGCGCCACAAAATCAGCACCATAGCGCCCTGATGTCGTGGCCGTTTCAGCACCACGGAGAGCGCCTGTACCAGCCACATCTTTATCCTACAATAACTATGAAACCATGGAGAGTATAACACCATTAACATGGAGCCCACCAGCACCGCAGCTCGTGACTGAGCAGCTGTGTGAATGATTGTGTGGTGATGGGCACTGGATGGGGGGAGTTTGATGAGGGGTGACTCCCATCCCATGCTGCAGTCAATAAGTATTCGGGTGTTTTACTGAAGTAAAAATAGAAATACTACAGTATAGAAGTAGTCTGTTACAAGTAAAAGTCATGCATTCAAAATATTACTTAAAGCTGCAGTGGGTAGAAATGGAGCAAATATGATTATTTGTTTGTTTGTTTATCTATTTTGCACAAATTAAGACTACACAACATAACAAATAAGTAAATAAATAAATAAATAAAAAAACAAACAAACAAACAAACAAACAAACAAACAAACAAATAAAGAAATAAGGAAATAAAGAAATGAATAAATAAATAAATGTATAAATAAATAAATAAATACATAAATAAATAAATAAATAAATAAATAAATAAATAAATAAAAAACCCACATGGGATTATCTGAAGCCTCCACCTAGAGACAAGATTAATATCCAGAAATAATATGACTACATAATAGTGATGACAAACAATTAGAACAAGATATATATAATAGCAACAATAACAATAAATATATATTTTTTAAAAAGACAAAAAGTGCCTGTGATGTGAATAAGAAAATGTGTGCTTGCATGTGTGGAAGTGTATGGTTAGTGTTTGTGAGGGGGATATTGGTTTAAACATCCACAATGACTTCTGGGTAATAGTAACCAAACATAACACTGTGAGTGAAATAAAATAAAATAAAATAAAATAAAATAAAAAGTATAAAAACAGATACATGGACAACATGTGGAAAAGAAATTACAAAACAGCAATTAAATGACCCTTTAAGCCTTTTAGTCATGTCTGTAAAGGGGAGACTCGTGGGTACCCATAGAACCCATTTTCAGTCACATATCTTGAGGTCAGAGGTCAAGGGGAACCCTTTGAAAACAGTTTTTCCTCGCCAAAATGTAGCCCAACTTTGGAGTGTTTTTTTTAGCCTCCTTCCCGACAAGCTGGCATGGTTGGTACCAATGGATTCTTTAGGTTTTTTTTAGTTTCATATGATGATCTGTAGCTTCACTCTAGCTTTAAAACTGAACCGGCTACAGCCTCTGAAAGACAGTACAGTCGGTCAGGATCGGGGTGAAGATGCTAAGACTCTGCAGCCTGTTACACATTGTCTCATCTCAACTGTCTAAAAGAAATCAGCAAAAGCTTAAAAAACTACAAACAATTGCAGCGAGCACGTATGAAATGTATCCGTTATATCTTGTGTGTGTATGTGTGTGTTTACAGTTTGGGTGTGATGATCTGTGAAATTATCCATTGGCCTTCAGAGCTGCAGCCTTTGGAGGAGCAGCAGCCTTCTGTCCAACCCTGTTATTCCACACAGTCGGCACGATAGAGCACTGAAGAGCAACGGCTCCCAGGCCACGCATACATAAAACATGGTTACCTCACAAGAACACATACACTGTCTCTATAGAAGACATGGAGATACATGATCATCTCTGTGTATTTATAACGTATTTGACTGAGAAAAATAATGCAACATGATAGGCTACCTCTGTTCTACAGCAGTGAGGGAGTGTAAATTGTAGGCCTGACACTAAGATAGGAGTCTACAAATCCTCTTTGTAATACAATAAAATAAAATATTATGACAATGCTCATGCTTGAATTTATGAAGTTACAGTATGTAGATTAACTTCAGGTATTGTTTTACATTCTGTTTGGATGCTGAAATCCGTGAGGAAGCAGTAGCAATAGCCATCTTGTAAAATAAAAAGGTAATGATTCAGCACAACTAGCTGGAGAAAGTAATTAAACTTGTTCTCTTGTTGTTCTTTCCTCTGTCAGATGTTCAAACGGTGGTGTAGCTGTGAGGCTGGGGCTCTGAGGCGAAGGGCCTAAAAAGGAGTGTCGTGACTCAATGATTCATAAGGCTGAATAATTCAATGGCTGGATGCATGTAGAGCACTCCGCCCCTGCTGAACCCGGTCCTCCACAGACCCAGTGCAGACTAAACCTCCTGCAAGACTGGTCCACTTCATACGCAACATCATCAGTTAATGATGTTAAGTATGTCAAAAATGCTATTTTGCAATAACGCATCTTTACATAAGTGAGTGAAAGGTACGGTAGGTATAGATTTAAGTGTCCAACCATAGAAAATTGGGTCACATGCTGAATTTAGTTAAATTAAACTGAAGCTTAATCTAACTGGTAAAGAGGCCGTGTAACAGATGGTTTCTGGCACTACACCAACATTGATGTTGCACCACTCGATTCAGCTGTTATCAGGCCATTAAATAGGCGTTATCAGTCGCTATAAGCACCATAGATGTGGGTCATTAGGGGCCTACTACACCTACTAGGTTGTAAAAGTGAAACTTAAAAGCAACACGTTCTAACATGTAAAACTCAATAAAATGTCATTTTTTGAACACAAACAAAAACTTCTTTAGGTTTAGGCAACAATACTACAACTTCTTCAGGTTTAAGCAACAAAACTACAACGTCTTTAGGTTTAGGCAACAAAACTACAACTTCTTTAGGTTTAGACAACAAAACTACAACTTCTTTAGGTTTAGACAACAAAACTACAACTTCTTTAGGTTTAGGCAACAAAACTACAACTTCTTTAGGTTTAAACAATAAAACTACAACTTTTTTAGGTTTAGGCAATAAAACTACAACTTCTTTAGGTTTAGGCAACAAAACTACAACTTCTTTAGGTTAAGGCAACAAAACTACAACTTCTTTAGGTTTAGGCAAAAAATCCCACCTACTACCGTTGCTAGAGGTCGCTGTCGTGTTCTTTTACATCTTCTTTCAGTGATCTACAATGTGAATAGATGATAAAACCTACTAGTGGGTGTAGTAGGCCCCTATTAACCCACATCTATGGGGCTTATAGCAACTGATCATGCCTATTTAAGCTTTAAAGGATAACAGGATCATGTAGTGAATGAATCGACAGCCCGGTCGCACAGCAGTTTGTCAAATAGTCACGAAATTTAATGTATTGATTTGTGTACATAGACACGAATTTCATTTTTTTTTTGTGATGGTCAGCACGAAATGTATTAATATGTAATCCACGTGAAACTGGAAAGTATAGAGAGCGCTGAATGCTGCGTAGGGAGGAGGTCGGCATGGATGGGTGGGTCCAAAAACACAGGAATTTTCTCAAGGAGACCAGTGTTTGTGGCCCGTGTGTGAAACCAGAAGTCAAAGTTGATTTATTTGTCACGTAACTTCCGTACTTAAGTTACAGCACTTCTGGTGACATTTTAACCCAAATCGCCATCTTTTCCTAAACCTAACTATGTAGTTTTATTTTGAAAAGACTGGAGCGGAAATGAACCCGTGCATACATAGGAAAACGGAGGAAAGATACGTTGATCGTGCTGAGCCTCACAAAATAAAAGAGAAATTCGTGTCCATGTACACGAATCAAACAGATTAAATTTCGTGATATTTACGAATACCCACGTGTTGGATTAGAGCATGTTTAGTATTTGGGTGTTTTAGAATTAAACTGAAGCTTAATCTAACTTAAAGAGGGGTAACAGATGGTTTCTGGCACTACACCAACATTGATGTTGCACCACTAAATAAATAAATAAATAAAAAACAAACAAACAAACAAACAAACAAACAAATACATACATAAATAAATAAATAAATCAATAAATAAATAAATAAATGTATAAATGTATAAATAAATAAATAAATAAATAAATAAATAAATAAATAAATAAATAAAAAACCCACATGGGATTATCTGAAGCCTCCACCTAGAGACAAGATTAATATCCAGAAATAATATGACTACATAACAGTGATGACAAACAATTAGAACAAGATATATATAATAACAACAATAACAAAAAATATATTTTAAAAAAAGACAAAAAGTGTCTGTGATGTGAATAAGAAAATGTGTGCGTGCATGTGTGGAAGTGTATGGTTAGTGTTTGTGAGGGGGATATTGGTTTAAATATCCACAATGACTTCTGGGTAATAGTAACCAAACATAACACTGTGAGTGAAATAAAATAAAATAAAAAGTATAAAAACAGATACATGGACAACATGGGGATTAGAAATTACAAAACAGCAATTAAATGACCCTTTAAGTCTTTAAGTAAAGCATATAAAGGGGAGACTCGTGGGTACCCATAGAACCCATTTTCAGTTACATATCTTGAGGTCAGAGGTCAAGGGACCCCTTTGAAAACAGTTTTTCCTCGCCAAAGTGTAGCCCAACTTTGGGGCGTTTTTTAGCCTCCTTCCTGACAAGCTAGCATGGTTGGTACCAATGGATTCTTTAGGTTTTTTTTAGTTTCATATGATGATCTGTAGCTTCACTCTAGCTTTAAAACTGAACCTGCTACAGCCTCTGAAAGACAGTAAAGTCGGTCAGGATCGGAGTGAAGGTGCTAAGACTCTGCAGCCTGTTACACATTGTCTCATCTCAACTGTCTAAAAGAAATCAGCAAAAGCTTAAAAAACTACAAACAATTGCAGCGAGCACGTATGAAATGTATCCGTTATATCTTGTGTGTGTATGTGTGTGTTTACAGTTTGGGTGTGATGATCTGTGAAATTACCCATTGGCCTTCAGAGCTGCAGCCTTTGGAGGAGCAGCAGCCTTCTGTCCAACCCTGTTATTCCACACAGTCGGCACGATAGAGCGCTGAACAGCAACGGCTCCCAGGCCACGCATTCATAAAACATGGTTACCTCACAAGAACACATACACTGTGTCTATAGAAGACATGGAGATACATGATCATCTCTGTGTATTTATAGCGTATTTGACTGAGAAAAATAATGCAACATGATAGGCTACCTCTGTTCTACAGCAGTGAGGGAGTGTAAATTGTAGGCCTGACACTAAGATAGGAATATACAAATCCTCTTTCTAATACAATAAAATAAAATAATATGACAATGCTCATGCTTGAATTTATGAAGTTACAGTATGTAGATTAACTTCAGGTATTGTTTTACACTCTGTTTTGGATGCTGAAATCCGTGAGGAAGCTGCAGCAATAGCCATCTTGTAAAATAAAAAGGTAATGATTCAGCAAAACTAGCTGGAGAAAGTAATTAAACTTGTTCTCTTGTTGTTCTTTCCTCTGTCAGATGTTCAAATGGTGGTGTAGCTGTGAGGCTGGGGCTCTGAGGCGAAGGGCCTAAAAAGGAGTGTCGTGACTCAATGATTCATAAGGCTGAATAATTCAATGGCTGGATGCATGTAGAGCACTCCGCCCCTGCTGAACCCGGTCCTCCACAGACCCAGTGCAGACTAAACCTCCTGCAAGACTGGTCCACTTCATACGCAACATCATCAGTTAATGATGTTAAGTATGTCAAAAATGCTATTTTGCAATAACGCATCTTTACATAAGTGAGTGAAAGGTACGGTACGTATAGATTTAAGTGTCCAACCATAGAAAATTGGGTCACATGCTGAATTTAGTTTAATTAAACTGAAGCTTAATCTAACTGGTAAAGAGGCCGTGTAACAGATGGTTTCTGGCACTACACCAACATTGATGTTGCACCACTCGATTCAGCTGTTATCAGGCCATTAAATAGGCGTTATCAGTCGCTATAAGCACCATAGATGTGGATCATTAGGGGCCTACTACACCTACTAGGTTGTAAAAGTGAAACTTAAAAACAACACGTTCTAACATGTAAAACTCAATAAAATGTCATTTTTTGAACACAAACAAAAACTTCTTTAGGTTTAGGCAACAAAACTACAACTTCTTTAGGTTTAGACAACAAAACTACAACTTCTTTAGGTTTAGGCAACAAAACTACAACTTCTTTAGGTTTAAGCAACAAAACTACAACTTCTTTAGGTTTAGACAACAAAACTACAACTTCTTTAGGTTTAGGCAACAAAACTACAACTTCTTTAGGTTTAGACAATAAAACTACAACTTTTTTAGGTTTAGGCAATAAAACTACAACTTCTTGGTGTAGGCAACAAAACTACAACTTCTTTAGGTTAAGGCAACAAAACTACAACTTCTTTAGGTTTAGGCAAAAAATCCCACCTACTACCGTTGCTAGAGGTCGCTGTCGTGTTCTTTTATACCTTCTTTCAGTGATCTACAATGTGAATAGATGATAAAACCTACTAGTGGGTGTAGTAGGCCCCTATTAACCCACATCTATGGGGCTTATAGCAACTGATCATGCCTATTTAAGCTTTAAAGGATAACAGGATCATGTAGTGAATGAATAGACAGCCCGGTTGCACAGCAGTTCGTCAAATAGTCACAAAATTTAATGTATTGATTTGTGTACATAGACACGAATTTCACTTTTTTTTTTCGTGATGGTCAGCACGAAATGTATTAGTATGTAATCCACGTGAAACTGGAAAGTATAGAGAGCGCTGAACGCTGCGTAGGGAGGAGGTCGGCATGGATGGGTGGGTCCAAAAACAAAGGACTTTTCTCAAGGAGACCGGTGTTTGTGGCCCGTGTGTGAAACCAGAAGTCAAAGTTGATTTATTTGTCACGTAACTTCCGTACTTAAGTACTTAACGGCACTTGGTGTTATTTTAACCCAAATCGCCATCTTTTCCTAAACCTAACTAAGTAGTTTTATTTTGAAAAGACTGGAGCGGAAATTAACCCGTGCATACATAGGAAAACGCAGGAAAAATACGTTGGTCGTGCTGAGCCTCACAAAATAAAAGAGAAATTCGTGTCCATGTACACGAATCAAACAGATTAAATTTCGTGACTATTTCACAAACTGCCGCGAGACCGTGTTGGATTAGAGCATTGGTTCTTAACCTTTTTGAGTTGCGACCCCCCCCAAGAATAATTAGGTTGGTGTTCACGCGGCCCCCCACACCCAATAAAATCTATTCTAAGGCAAATAATATTACTGGTACGAGGCAATGTCATGTAAAAAAAACATTCCCCAGTCTAAAATATGTTTTTAATTTTAATTTAATTTAATTTTAATCTTCAGGTTTCCAGCTTTCAGATGATGTACACGACTTCTGTGTGACATCTACTGTTGACCTGCCCCTAAAGACCCCCTGTACCCCCCCTAACAAAGACAAAAACAGCCCTATTTTGGGTCTCAGGGGGTTAAACAACTTTTTCCACATATGCAGTACTCCCCCCAAACCTGTAGACAGATTTTGATGTGTAAAATTGGTGGAGTTCCCCTTTAAGTTTCTTTCATCTCAAACCCTTTCCCTTACAAATAACTTCTTTATGTTAAAACTAAAATATCATCTCTCTGCTTCACCAGGTATCTGTACTTCTCCTACCAAAAGTGCTACAATAACAACCACTCTGTCCTACTTTATTAATTTTTCATGATCTTATGATGCATATAAATCTCTAGATTATCCTGCGACAGTCTGACTTCTCGGCGCTCATCGTTGTGCAGACGGGTCTCACGCACGTATCCTTCCACGCTGACCACTGCCAAGCATTTTATCCAGTGATTTTTCAGTTTAATTGCATGATTCAACAGAATGTACATAATGACGCCTGCAGGGCGAGCTGACCGAAGCTTTAGATGAGTGCACCAACTGGGAATGAGAATATGAGCCCAAAACACTCATCATGGCTGGATGAATGTAATGCTGGGGGCAGCTACATGGCATCCAACAATGAAATGGGCATCTTATCAGTTGTATGTGTGTGTGCGTTGGAGGAGGAGGAGGAGGAGGAGGAGGAGGAGGGGGGGGGGTAAGTTTTATTGTGGATGCTCACTGACCGAGACCAACAGCAGACTCACAGAAGGAGCACTAATAATCCTTGTATATATGCAGTGGATGTGTTTGGATGTTACATGTGTGGGCTTTGTGTGGATAGTCCAAATACACCCAAATAAGAAGTTTTCAGCCTGATGATGCATATTTAAACATCTAGAATGATTAACCTACTCAGCAGTAGGGTAACGCAGCTGGTCCTGCACAAGCAAAAATCTTCTTCCTCCATCTGTTTCTCCAGCTCCTCCTGCTGGCTCCCTGACAGTTAGACCCAATCTCAGATCTGATCTATCTGATACTGAATTTAAACATCAGCTTTAAGCTCCACAGATTTCCTGTGAGGGTAAAGGAGATGTCCCACTTTCCTTGTATACCGGTATTTCACTAACAAAGGGTTCGCCTGGAAACAAAGTGAAAGAGGGAGAGAGAGAGAGAGAGAGAGAGAGAGAGAGAGAGAGAGAGAGAGATAGAGAGAGCAGTAACCTGTCCTTAATGGTAAATAGGCCAGTGTGTTTTTTTCTGGGGGAATCTCTTGTGAGGATGAAGTCACCACTCTATCTGCCCTCAGAGCTCCTCTTCTCTCTCTATTTGTTCATACTCCATTTCTTTTTCAACCCTTGAAATAGTATTTTATTTTGAAAACGTGATAAGGTAGCACATCCCAGATTTCAAAATCAAGGAGGACAAAATACTAACATTTCACAGTATTTTATTTTTATTCATTTCATTCTGTATTTATTTTTGTTTTCTATTTTTTATTTCTTTAATAATTTCCACGTATTCTATTCCTAGATTTTTTCCCCAAGATATATCTACTATTGTTCATTTGTGTATTTCTTTCTTGTGTGATTATGATGGAGGCTGTCCCTCAAGCATGATACATAGTGAACAATTAAGTTATTGTTACCTTAAGAAATAAGAGTTGACCTTTCCACTAAATTTAACTTACAGCGCTCTGGCCGTTTTTGCCAGATTCGCCACTTTGTTCAAACCATTAATTAGCCCATGTTTTCCAAGTCTATCGCCAAGAACAGGACTAGATGTTATTTTGCAAACTCCTGCACATCTTAAGGGACTAATCTCAAATATTTATGGTAAGTAAGTATAGTACAGTAAGTAAGTGAAAATGCTCTATGTTAAATATCTGTGAATATTGTTCTTTTTCTTAAATAATAATAAAAAAGAAATAAGAGTTATAAAAGTTATTCATCTGAGCAGCATCCAAGTGCTTGTAATCAAACATCCTGCACCATGTAATACATTCTAATAACCAGCCCCGAAGCCAGTTTGTTTTGTCCACCTGTATTTATACACTATGTGGTAGACAGATCAGAAACACCGCTTCCTCTCTGAATGTCTTACTCTGAAGGTTTTTCACCAGATGTTGGCACAGCTGGAGTGGACTACTGACCTGACTGTCTTTACAACCATGAATGAGTCTTCACTGCCCTCCAGTGGTCACAGGGAAGAACTGCAACATCTGCAGTCACTCTTCTCTCTTTGGTGTGTTCACATCCTGAAGCGATAAGAGCAACAGAGAAAAGAAGAAGAAGGGTTGTATTTAGTGAGCTTCTTTTGAGGCTGAGCACTGCATGCAGGCCTGGAAGCATGCACATAAAGATAAAATACAAAACAGAGATACTGATGCAAGAATATGATCAACCGTTATTGACGGCAAATTAAAATTTGTCACCACTGTCCATCGTTATCTGCTTCTTCACAGGATATCATATTTTATTACCAATATGAGACAATGAGTAAGTCTGCACATGTCTATATGAATTGTAGAGAATTATCTATTTCTATTTCTTATCAAAGTTAACAAGTGTATACAAGGCACTGCAATACAAAAAACAAACCATGCAAGCAAGTCATGTTTTTCTATTTAACAAAATATATAATGTGTGTATATTACACACACATATATATATATATCATATATGCTGCTTGATATATGTGCTTTCATGTTCCTAATTTTTGTATGTCATATAGGGGAAGCATACATGCGATTTTGATATTTAAATTTATATTCTGTATATTTTTTAATCTGGAAAGAAGAACTTTGTGTTTAAGCTTGACAAGTGCTATATAAATTATAAGTATTATTATTATTATTATTATTATTATACTAGTTGCCTAGGCTACTTATCTCTACTTTCTTATGTAAAATGAAAAAACAAGCATGGATTTTTTTCCAAAGAACAGAGAAAAATTATTTAATAATGATTCATTTCAACCAATTACTCTTTACTAAATAAAATTAAAATAAAATAATCTATATATATATATATATATATATATATATATATATATATATATATATATATATATAAATAAAATTAAAATAACATTATATATATATAATTCTTTTATTCTAATTTTATTTTTTATATATATCTATATTATTTGATATAGATATATATATATATATATACTACTATTGGTCTCCCTTTTACCACTCAAAAAATAAAAAAATGAATATATACATAGGCGCACACACACACACACACGCACGCACACACACACACACACACGCGCACACACACACACACACACACACCATAATTTAGGTGACAGTATTTTTTTTTTTTTAAATATTTATTATAATTATTATGTTATTTATAAAAAAATAATTTCTACTCTCAACTTTATTTAGATTGAGAAACACTTTCAGTTTTATATTTTATTTCCTACTCACACCTTGGGGCAGAGGAACACGTGTTGATGCGTTTTTTACTGCCGGAAGACTACACCCCCCACAATGCATTGCGGTTTCAAAATGGCATCTTACATAGAAGCTTGACTTCTGTCAACAAGACCAAAACAGCAGCTAAAGGTAAACAGGAGAGTGCAGCGCGGCGGGCTGATCATATATATATAATATATGTAATATATAATATATATATAGAAACAGGAGGATGAAAGTGTTGCTCACATTAGTATTAAAAGGAGTCCAGAGAACCAGCGGTCACCTCCTCCTGCAGCAGCAGCAGCGCTGTCTGAGCGGCCTGGCACCGATCCGGGATCAGCCGCTCATCGTGCGGAGACTCGGCTCACAGGTGGAGGTGAGGACGGCCTTCATCACCGAGGAGGAGGAGGAGGCTTTCCTGACGGAGCTGGAGCCGGGCCTGAAGAAGAAACGCTACGAGTTCGACCACTGGGACGATGTGAGTTCAGGGCACGTGAACCTATTAGAGGTGCGCGTGGAGCTGCACAGCTGCTACAGATGCAAGCAATTAACCAATTAGTGAAGTAATTAATAGGAGTAAGTTAAAGGAGCACTTCACCACTTTGCAGCCTCTCTAAACGCTGTCCACCTTCTCTTACAGCTGTTAGTAGTTAGTCTATATATAATATAATATAAGAAGGCCAAATCCTACACATGTTTATACAATAAAATCATTATATTTTTCCATTTCCGTGCAAAATATGAAACTATTAAACATGTATTTGTAGGTTGTTTTTATGCTTCTTATTTTTGGTTTAATTTACAGAAGAACTTCTCAAAACATTTTGAAAAAGATATCATACTAACAAAGTGTGAGATATTACTCACTTTTAACTATCCCAGAGATTTACATAATTAATTTGATTATATTATATACATACAATTATATGGCTTAAAAGAATACCCTACTTTTATATTTTAAAGATACTGATTTTAAAACATATTTGTTTTTTTATACTTTTTTTTCAAGATTGTTTTCATATATGCAATTTACAGTTCATAGGTACACAAGTTTATAAACAAACTTTTAAGTAATGAGCATTAGAAATTATATAAAAAAAATAAGTAGAAAAAAAATAAAATTAAAAAAGGGGGGGGCAGAGATATAACAACTAGGTTGAATGCTGTATTCAAGTTTGTACATTAGATTCATTTACATATACCATGGAAAAACAAACATAAAACATATTTGATTTGATTTTATGATTGAAAACTTAAAACTCAAAATTCTAAATTGGCAAAAACTATTAGATTATTTAGACATTTCAAATTTATTCCAATTTTTTAAAAAACCCTGATTATTTTTGTTTGTTTGTTTTTTATTCAGCTTTTCCTTTCCTTACATTTTATTTGTTGTATAATTTATTTTATTTTTTATATTATTTTTATACTGTGAAATATATTTGCAGAATCTTTTGTAATGAAAAATCTGAACATGTTTATGAATCTACTTTATTAAGCAAGAATGCAACACATGCATGCAACAGACTCATAAATTCACATCTATATACTTGAAATTCTTATGCAAATTTTTTCACTGGCTGTGTGTGAATTATTTCTAAACATCGTTTTAATCTTTTCTCGATTCACTTACTGCAACGTTGGAGCACGAATGTATTCGTAACGACCGTGACACTGACTTCATTTGTGTTGTGTTCACTTCCCCCGTCATTTAGGCTATTCACGGGTACCGAGAGACTGAGCGAGCGAAGTGGGGGCCGGCGTGTGAGGAGGTCTTGAATCGTGTCCGGTCTGTAGCGTTCCCTGAGGGCAGCCCGCTCCTCGGGCCTGTGCACATTCTAGATCTGGACAAGACTGGATACATCAAGCCTCACATTGACAGCGTCAAGGTAGCTTTCTCTTCATTTCACAAGACTGACAAAACACAAATGTTAGTTTCTAACATGGACAATATCCTCAGCACTGGAACTATTCTCTCTTTGCTTTTTGAAGTTCTGTGGTAGCACCATTGCTGGGTTGAGTCTCCTGTCAGACAGCATCATGCGCTTGGTGAAGGAGGACGCCGCCAACGAACGGCTGGACCTGCTGCTGCCCCGACGCTCCCTCTACATACTGAGGTTCACGCTGCACATCGTGCACTCACACTCTGCAGGATGCATGGAACTTTAAAACAGTGCAGTAATGTGTTTTCTCCTCCCGCTCTCTTCTCACCCGTACAGGGACCAGGCCAGATTCAACTTCACTCACCAGATCCTGAAAGACGAGGAGTCCGTGTTCGGTGGACAGAGAGTGGCTCGGCTGCGTCGCATCTCCGTCATCTGCCGGAACCTTCCGGGCTAACGCTCGCTTCCTCTCAGCGTGGATATGAACCTGGATTTAGAGGATTATGTCAGTGATATTAAGCCAAATAACCAAGCTTTTTGGTTGATATATTGTTGTTGTATACATCTATGGTGAAGTGTCCAGGACATTTATTGCAAAGACACTCTCCATATTGTTCTATAGAGAAATATTGTCACACCTCGCAATGAAGAGTGCTAAAATGAACCAGCATACTGGATGTCAGCTTTAAATGTATAAAACATTTGTTTATATGTTTGTTGTGAGGTGGATATTGTGGTATTAAAGGTTTACATGCATGTAATCTGGATCCTTTCCCATGCTCTACAGTGTTATAAATGCTTACAGCTGTTTCTTAACGATTGTAAAGCTGTAAGATTACATGCATGTAAACCTTTAATATCCACCACAGTTTGATTCTAAATCCTGTTTTTATGTATTACCATCACTTTCGGTGTGTTCTTCTACTTCTGTATAATACAGAGACTCTTGGGAATAATTTCCAAATAAAATTAAAGTGCACTTGGATTCCTTCATGCTATTCTTTATAAGCAGACGGGAGCTCTTTTTTCCCACGCTCCCAACGTGCTCAAGCGTGCATCTAAAGCTGCAGAACAAGATTCAGCTCAAGTTTGATATTAATTCAAAGTGACACTGCTGTTAATTGGTCAACGATGAGGCATGTAACCAACTATTATTTAAACTTATTTTACACCAACTTTTTTAAAGTACTTAAACTTAATGAGGGCTACATTTTTGGTGGAAGATGCAAAGTTGTAGCTCATACATCTGATTTGTTTGAATCAAAGTTTTGAACTTTAGGTGTTTGCTGTAGCGCCACCATCTGGACTATTGGCCCACAAAGCCAGCTGAAAGTTTGATTTATTTTCATGCATTGAGAAGGCAGATTTCGTAGGAGGAAGATGAAGAAAAATAGTGACAAAAACAAGAGTTCAACAATCCCTAATTATGACCAGTAGATGGTAGCAGCTCATCTTCTCCATGTGAACAAGCTCCCAGAAAACTGCAGGACCGCTCCAACTCTTAGTTCTTTTAAATTAAAGCTTAAAACTGTCCTGTTTGCTGCTGCCTTTTATGAAACCAAATAATTATATTATACTGCACCATAACTTTTACTTTTGTGTGTTATACTCTATTTTAGCTTCGATCCTAGCTTTTATTTTTAACTTGTTTTTATTTTCTAATCTTTAACGTTTTTATGACTTTTTTAATTACGGCTTAATGTACTTATGCACTTTGTCGCAATGTTCTTGAATGTTTGTGTAAAGCACTTTGAATTGCCCTGTTGCTGAAGTGTGCTATACAAATAAAGCTGCTGCATGTAGGAGGGGTCTCAAATGACGTTACACGCCTCGAGCCTGTTCATCACCCTAAAGTAAAGGGTTAATGAGCTGAAAACGATGTCCTATGTTTGATAGAACTTGTTAGACAGGACTGTCAATCTGTGGGCAACCACAGTCCAGTGATGCCAAGACTTGCTTCCTCTAACACATCGGTAAGCACCTGTATTCCTTCAGCTGAGAGTCCTGATTTGTGTTGATATGATATCCGACTTTGTGTAATAATTTGGCTTTTATTAGAGCACATGAATGTAGCGTATTCATGTTGATTGGATTTATGCATTTTCTGTGTAATTATTTTCAGTCAGAAGAGCCAGCAGAGCTGTAGATAGAAGATGGAGTCAGAGATCAGAGCGGGGGCGAT
Organism: Sebastolobus alascanus; assembly: GCA_916701645.2. Lineage (NCBI taxonomy): Eukaryota > Metazoa > Chordata > Actinopteri > Perciformes > Sebastidae > Sebastolobus > Sebastolobus alascanus. The sequence goes on along the minus strand of CAKAOJ020000439.1, from coordinate 172,811 downwards.
TCGTGTCCTGGTGACCGGTGGATCTGGGCTGGTGGGTAAAGCCATTGAGCATGTGGTGCAGATGGAAGGTGGGAAACTGGAGGGAGAAGAATGGATCTTCCTCTCTTCTAAGGATGCTGATCTTGTGTAAGTCGCTTCAATCGTCTTCTACCCGAGCAAATGAGTCTGTAATCGATGCATCAGGCGTCCCGAGTCCTTTTTCAGAGCTGAATGTTTATCCAATCTGTATTGGGACAGAGATGTTGGGCAGACCAAGGCTGTGTTCGAGAAGTACCGTCCCACTCATGTCATCCACCTGGCTGCAAAAGTCGGAGGACTCTATCTGCACATGAGGGAGAACCTGCACTTCTTGGTGAGATAATGAAGGCTCCACCACGGCTGTCAAATTGCAAACTGCTGCAGAAAAAAATTATTTTATATCTGCTGTAAAAGAGGGCTCTGTGGAAAAATATCTACACCGTCTTTAAACTGTAAATGACAGTCTGACACCTTCACAGAGGGACAACATCAAAATCAACGACAACGTACTGCAAACAGCCCACGAGACGGGCGTCACCAAGGTCGTGTCTTGCCTGAGCAGTTGCATCTTCCCCGACAAAACCACTTACCCCATTGATGAGACCATGGTGAGCTCTTTTCTTTCATTTTAAAACCTTCCTTTACTCAGTGTAGGTCCTCTGAAACTTTTAAGCAAAAAAAAAACCTCCCTTCTGTGTGGAGTTTGCATATTCTCCCCGTGTTAGCGAGGGTTTTCTCCGGCTTCTCCGGTTTCCTCCCACAGTCCAAAGACATGCAGGTTAATTGTCTGACTCTAAAATGTCCCGTATAGGTGTGAATGTGAGCCTGAATGGTTGTCTGTCTCTATGTGTCAGCCCTGTGATAGTCTGGTGACCTGTCCAGGGTGTACCCCGCCTCCCCCCCCGCGACCCTGAATAGGATAAGCGGTTACAGATGATGGATGGATTACTATTATTTGCAAATTGTTTCAAGCTTAATTACAGGGAGATTTGTGGGGTTATTAGGTGGACTTGCAATGCTGAAAATATATATTTTTAAAGTGGTATTATAAGTGGTGTTTTTATTGTAATTAAAAATAAATAAACGAAATATAATGACTGATGATGGGATAGGTTTGGGTTAGGGTTAGGGGGTTAGGGTATGGACAAAAATATCTGGCATTGATTGGCTCCGATTTCAAAGAAGGGCAATCCCAATTATCAATGCTACTATACCCTGACAGTAATTAAGTAATTAAGTGCAATTATTATTACTTTACTTACTGCCCCACTCTCATAGATACACAACGGACCACCTCATGACTCCAATTTTGGATACTCACACGCCAAAAGGATGATTGATGTTCAGAACAGGTAAGCAGCTGTGCAGTTCAAACAGGGTGTGGTGTAGACATGGGTCAATCTGACATGCATTCATCCTCAACAAAGGGCTAATGGAGGCTGCACCCAACCAGGCAAATATGTTTCTATTTGTGTCTTTTGTAGCTTTTATTTAACTTGTGGTTGTGCCTTCGTGCCTAAATACAATCCACTGACTGTGGGACTGTGAAAACATGCATTACACTGAGCCAGGTGCTTTTTCAGATCAGGTCAATTTGTGAATGTCATGAAGCACAAAAGGGCTCTAGGAGGGGTTACGTTATTAGTTAATGATGCGATGACACAAAGACTACAACTGCTGTTGACCGTTGGAGGTGTTGAAAGAGGGAAACTTGCCGTTAAACCTCCACATATTTGAGCTACAGAGGTGGAAAAAAAACAAATGCAGAAAAGTGTGATGGAGACTCTGTATGTGTGTTGACAGGGCCTACTTCCAGCAGTACGCTCATCGTTACACAGCGGTCATCCCGACCAATGTGTTTGGTCCCTACGACAACTTCAGCATCGAAAATGGCCACGTGCTGTCGGCGCTTGTTAACAAGACGTACAAGGCCAAAGGTGATTAACTCAAGACACACTGATCCATCTTGATACTGCGAGCAGCGAACAACACAGACAGAAACCAGGTATTAAGAGTCGATCTTCTCCCGTTTCTCTCACAGAGGAAGGAACTCCTGTGAACGTATGTGGCTCCGGAGCTCCTAGAAGACAGTTCATCTACTCTCTGGTATGACCTTAGATTTTACTGGATGTGCTTCTATGAAAATGTCATTGTGTACTGCATCTATCTTGGCCAAATCTTGGCTATCAAAGATCTTGGCTATCTAGGGCTGCACAATTAAACGATTATTAATCGCAATCACGATTATTAAACATGATCGACTGGGATAGTGACGTTTAAAATGTGTGCTCCGCTGATAGAAAACTCTGCTGCATAAATCAAGCGCTTCCTGAACTAACAGCTAGAGATGAACCGTCGATCAGCAGCCGATCGAAGCCGGCCGGTCACATATGCAGGGTCTGAAATTAACTGTTTTTCACTTCCTGCCACTGTGGCAGGCAAAAATCGCTGCGCTAAATGAAGGAATAGTATTTTAGATCTGATGTCATTCAATGTTTGATATATTTTACACTAAAAACATTATATACATGGTAAATTACAGTGTTCGAATTATAGCTTCTGAGGGAGCCCTATTTTTCAGGGGAGGGAGGGTAGTGTACACAGTACAATACTGTACTTTGTTAGTCATCTATAGTGGTTATTTGCATAACATATCACCATTCAAATGATATTTAAATATTTGCTTGGATTAAAAAAAAACCCTGGCAAGCTGTTAGGAAGTTAAACAGGTCATAATTATCTCTCTATTATGTATTTTATATTAATAATAATAATAATAATAATAATAATAATAATAATAAATTCGATTTATATAGCGCTTTTCCGGAGCTCAAAGACGCATATTGCTGTGAACACTTCTCCTTCAAACGATTTATTCAATTTTACAAGATCACATTTGAACACATCATGATAACGTTGTAATTTACCTTCACCCTTACTGAGCAGAGCTTGAACGCCTCATAATAATAACTCAATGGCACCTCCGTTAACGTTAGTAGCTACGCTATTCAGCCAGTCAGGACTGTGCTGCTAACGGCTGCTAACAGCTAACGTTACTCACTCTCCTCCTGCTTAGGTTTAGTAGTGTCATGATTTTGAGCGCTTTTTTTTCCCTCTCCGCCGTGTCTCCGGTCCCAAACAAACTCAAACATGATACAGCGTGCGTGTGCGTCATTGTGCATGCGTAACTGTCGGAAAGCATTCCCATCACTAGCGGTTTCTCTACCTGCCATAATGGCGGATGTCCTGATGATTTCACCTGCCACTGCCAACAATTTACCCGCATTTGGCGGGTGCTAATTTCAGACCCTGACTGTAAGTCCAAAATAAGCCGTGGAGGAACAACCTTTACACCATATGGAACAATTAACTTAATCAGAGACTTATTATATTGTTAATTCACGGAGGTTTTATTGCGTTACATTATGGTGTGTCCAAGCTCTACTCAGTAAAAATATGTGGTTATAAAGCCATCATGATGCGTTCAAACGTAATCTTGTAAAATGTAGTTTTTGGTGAATAAATCCAGTTGTTTGAAGGAGACGTTTTCACATCAATATAAAATAGAATATAAGAAATAGGACCGGTTTAACTTCCTAACGCTAGCTCTAAGTAACTTCTAAAAAAATGTACAAAGCAAATAATTTATTTCCTCATCATCTGAATTGTGTTTTTATGCAAATAACCACAATAGATAGATAACATTTAGAATTGTTTGACGGTTGTAATGTAGCACAACATGGACGTGAAAGCAACGCGCTGTTTATATAAATGTGAAATTGCATTAAAAATATTTTGTCTCTAAAATCTATGAATAATCGTGATCTCAATATTGATAAATATATTATCATTCGGCCATAACGGTGCAGCCCTGTCTCTGACTGTATTAATATAAAATAATGTCTGTGTTTGCTCTCAGGATTTGGGTCGTCTAATCGTTTGGGTCCTGAGAGAATATGAAGAAATTGAGCCCATCATCCTCTCTGGTGAGTGAAGTGCCGTGCTCACCCTTAGCGAGCACACAGTCACTATACGTACAGTTCATTCATTCACCTCTTGTCACTGTGGATTTCTCTTCAGTGGGTGAAGAGGATGAGATCTCAATCAAAGAGGCCGTGGACATGATCGCAAAGGCTCTGGACTTCAAGGGCAAAATACACGTATCCTTTCAACATTCCCTTGTGATCCTACATAGAGACCAGTTCATCATACTGACATGGTTTTACTTCTGACATTCTTTAGTGAACCTGGGATAGGCCATTGATGTATTAAGAGAACTGGATACAGCGTTGGAGGCGGGGCCCCGTCCATTCCTATGAAAGTTGCTCAGTGGCTTTTTTGTTGGTTTGTTTTTTATTAGGGCCCGAGCACCGACAACGTCGGGCCAGCGAAGGTTCCCTATTGAAACTGTAGCTTTTATTATTCTTTTTCTTAAAATGAATCGCCTTTTTGAGGACCTTAGCCTGCTCAAAAAGTTGTTAAACTTGGCAGACTTATCAGAAGCTGTGAAAATTTTAGTATTTTAAGGGTCTCAGGTTTGGCTGTTGCAAAATGACTCGCTAGCGTCCCCTAGAAATATTGAAAAATTGAGCCCCTCGCTCATCTTTCCCTGTCAAGCATCATCTTTCAGGTTCTGAGGATGGCTGCATAGGCGCATCACCTGTAAGGTGACCTCAATTGCTCTGCAGTGTGTCTTGATGCCTCAGAGTTTTTATTTGCACATAATAATCTTAAACTGTACATTAGTCATATACATACAGGTATATACATTAAACCAAGCTGTAACCTCCGGTGCTGAGCAGTGAAGCCAACAATGTGGGAGTGCCAAAAACTGCAGTTCCTCTAACGGCCACTTGAGGCTCCAAAAGCGAGTCAATCCCCATAGACCTCCATGAAAAAAATCCGGATTTAACAGCAGAAATAAACACGTTTACAGCCTGGTACAAAAAACGTTTTTGGTCTCTATAGCTATATTCCCCTTTTTCACAGGGGGTGAATTTTTATATAACTCACCCGTTTATATTATATTAAGGCTTAACGTTATGCATAATTAAGGGCGCGGGTGTCATTTAAATTAAAATTGGAAACATACTTTACTTCAGTCTATTTTCATACTGTTCTTGTCAGTTATAATTGTATATCGTGCCCTATGGGCAAGTGTGTATCTCTGTTTTGGCTATGTCTTATATGTGTTTTATCTATTAATTGTTGAGCCTTAGTCTGTCATTGATTGGATACAGTCACATGTAATAACAGTGTAAAGTACTTGAGGTATGTAATTGCAATATATTTGGATGAAAACGCAGTCCAAGTACAAAACAGTAAAATGGTTCCAACATATGAAGTTTCACTGAAACTTACCTAACATCAGGCAGCAGGTGACCAGCTGCGCTATTCATACTGCACATAGAAACCAAAAGCATTTTATACACCAGAATAACAGATTTCTATACTTTATCTTGTCTTTTGTCCTCTGAGTTTGTACATGTTGTACAGGAACATCTCGACTTGATATGTTATCAGTAAATGAATCTGGTTGGGTATAAACGGCCAAAATTCTTCCAGCTCTTCCAACCATACAGTTCTGATTTTGGACCTTCAGATGCTTTTAGGTGAATTAATTTATATGTCATTATATGCCACAATTATTATTATTATTATTATAATTTTTATTATTATTATTATTATTATTATTATTATTATTATTATTATTATTATTATTAAAGAAAAATTACCCCCAAAATATGAACAATTCCATAGGGGTGCAATGGTACTCAAAATTCATGTTTCAGTATGTTTTTGTTAGAGCAGGGAAATAAAGGAAATGCAGAAGACAACACTTTTGTTATTTTTTTTTTAGAAAAATTTAAATATTAAAGGGTGGCTCATTGGCCATAACTATTATTGATAAAAATCATGATGAATCATTACTGACATGACTGTATTGTGTGTTTAATCTGCTTTTGTTTTACTTATTTGCAGTGTTTCTTGGTTGGTACTTGTTGTCAAAGGGTGACAACAAAGGGTGTTTTGCTTTTGTCTTGTCTATTTGATTGCTGTGAACGTGAAGGCATGTGGTTGCGTGAGTCCAAAGGGCAAAACCTACATCAGATTCTGTAACGCCAGATATGTTGGTGCAGGTTTAATCAGTGATTGGTGCCAGCCTGGTGCCAGCCTGGTGCCAAAACTAGCCTGACTAGTCATAGACAATCTATTCCTCAGAATTCATTGACGCATCGTTCCTCTTCACCTGATATGAATACTTATCTTTTAGCTAGATTGATGTGTTTTTTTTTCAGTATGTCAACATACTGTCAGGACAATAACACTGTTCGTGCATTGGTGTTATCTGTTGAGAGAAAGTTGGACTGGTTTTATATGTGTTGTTACAAAACCGTGTGGTGAGCAGTGTTAGGTAGGTTACTTTTGAAATGTAATAGGTTACTGATTACTCTTTACCCTATTAAAAATATAAGGATATAATATAAATAAAATAGTAAATAAATATAAGGATTCCTTCAAATCCTGCAACTATGGGTGGGCGATATTAGACGTGTTTCCCCGAATTGTTAAGCCCTACACTGTTGCTTATATATAGTCGTATCACACCATTAGGAGTGGGGGAAAAAAACAATTCACCTACTGTATGTATCGCAATTTTTTTTCTTCTACAATTTTGAAATATATTCTTTAATGCCAGAATCAATATATTTGCTTCATTTGAGTCTATGTGGAGGTAGAAGGAAGTTGCCGCTTTTATTGTTGTAGTCTGAGTAACGTGACGTCATATCAGTACCGACAACACACACACTGTCTGCTACACCTACGCTCATAGCCATAACGCCACCGACAACATACACGGTCTGTCTCGGTCTGGGTCTCATTCACATGAACGGAGGAAGAGAAATAACTCTGGATTCAGCTATTAGTTCATTTTACAACATTAAAACCTAATGATTTATATAAAGACTATTAGAGTGTTCATACCGGGGAGTTGATTTACCTCAAAATAAATTATCCACTGAGTTACAGACGTCTCTTTCCCAATGTAAGTCTATGGGGAAAGTCTTTTTGGGCCCAATGGCATCACGTGACGGACACGGAAGTTGTAGTACCGCCGTTTGGCCGCTACGAAAGTTGGCACCGACGACCGGCGCTCTTCCTGGGAGGGTTGGGATATACAGGTTAGACAGAAAATCTATCATCTATGGAGCAGCTCCACATTTTACACCCTATGACATCACAAGTTTGAGTTTTAACCCTCTAGTTTTTGGATTTGGGAGAAAGTTGTTCACGTTTACTCATATTTTGGGACCGTCTTAGACCACAGCAATAACATGTATGAATTTTGAAAATGGGCGTAGCTCCCCTTCAAAGCAATATTTGTTTTCTTGAGCAACCACTTTCAAAGGGAGGCTTTATTTTTCTAAATAAATGTTAATTCAAATCATACCATGCAGAGTTAAAATCCGGTCTCTCCTTGACCCCCCTAACATCAGTTTGACACCACCCTGTCTGACGGCCAGATCAAGAAGACAGCCAGCAATGCCAAGCTAAGACGCTACCTACCCGACTTCTCCTTTACTCCTCTGGAAGAAGGTCAGAGTTCACCGTACTGTACTTGTTAATGACAAAGAGGTACAGTGCTGCTGTTGTCAATTTTGACGTGCCAAAAAGCCTCAGTGCAAGACTAGTCTGTGCTTCTTAACATGCAAATGAGAGCTTTGAATGAATATTTGCATGCACCCTCAGACTGGTGAAGGTGACTTGTTTCTGTTTTTCTCTCTCCTTTTAGCTATAAAGATGATCTGCGACTGGTTCGTGGCCAACCAGGACATCGCCCGGACATGAAGTGACCGAACGCTAAGAAAATTAACGCTAATCTTTGGTTCTGATGTCAAGCAAGTTGTTATCACTCTGTGTGTAATGTATGCAATGTAACGCCAGAAATGTTGGTGCAGGTTTAATCATTGATTAGTGCCAGCCTGACTAGTCATAGACAATCTATTCCTCAGACTTCATTGACGCATCATTCCTCTTCACCTGATATGAATACTTATCTTTTAATTAGATTTATGTGTTTTTTTTCAGTATGTCAACATACTGTCAGGACAATAACATTGTTTGTGCATTGGTGTTATCTGTTGAGAGAAAGTTGGACAGGTTTATATGTGTTGTTACAAAACCGTGTGGTGAGCAGTGTTAGGTAGGTTACTTTTGAAATGTAATAGGTTACTGATTACTCTTTACCCTATTAAAAATATAAGGATATAATAGACGTGTTTCCCCGAATTGTTGAGCCCTACACTGTTGCTTATATATAGTCGTATCACACCATTAGGAGTGGGGGAAAAAAACAATTCACCTACTGTATGTATCGCAATTTTTTTTCTTCTACAATTTTGAAATATATTCTTTAATGCCAGAATCAATATATTTGCTTCATTTGAGTCTATGTGGAGGTAGAAGGTGTCTGCTACACCAAGCAAGTTGTTATCACTCTTTGTGTAATGTATGCAATGTGCAGTATTGGATACATTAAACAACGCTGAACATATTCTCTAGTACTAGAGCCTCTTCATCTTTTAACCTCTAAGGAATTTCACACTAAGGTATTATTCGATTTCAGTTACGTTTCATCATTTGGAATGATCTAGAAAGAGTCTGATTCTAAATAAGGACCATAATCTAATAATCAAATAGTAGTAGAAACATCATCCCATTGTAATCCCTCATAGGCAAATAAGGCATACGTTGAAAAACAAATCACAAACAAATGGCTGAAAACAGATCCAGTACACCTCTAGAAAAAAAAAAGTAAGGAACTAGTTTATAATTTCTTTGGACTCCTCGTGGATGCAGGAGGTTTATTATGTTTAAAAGGTAAAGTTTAAAAGTATTCAAGTGTTCCATACACTAGTGTTTTTATAAGAATTCAACAAGACCAAAACAGCCCGTTTTAGTCTGTTCCAGTGAGGACAAAAGTTCTTAAACCTCTGAGAACTACAATAGAACAGTTTTAGTCTTTTTTTTAGGGGGGTCTTTAGGGGGAGATAGCAGGTCAACAGTAGATGTCACATAGAAGTGGTGTACATCATCTGAAAGCTGGGAACCTGAAGATTAATTTGAGATGCTGCTCAGCACTGTGTGTCAAGTTGTTCTAGTCATAAATCAAAAATAAAGATGAATTAATTATTTAAAATTAATTGTAAAAGTGTATAAGGGTTTAGAACATTATGATAGAAGTATATCATGGCTCTAGACTAACTTTTCCACTGGTAGCACTGGTGCTACCAACTTTCTCAGTTGTTCGCACAAGCACATGATTTGGTCGCACCCTTTTTTTTGGCCAACTACGCACAAGCTATGTTGTTTGCATAGGTTGGATTCACATTCAACCCGTTCTTCTTCATTAATGTGATCTGGGATTTGAATTTTGTAAACGGGAGTTCCTCTTTTGCTACGTTATAGGCAGTGTTGAACTTGATGACCAGTTCATTCTCCTCCGTTGAGCGATTACTGTCGTCTAGCCTCTGAAAAGAGGTTGGGAGGGGCTCGGTGTTTCGGGTCATGCATCGGTCCCGGCAGGTTTTGTGCTTTTTGCTGTCATTGTGCTTCTTTAAAGTTTCGAGCTTAAACTGTGTTGAGCCACTAACAAGTTTAGAGTTGCCTGCAACGGACGGACCACATTGCCTACAATAAACAAACAGAGCCGTCTAGAGCCTGTATATGATGGTCATCCCCATGCTCTATTATGTCTGCAGCAATTTTTGGTTTGATACCGTTTGTTATAAAGATTTGGTGCTAAATTTAACCATTTTTTTTACCACTGGTGAATTGATAAAAAATGATCAATAATCCCTCCAAAATACCACATTAAGACACCAAGACCTTGAGGAACACCATAGCAAAAGCCATGCTGTGATTTGGGATCAAAAACTTTTCACATTTGGGGATTTCTGCAGAAATTTAGCCCAAATTTGGAGCGTAATTTAACCTCCTTCCTGACATGGTTTCATATGATATCTGTGTCTGCACTTTAACCCTAAAACTTCACCTACTAGAGCCTCTGGAAGACAGTACAGTCAGTCAGGATCTCGGGTCTCAGAGGGTTAAAACCAGTAGTAGAAAGAGTAAAGCCTTACACAGCCGCACATTTGAAATTTTATTGGAAAAAAATCTACCTAAGAAAAACAAGTTAAAGACTTTTGTTTTCATTCAGTAAGTTCTACGGAGAAAAAACTATAGAAATCCAGTTGTTTTTTCAGTCAACATTAACAAGGTTCTTTAAGATTTCGGGGTATGAAAAACAAATTCAGGATGCTTAACTAAATACTTCTTGATAAATGCCACCTGTGACGACAGTGTCAGCTTCTGATCCTGTGGCATGTCAAAACACAACCAGACACAGAACCTCTCTTCCAGTTCATTTCAGCCCTTCCCCCTTCCCTTCTCCATTCTCTCCGACCCCCCACCCCCCCCCCCCGCCACTCCATACCTCTCTTCCATCGGCTACTCGGTGAGGTAGAAGTGCATTTTGTCGTTTACATTCTTGCGCTCCGGGTTGAGGCGCTTCAGGATCTGAGCCAGCACGTTGACGGTCTGCTCGCTGCTCAAACCCGTGCGCTTGGTCTGGAACTTCTTCAGCAGGTCTTTGGTGGTCATCGGTTTACGGATCAGGTAGCGCCGGACCGCTTCCTCCGTTAGCTGCACATCACTGTGACGAGTAGAAAAGAACACAGTTTTCACCCTGTTAACAAACACCTAGTTGAACTTTCTTTAATATTTTGCAGTTTCCCAGTAATCTCAGAATAATTAAATAACTTAAAAAGGACCTATTATGCATTTATGCTTTTTCCTTTAGAGTTTAATAAAGTTGTTTGTGCATGAAAAAGGTCTGCAAAGTTTGTTTGAACACTGAAGCTTGTAAACATGAGAGCTGGGATGATTAACCTATCTCCTGATTCAATACTATCACGATACTGTGGTGCCGATTCGATAAGAATTGTGATTTTAAGTATTGCGATTTATTGCGAACTTTTTTAACACTAGACCATGAAGGGAAAAAGTTGAATCATACACTTCTAGGGACTTTTACTTTGTAAAATATCTGAATTAATACAGTAAAAATGTTTGATTTTCAGCATTTATGTAGTCAGAGATGTCCTGAAGTCAGATATATCAGTTATTGTCAGGAATTTTTTTTTTTTTTTATTATTTAAGAATAAAGACATTTCTCTCACAAATTAGTTTTCTTTTTAATTTATAAGGGACATGTAATGTTTTATACTTCTGGTGAATATAATCCAGTCAATCTTATTTATGTATTTTGTATATACAGTTCCCTTTGTTAACACCTTATTTTGAAAAGCGGACGTAGTCCCACGTGTCTACTTCCTCTAACTTCTCCAAGGTGGTCTCTAGCTCTCCCGTCAGCTCCGTTCTCTTTATCCATCCATGGTCAGCTCCATCGGGGCCGTTTCAATGCATTTAACATAAATGTCAGTATATGGGTGCTCTACAGTTGTAGCGTCGGCCCATTTGACCACGGAGATGAGAGCGACGGCCGGCTCGACCGCAACGTTACCGCGATACGATAACGTTTCCTGTCCGTGACAGAGTTAGCATGCAGCTTTAGCCGTGATGTCTAGCTCTGCTTTTCCTGCAATGTGTGAAACCCAAAGTGTTTCCATCCTTTACTGGATGTGTAGTGTTTACCACGCTGGATTTAACATGTGAAGGTGCAGTTCGTATCCACGACGACCCTCCAACGTTTTATACTTTCTGAGGTTTGTTTTGGTTGAAACGGATATGGCGTCACGTTACTCAGACTACAACAATAAAAACTTCCTTCTACCTTCACATAGACTCAAATGAAGCAAATATATCGATTCTGGCATTAAAACATCTATTTCAAAATCGTAATAAAAAAAATTGCGATTTTTTTTTTTTCTCCCACATCTAGTAAACATGTTCTAGTAGGAAACAAAATACAAGTATGCACCTGAAAATAAGCAAAGACTGGTAATAGTCAGGTACCTTGAGCTCGGGGTGGATTTGCCTGATGGGGGTTGAGGCGTACTCTTCCCAGAGGGAACCGGGCTCTGACTGCTGGGCTCCATCTTCAGCCGTTTGGCAGCTGGTGAGTCAGTGCTAGGAGCCTGAGTCTGCCTCTTACCTCCTGGAAAGAGAGATTCAGTTGGAATGGAATAACGTAAAGTTTCAGGGATTATGGCCACTTATGAACGTGTCACATAAATACATTAATATGTGCATGAGGAAACACCTTGCTCGAGCTTGCTGGCAGCAGCGCGGAGTGTATTGGAGGTGGAGGCGGAGTCGATGGATGGTGTCCCGGGGCGACTGCCGGTCCTGGAGCTGCCTGCAGAGCCACGGCCTCCACGCTTAGGAGGCGTGCGCTTCTTCTGAGAGACGGAGAGAGACGGAGAGAGAGAGAGAGAGAGAGAGAGAGAGAGAGAGAGAGAGAGAGAGAGAGAGAGAGAGAGAGAGACATTTGGTGAGAACAAAAAGAAAAACATTACAAAAATGTAAATACAGAACCAGTCACACATTCACCCCCAACGTTAGTAAGTAGGAGCTCTGCAGACAGAATTTACTTTACAATTGAAAGTAATTGAACATGTTAAACAAGAAGAAGAAAAAGAAGGAGAAGAAGGAGGAGGAGAAGAAGAAGGAGGAGGAGAAGAAGACGGAGGAGGAAGAGGAAGAGGAGGAGGAGAAAAAGTAGGAGAAGGAGGAGGAGGAGGAGGAGAAGGAGAAGGAGAAGGAGAAGGAGAAGAAGAAGAAGAAGAAGAAGAAAGAGAAGGAGAAGAAGAAGGCGGGAGAGAAGGAGAAGAAGAAGGAGAAGAAGGAGGAGAAGAAGGAAGAGAAGGAGAAGTAGAAGAAGAAGAAGAAGAACAACAACAACAAGAAGAAGGCGGAAGAGAAGAAGAAGAAGGGGAAGAAGAAGAAGGAGGAGAAGGAGAAGAAGGAAGAGAAGGAGAAGTAGAAGAAGGAGAAGAAGGAGAAGGAGAAGAAGAAGGTGAAGAAGCATCTAAAAAACTGAGAATCTACTTTATTGATCAAACGAAGCCTCTAAAATGCACAGATATCCATTTATCCCTCCACACACACACTGATCACCATGAACAGAGCGGAGGCCGTCTCTCCCTCGATGTCACTGTCGTCTGAGCTTTCCGACTCGCCGCTGCTGTCTGCGACACACAAAAACCAGACATCTCAACATCATCTCACGTGTCTTCACGTGTGCATCGAGCAGAACATTTAACACCGCTCATGAAAGGAGGTATTTCAGTCAAACCCTCGTCTGTCTGCACCTTTTTTCTTCTTCTTTTCCGTTTGGACCGGGGTTTTCTTTCCTTCCTCTTCTTCTTCTTCCTCTTTTGCTTCCTCTTCGTTCTGTTTCTCCTCCTCGCTCTCTTCCTCACTTTCAGACGCCTCGTCGATCCCTATAAAGGACACGCATTTGGAAGGTAAACAGTCAAAATACCAGTCATTCATTCAGTAAAGCCAATAAAACACTGGAATTTCATCATAAACATCACATGAGGATTCTCATTATACTCAACACTGTTCAACATGCATTAAGTCATCATTGTCTTCTTTTCTATATTCAATAACTAATAGATGAGTAACATTCAGCAGCTGAAGGTCTGACCTTTGGGGTGGGCCTCTCCTTTGCTGGGCTTTCCCTTTTCTGGTTCTTCCTCTGAGCTGCTTTTGGAAAACAAAATGACATGCTAGTAAAAGAGGAAACACCAACAAAAACATCTGTATAGTGTCCACAAAGAGAGAGCTGATAAGTTATGAATTTTCAAAGATTTGAACTTTAGGTGTTTGCTGTAGCGCCACCATCAGAACTATCGGCCCACAAAGACAGCTGAGGAAGTTCAGCAGAGGACTGGACCTCTGTACAAAGTCTGGTTTATTTACATGCATGAGAAGGCATATTTCATAGGAAGAAGACGAAGTAGAAGGAGGAGGAGGAGGAGAAGAAGAAGAAGAAGAAGGAGGAGAAGAAGGAGGAGAAGAAGGAGGAGGAGAAGAATCAGGAGAAGAAGAAGGAGGAGGAGGAGAAGAAGGAGGAGGAGAAGAATCAGGAGAAGAAGCAGGAGGAGGAGAAGAATCAGGAGAAGAAGAAGAAGGAGGAGAAGAAGAAGGAGGAGAAGAAGAAGAAGAAGAAGAAGAAGAAGAAGAAGAAGAAGAAGAAGAAGAAGAAGAAGGAGGAGAAGAATCAGGAGAAGAAGCAGGAGGAGGAGAAGAATCAGGAGAAGAAGAAGAAGGAGAAGAAGGAGGAGGAGAAGAATCAGGAGAAGAAGAAGGAGGAGGAGAAGAATCAGGAGAAGAAGAAGAAGGAGGAGAAGAAGAAGGAGGAGAAGAAGAAGAAGAAGAAGAAGTAATAGTCTTTGACCTGACCTGCTGTCATCTGACATGTAATCCACCTCAAGTCCCTCGTAGTCACCGTCATCGCTGTCCTCCAACGCCTCTTTGTCGTTGCTCTTTCTCTTCTTCTTCTTTGCTTTTCCTTTCCCTGTTTCTTTCTTCGACTTTGTCTTACTCTCTCCATCTGTCCAATGAAGAGGGAGGGGGTCACATGATGACAGAGGGAAGGAAATGGCAGAATATCATCTTTAATCCCATCCTGTTTCTCTCTTCTTACCGTCCCCCATACTGCTGTCGCTGTCATCGCTGCTCATCTCCAGGTCGTCTTCCAGGTCGGTAATGCGCAGGTCTCCCCCTCTCCCGCCCCCCTTCTTTTTCTTCTTCCCCGACTTCTCGTTCTCGTCGTCGTCATCCTCGCCACCGCGCTCCTGCTCCCGCAGACGTCTCTGCAGCATGATGCTGAAGTGATTCACCACCTTGTTTCTTCTGTAAAACGAGGGGGAATGTCTGATGTTAAGTGTTTGACACACCTGCACCATGTGGGTCAATGAAGTACTTCTTTACTACGAACTACCATCCCTCCCTGGTCCTCCCCCACCTCTCACCTGCCCCACTCCTCCTCAGCCTCTTCGGCAGTGAGAGTTCGGTGCTTGGCCTGCGGTGTAAAGTTGTACCAGCCGTTGACGGGGAAAGCCTCAAAAGCTCCATCAGGACACTGTGTGAAGATGTAATAGGATGCATTTTCTGTAATACCGCCCTTCTTTAGACCTTTGAACCTGTACACAGACAGAGGGAGAGGGTCAGTTTCAGTTACATCATAAATATGCGTGTTCCCTCCGAGCCTAACCAGGCTGAAAAAGGAGATATGTTGGTTTAAATGCGAGTGAATCAGAGGGTAAAGAAGTGTCGATCTCCCCACCTCTTGCCGGCCTTGCCATTGACCTTGAGAATCCAGGGCTGGTCCTCCACTTTGAACTCACGCGTCACAATGCCGTACTTCTTCCGCCGCGCTTCCTCACGCTGCTTTTTGCCAAACTCGCTGCCGGCCGCACCTTCCGCCGTCTCTTCCTCCCCATATATCCGCCGACCACTCATGTCTCTTTCCATACGAGCCTGGGAAGGGTGAGGGAGGGAGATGTTAAGAAATGTAAAACTGAAAGATGGTCGCTATGGCTACTAAATTAAGTTGCTAAACTTAAACTTCCTGTAATCTTTTACTCTCTCTGTACTCTTTTCAGGGTAATCACACTGCTCATCTCTCTCAGCAAAGGAACGTGATGCCCACCTGTGTCCAGGCTGAACAGTTGACTTTGTCTCCTGCATTGAAAGCCATGATGTTGTACTTCTTGCTGGTGTTTCTATGGGACAGACGAACAGAAATGCAAACAAAAAGTCATTATCTTTACCTGCTTAATCCTATTAGAGGGTCACAGGAATGGTTGCCAGATCATCACTTATTTAACGCAGATAAACAACTACATTCCCATTACCACCTATAGTATGAAAAATTCATCATGCAGCCCAATAAATTAATTTCTATTTGTAACGGCTACGGACGCACCGATATCAGATCGGATATCGGGCCGATACCGACTCAAATAGCTGGATCCGGCATCGGTGAAAATAGGTCCTATCTATTCAATTTAGTTCTATGTTTATATACGATTTTTTTTACCAAGTAACAGGTGTACGATTTATTATTTTAATAATAAATACAAATTCTGTTAATTTTGATTTTTTTTTTTTCAAGTTACAGGTGTACGATTTATTATTTTAATAATAAATAAAAATTCTGTTAATTTTGAAGATTTTTTTTCTACCAAGTTAGAGGTGAAAAATTTATTAGTTTAATAATAAATAAAAATTCTGTTAATTTTGATTTTTTTTTTTACCAAGTTACTGGTGTACGATTTATTATTTTAATAATAAATAAAAATTCTGTTAAGTTTGAATTTTTTTTTTACCAAGTTGATAGTGCACGATTTATTATTTTAATAATAAATAAAAAATTCTGTTAATTTTGAAGGTTTTTTTGACCAAGTTGCTGGTGTACAATTTATTATTTTAATAATAAATAAAAATTCTGTAATTTTTTTAAGATTTTTTACCAAGTTGCTGGTGTATGTTTTATTATTTAATAATAAATAAAAATTCTGTTAATTTTGATTTTTTTTTTTTACCAAGTTGCTAGTGTACAATTTATTACTTTAAAAATAAATAAAAATTAAATTTTTTATAAAAAAAAATTAAATTTTTTATTTATTTGTTACATTTTGTTTTACAAAGTTGAGAAAACGATGTTTAACTCAGTCCTGTTGTTGCCTTACACATAAAAGCATGATCTCAGTCACTTCCACACAGTGAGGCATACAGCTTATTAATTCAACACTGGTATCAGATCCGTACTCGGTATCGGCCGATACCCAAAATCCAGGTATCGCTATCGGGACTTCAAAAGTCAGTTCGGTGCATCGCTAGTGACTGTTAAGCATCCACATCAGCATAAACATACATACAATCATACCATCTACTGTCACACACACGTCTGCAAAACATAACTGAGTAGCTCTGAACGCCTTGTTTTATTATCACGCAAATATCCACTCCTCTGTGGATATTTGCATGTCAGTCCATGTTACTCACTTGGGGACTCGCACGGTGTATTCTGTGGATGTGGAACTGCTGCTCCCCTGTAAGACAAACCCATTCAGAGGATTTCATTTAGAGGGCTTTGTCTCCGCACTATTTTATTCCATCTGTGATGTAATTTGAATGATATGCAGTACTAAACAGACCACGTCCTCTTTTAAACGGATACAGTAAATAATAATAAAAGGCTCTAGGATAATCACAGCCTCATGAAACTTTACAGCCACAAACTAGAGACCTAGAGCATTCAGAGGATGGATGAATCAAACTAGAGACCTAGAGCATTCAGAAGATGGATGGATCAAACTAGAGACCTAGAGCATTCAGAGGATGGATGAATCAAACTAGAGACCTAGAGCATTCAGAGGATGGATGAATCAAACTAGAGACCTAGAGCATTCAGAGGATGGATGGATCAAACTAGAGACCTAGAGCATTCAGAGGATGGATGGATCAAACTAGAGACCTAGAGCATTCAGAGGATGGGTGGATCAAACTAGAGACCTAGAGCATTCAGAGGATGGATGACTGTACTAGACAATACAGTGGATTGACAATAAGGGGGTTTTTGAGCAGTTTACACAACAGAAGTGCTCGCCATCGAATCGCCGAAAAATAAAAAGAATTCTTGCAGAAATCTCCAAGATGTCAAAAGTTTTTTTATCCCAAATCACAGCATGGCTTTTTCTATGGTGTTTTTCAAGGTCTTGGTGTCTTAATGTGGTATTTCGGAGGGGTTATTGATCATTTTTATCAGTTCTCCAGTGGAAAAAAATCGGTTAAATTTAGCACCATCTCTGTGTAACAAATGGTATCAAACAAAAAATTGCTGCAACAACTTATGAGACATAATAGAGCATGGGGATGACCATCATATACTTCTATCATAATGTTCTAAACCCTTATACACATTTAAAAATTCATTTTAAATAATTAATTCGTGTTTATTTCTGATTTACGACTACAGCAACTTGACACACAGTGCTGAGCAGCATCTCAAATTAATCTCCAGGTTCCCAACTTTAAGATGATGTACACAACTTCTATGTAACATCTACTGTTGACCTGCTATCTCCCCCTAAAGACCCCCTGGACCCCCCCCCCCCTTAAAAAAAAGACTTAAACGGCTCTATTGCGGGTCTCAGAGGGTTACCATGGATACAAGTGAGATTTTGTATCTTGTAGCTGAGAGTGAAATCTTACCAGTGAAGTCATAGTTGGTCGTCTCTGTGGATTTACTAATACATAAACAGTTGCGTCAGGCTTGTTGGGTAACGTTACACTCTAAAAAAAAAAGAAGAGTTGCGTTAATAATAGGCTTTAACCGGGTTAAATGTGAGTGTTAAGCGGCTAGTGCTAACGGTTAGCAGCTAACGGTTAGCACTAGCCGCTTAGCTTGTTGCTGCTGTTTATATTAGCATCAGATACCAATATAAACAGCAGCAACACGCTAAGCGGCTACTAGACACTTCAAACCAACTCACGAAGCGTTTCCGTGAAATGAAGGGACACACAAGTGCAGAAATTTAGAGTATGAAGACATTAGAGAGAAAATATCTACATCTGATTTACCCGGTACCGCCTCCCGCTGTACTTGTTCCGTTCGTATAAATAGTCCACAAGAAACGTAGACTAGACATATTAGTTCCTAGTAGCCCGTTGGTTCCGTCCGGTTGGCCCTGATTTCAAGCCAGTTTTAAAATTCCATAAAATAATAATAATAATACTATATATATATATATATATATATATATATATATATATATATATATATATATATATATATATATATATATATATATATATATATATATATATATATATATATTAAAGTAAATAACAAAATAACTTTATTACTATTTCTTTAGGCTAAACTAAAATTATAAAATAATAATAATATATAAATCTATATATATACATCTATATATATATATATATATATATATATATATATATATATATATAATATATATATAGATATATATAGATATATATAGATATATATATAGTAATATAATGCTCTATTATTCTTCACATATTTGAACATACAATCATATTTAAATAAATAAATAACAAAATAACTTTATGACTATTTCTTTAGGCAATAACCCAAACAAATTAATCACACTAATATTGAGTAGTATGTATTTAAATCAATATTGATTCTTCTTGGCATTAATTTAATTGTAGAGCTGCAGTTCCTCGCTGTGACCACTGAAGTGCAGTGAACACTCATGATTCTAAATATACAGGTCAAACGTCTACTCTATGTGTAAAATGTGTAAAGAAAAGAATACAGAAATAAATATGTTTAGGGAAATAAATAAGGGGTGAAATGCAAAGGGAAAATTGTGTATAAATAAATAAATAAATGAATACATACATTTAAAAATACATGCAAAAATAAATGCAAAAATTAATAAATTTTAAAATGAATACAAATAAATACATAATAAATAAATAAAAGGTTAATTAAACAGAAGAGTAAATAAATAAGAGAATTAATATAAAGATAAATAAATAAAGAGGAAATAAAACATAAAACTTAAAACTTAAAACTAAACAATTTATGACACATTTTATCAATTAATGAATGGCTATTTATTTTAATATTATTTTTGCTACATTTAATGATTTATTTATTGAGTCATTTATTTATTTTTGATTTTGGCAGGTTCTGTCCCCCATACAACTCCATCTAGCATCAAGGTAATGATAGATAGATAGATAAATAAAAAAATAAAAAAAATAAAAAATAAAAAATAAAAAAATAAAAAAATAAAAAAATAAAAAAATAAATTAATAAATAAATAAATAAATAAATGAATAAATGAATAAATGAATTAATTAATAATTAAATAACCAAAAGAGACAGCCGTGTCTCTGTCCACCACAAAGTATGTATATTGAGGTGGAAGAACATTCACAGAGGTAATATTTATTTGCTGGCCTGATGATTTGAATGCATTAGGGTGCAGAGGTTGTTTGAAAACAAAATGTATATTATCAAATTCTCAAAATATACATCTCTTTTCAAATGTTTCTCAGTCATTATAATTGTTCATTGATCTTCTCTGAATAATGTTTTCAAGAAATTATCTCTTTAATGTCTTTCCTTCTTTGTGTATCAACCAATTTGATCTTACTGCAGCATTTACACTGGATGTTAACATTGAGGTAAACAAGACGAGGCAAGCAAGATGTTCACACAATACGTCAGTCTTTTTTTCTACCTTTGTATTTGCAGGGATTAGTTAGTTATTTACATACAGCATGGATGCACTGCTGTGTTACAGTTTTACAAGACAAATTGACATGACGGGTGAAGCACGCACTCTCTCTCCTGAGGTGTTTCACTCTGTAAACTATGACACATTTATAAATGTTCAGACATATTTACACCCACTGAGAAATTATGATTTTGATATGTGAAGGAGCAGTATATAAAGACTTTTCCATCCAATTTTTATGCCTCACTGTACATCAAAATACCCAAAGAGAATATCCAAACCCCATTTGTCTTCATGATGTCTGTGGGGAATTCATAAGTATCATCAAAAAACACCTATTTCTATCTACAAACATAAATACATCTATCTGATATATAAAAAACAGGTACATCTCCTGATAACAATCCAAGATAACATAACATAACCCCCGTAGTAACAAATAATAAATGGAATTTTAATACAAAGAGAAAAAAATACCACAAAAAAATACATTTCAAATAAGAAAATTATAGGTCAAAACATCTTTATCATGGTTAGACAGGACCCATGTTGGCTTGAAAGAATAGTTAATGTACACAATGGCTGACACCTGAAATAATGCAGATTCTTGACTATAGACAAAAATGTCTCCTCACATATTTGTTTTCTCATTCTCTCCATATTTTTTATTTTTTTATTTATTAGTTTATTTGACAGGGACAATACATAGGCATTGTTACACTTAATTAAAGTGCAACCGATGCAACGTATATAGGACTTCTAGCCATAGCTAAACAATATATTTATTATGTCTCTCATGTTCCCTCCTCGTGTCTTGACGTTAGCTGCGTTACACTTAATCCTTTCCATCACACATAAGTTGATTTGCATTGTTTTTTTGCATTTGTGTCCAATCTTGTAAAAACAGTTTTTGGATACACATGCAAATGTCCAAAATGTAAGTATACAAAGCTTAAACAGTGGTGAATGATGTTTTGTCGAGTTCGACCTGTCACGATGGGTAATTCATGTTTCATATAGCTGATAATGTGTGCCAATGCATTATTACATTCTATTTAATGAGAGAACACTTGAGAGAGTGTATACTTTCATATAACCCTGCTAAGGCTGCACAATTATTATTATTATTATTATTATTATTATTATTATTATTATTATTATTATTATTATTTATTTTTTTTTTTTTTTCAGATCTGCCTCCAGAGTGACAGAAAATTAGGATACATATGCTTTTGAATTGAATGTTCAGAAGAAGACTGTGATAAATAAAAAAAATGAAAATTTAATAAGAAATAATAATAGTCCAATATGATGAAAAAATTGCAGTTTTAATTTCAAATTTTCATGGGGGAGGACCCCCAAACTCAATATATCGTAGTAGTACCTTTTATTCACTGTATAAAGTCAGAATGTGTCTCTGTATAATATGTAGGAGCATCCTGACTGGGACACTGCCGCTAAAACCTGAATGAAGAGCTCAAACACTTCAGCTCTGCATGCATACCTGCAGGTATGCATGCAGAGCTGAAGTGCAGAGCTGAAGTCTCTGCATGCATACCTGCATGTATGCATGCAGGTATGCATGCAGAGCTGAAGTGCCTGGCTGGCTGCTGTTGATTCCAGCCTATAGACAACTTATAATATATTATGGAGAGATACGACAAATTACACAGGAAAACACACTTTAAGTATTAACACTATATACAAACACACCAGCTTAACCCTATGATGTTCCAGTTGGAATAATATTGGAGTGTTGTAGGCCTACTATAGATGCACCGGTACACACACCAACATGTGAATAAGGGGGATATTGGGATTGTGCCATTGTCTACATCTCAGGTGACTGGCCATAAATTAAGCCCAGATAGTCAATGCTCAAACTCTTTAGTAAGAAAGAATAACAAAGGTTGAACAGACACATCTACCAGTGACACAATCAAGACAATGACACGACACAGCATTGACATACTGGTTTATTAAACCTCCCTCAATTGCGTGTAATAGAGGTGCTCGATGAAAGCATCCCTTCCCTCGAAGTAGATTTGCATTTCATTTCTTTCCGTGTGCACTTGAAAGAAAAACATTTTTTGGGTGCTGTGCAAATTTCGCAATGTCAACGTTGGATAGTCAGAATTGATCAGCAGATCTGACGCCAGTCTGTCACGATGAACTACTGCGCCTCGTCGCTTCTCCTGGGTGAGTGAATTCCTCCTTTCATATAGGTGATGTGAGCGTCTTTTTTATTAGACTAGTCCCATTAAATTAATTCAATATCTATTTCAAAAAGTGCTATTACTTTTCAATTTGAAATTGAAGTAGAAGAAACATCATTCAGAAGTGTTTGTTGAGTTTTGTTTGTAAATATTTAATTATGACTCATGCTTTAATATTGATTGAAGAGAGACTATGTTGGTACTTCATGGTACATTTTAAAAACTTTTTATGACAAAATTATTTTTCATAGAAACATTTATGATATTTTTGATATTCTGACTTCTGAGTGGGTGAAGAATGTAACCTGTGTGAGGACATTGATTTTTATTTTTGTTTTAGGTTTACTCGTCATCCCTGTAACTAGTGATTTTCCTACTGGTATGAACAATTTTTTTTTACTTGAGACAAAACAAAAAGCTTCTATCTTTAATTGAAACAACCATAAAGTCGTCATTACTGCAACTTTTTGCCTTCATGCAGGTTCTTGTGATGGATACACCAACATAACTGAACCGTGGCGCAACCTAGCATTCACGTCTACTTCTTTCCCCGGCTTTCCTAAACATGATGCCAATCTTGTTAACAATTGGTGGCGCTTCACAGGCTTCGGTGGAGACAGAGTTGTTCCTAATTGTGTATCAAAGAATCTTGGTGGCACAGCTCGTACAATTTATATTGCATTTGCATATCCAACCACTGAGTCTGTGACCCCAACAACAGGGACAGCATATGGTCGTTATCATTACTGTACTGGCATTAGTATGCATGTGAGTGTGGCTCTGTGTCCTGGAGGATTCTACGTGTACAAACCATTAGGACACCCCTATAACCATATGGGTTACGTGACCTGTGAGTTGCTGCTAATTGTTGTACTCCTATGTTTTAAATGTCTTCGTCAACATATAAGAAGGTACATTACATGCACATATTCTGACAACATAGATTTAATTCCCAACTTACAATAATGGCCATATGGATATTAAAGGTGCTCTTTACAGTATTCAGGGAATTAATATGTAAGGGATAATGTACAGCGAGCCGGTCATTGTTGTGAAAGAATCCCTGACAGGGCGATGCTGCACCCCGACGCGAAGCTAGCTGTACATTATCCCGCTTATTACACGGCTACTTACTGAAGAAATCCATATTTTGACACAAAAACGGTCTGCCAGAGTCCAACATCAGAGCTGCGCCCATAGCAACGGTCTGCTATACATAGAAACGGTACATAGCAACGGTCTGTTATACATAGCAACGGTCTGCTATACACAGCAACGGTCTGCTATACATAGCAACGGTCTGTTATACACAGCAATGGTCTGTTATACATAGCAACGGTCTGCTATACATAGCAACGGTACATAGCAACGGTCTGTTATACACAGCAACGGTCTGCTATACATAGCAATGGTCTGCTATACATAGCAACAGTACATAGCAACGGTCTGTTATACACAGCAACGGTCTGTTATACATAGCAATGGTCTGCTATACATAGCAACGGTCTGTTATACATAGCAATGGTCTGCTATACATAGCAACGGTCTGCTATACATAGCAATGGTCTGCTATACATAGCAACAGTACATAGCAACGGTCTGTTATACATAGCAACGGTCTGCTATACATAGCAACGGTCTGCTATACATAGCAATGGTCTGCTATACATAGCAACGGTACATAGCAACGGTCTGTTATACATAGCAACGGTCTGCTATACATAGCAACGGTACATAGCAACGGTCTGTTATACATAGCAACGGCTTGTTATACAGAGATTACAGACTGCAGAACGCCACGATTGACCAATCAGAATCGAGTATTCAATACAGCCGTGTAATAAAGCAACTATAATATAACAACTATTTGTAATGTAAAGATATACAGTAGAGGAGTAATATCTACCTGAGCAGAGAATGAAATCGCTCTCCCTCTGTGTGTGTTGTTATCTGAGCTTCTTCTTGCTTTGTAGACATAGCCGGGCCGGCCGCGTGTGCCTTTTAGTGCACTTTCGTGCCCCACAGGCCACATATTAAGTGAGGGGTTTGGGGGTCCTCCCTCAGGAAACACTTTATTTCCTGCCCTCTGGTGATTTTTTTTTGTGGCAATAATCAACATAGAACACACAACAATCATCAAAACAAGTAAATATACAACAACATTCGGACTCTTTACAATCCCAAAATAAAGTAAAATAAAAGTAGGTCCAGAAACATAGAAACATTCAGGTTTTCCACCCAAGCTAGCATGACATGGTTGATACCAATGGATTCTTTAGCTTGTAGTTTCATATGATACTAGTGTCTTCACTCCAGTGTTAAGAGTGACCCGCTACAGCCTCTTAAAGACGACAACGTCGGCCGAGTCTCAGAAGGTTTGATAGTTATTTTTTAAGGGTGTTGAGATCAAATTTAGGCGTGATTGAGCTCCCCTAAAAATAGTCTAAAATCGCCACTGATATTCAGGGTCAGAACATTTTTTCTTTCAGACAGGAAGTGGCAGTTGTCTACTTCAATTTCAATATCAGTTAATTCTCAGAAAACACTGAAAGTCAATGCTCTGATCTCAACTTGGAAAGACGTTTTTTTCCTTCCAATAATGGAAGAGGCCTTCAACACTGCCTTGTGTCAGCAAATTTACATTATGTTTTGCATTTGCTTCAAACCTTTTAAAAGCACTTTTTGGGTGCAAATTTTTACGACTTCAGACAGTCAGAAAATCTCGGAAGTCTCATAATGAACTACTGCGCCTCGTCACTTCTGCTCGGTAAGTGAATTCCTGTTTTCATATAGATGTTTGAGAATCTGCACTTATTAATTGAGGTTGAGTAGTGCCTATGAATTGATTCACAATCTGCCAAAGCTGCTAATTTATTAAGCCGGAGATGAGGTTGTTTAGGCAGAACATGATTTATTTTGGATCAAAGTCTTTGAGATATTAAGAAAAGGAACCTTTTAAATGTGCCATTTATAACTGGGGTTGTGTTAAATGTCTTCTAAAGCTACATCTCAATATTATAATGGAGGAATTATTGATATTTTAAGATGATCAGAATGTTGTTTAAAAAGTATACAAAGACAGACAACTCCTTAACTCTCCACTCTTTCTCTTGTTGTTAGGCGTACTTGTCATCCACGTCACGTGTGATTTTCCTCCTGGTACGGATGACGTTCACTTACTTACAGACCACACAAAAATGAGCTTCTAACGATGGGTGAAATAAGCATTATAAACCATCTTAATTGCCAACGTTTCCTTGCAGGTTCTTGTGACGGATACGCCAACATAACTGAACCGTGGCGCAACCGAGACTTCACGTCTACGTCTTTCCCCGGCTTTCCTAATGATGATACAAAGCTTGTTAACAATTGGTGGCGCTTCACAGGCATCGGTGGAGACAGAGTTTCTACAGGCTGTGTGTCAAACAATCATGGTGGCACACATCATATGATTTATCTTCCATTTGGGCATCCAACCACTGAGTCTGTGACCCCAACAACAGGGACAGCATATAGTTTTATTGGTCACTGTAGTGGCAGAAGTATGCATGTGAGTGTGGCTCTGTGTCCTGGAGGATTCTACGTGTACAAACCATTAGGACACCCCTATAACCCTATGGGTTACGTGACCTGTGAGTTGCTGCTAATTGTTGTACTCCTATGTTTTCAATTTCTTCGTCAACATATAAAAAGGTACATTAGGTAAGGTGTCATTTTACAAAATTGCTGTTGCAGTAGTGGAAACAAAATGGTCAAATCATTATGTCATAGTCAAAAAGTTGAGGAACTTAAAACTTGAAAACCCAGGTGTATGGTTAACCTCTTATATCGAACGTCCAGGAAGCCACAGAATAGTTTGCCGAAGAGATTGATGAACCCCTTTCGCGATTATGACGCGACGCCTCGTCTCTCTCTCCATGCAAGCCTTTAAAAGCAATCTCAACCTTCCCAGGAATTGAGTTGTTGGCATCATATCTCACCCAAATGAAGCTGCAACCCGTTCCACAATAATTGGGGCCCAGGCAACGCTGTCCACTTCATCCTGTCTCTGGAAGGGATGGGCTAGCAAGTCTTGTCCAAAATGAGACATGGAGACTGCAATTCGGTGTCACCGTCCTACTTCTGGTTGCCGCAGTCAGTCATTTCCTTGTTCACTTAATCCACATTAATAGAACTATCCTTCTGTACCTTTTTGAGCCACCACCCATCACCATCATGTTTTTTTCACCCCATGGATGTAAAAACCACATTCTGTATTCAAGGATTGCATGGCTCAAATAATAATAATAATAATACAAAGATTCATTTCTCAATGTGTGTGACGCTCAGTGAGTTTTCTTCTTTGTTTTTACAGCTGTTTGAAATGGTTGTGTTGAAATGGGAAACAGTCTTAGAGTCATGAGACCTGCAGCTTCGACTGTCTGCTGTCTGCCGCTACAATATTTTTTGCGCTCATGTCAACTGATCAATCGACCAAAAAGGAGACATACCGTGATCAAATGTTCACAAAAGATATCTTATCGAACCAAATTGGACCAAATTAAGTAGATTAAAGTGCCAAATAAGGATTGTTAAGATGTGGGGCGTGGATATAATCAGTAGTGTAGGCAGGGCTTTATAGACTGGGAACACCGGACTCAGGTGTTCCCACTTGGCCCTAACGATCCTGATCCAGGTATTTGGAAAACATGGCAAACTGACAGGGAAAGGTTAGGGTTCGTCACCATACCAACAATGATATTAAACACCTTCACAACTATGACAACATACACGTCATTATCATTAATTTACTTTGAATGTGCAGAAAGAACTGACATACTCACATATAATACGGTACCACAGTTGCTTTAGTTGCTGCCAATACAACTTTCTTTTTTTAATTATTATTAATTATAGGATTGTATTAATCATTCTATCTCTGTTTAGATCATTATGATTGTAAACCAGACTCCTGCGGACCGCTTGCTGAGTGTACAAGTGCTGGAGGCTGCACCTGTGTTTCTGGGTATGAAATCCCCCCAAAACACCTCCCCACTCCAGATTCATATGGTTGTGTTGGTAAGTACATTTTATTTCATTTACATGGCAGACAATGTTTTGTTTTTTTCCACAGAGAAAGCACACATAAACATAAGAAATAGACTGCATAGTCACCCAAAATGTCAACATTAGTTGTGGTTAGTTTGTGATTTTTAGGATGAGAATATTTGTATTAGCCCACTGTAGACCTACAGCGTCTACACCCCAATACAGAGATGTCTTAACTCAGCAAGACAGTAACTGAAGTACATGAAGCGGTGTACTCTTAAAGTATGCAAACTTTGTTTATAGTGTACCTTCCTCTTTAAAATCCTGTCCTTAATTTATCTCGGCAGACATAAATGAGTGTGAGAGGACTGCAGGAATTTGTGGTCCTTACACCATCTGTAATAACACCATTGGAGCGCACTTCTGTACCTGTTTGGGTGGATTCAATGCAACAGATCCAGCATTACCACCTGGAAAATCCAACCCATGCACAGGTACCATTTAATAATATGTCTCTCTCTCCTCTTTGCAATTACTGTACATCACTTTTATGCAGGTTGTGAATTGAAAATATCAATTTTTGCTCCTCTACAGATATTAACGAGTGTCTTGATAATGTCTGTGGTGATGATGGGACCTGTACCAACAAAGCAGGAAGTTATGAGTGTCAATGCAATAAAGGCTACCAACTTGTACTTGAAGAAACCCCACATTGCCAAGGTCCATACTATACTATACTAATATAATATGCAGTGAGCAAGGGATAATTCTCAGTGAGTCATTTGGTAGTCAAAATATGTGAAGCGCTCCAGGTATTGAGAATCCACTGAAGGCTACAAACTATAAATAATGATTATTAAAATCCATTAAAAACTGTTGGAGCATCAGCGAGGAACACACCATGTGCAATAAACTGCACCTAATTGTCGAGGCCAGTCATATTACAATGCTAACAAAAGGCTGGGGAGGTATAGTGGACTATATGCACAACTAGGCCTACAGGTTTTGACAGGATGCCAACGCCCCAAAACTCATGGTAGACCCATTTTTGTCTTTTTTAGTGGGGACAGGGGCTCTTTAGGGGGAGATATGTCTATGTTTGATATGTATATGTCAATAGAAGTGGTGTTACTTACTTACAGTAACCGTCCCTTCCTCAGATATCGATGAGTGCTTCAACTCAACCGTCTGCGGTCCTGACTCCGATTGCACCAACACGCCTGGAGCTCACACCTGTGAATGTCTGCTGGGGTTCACAGCGACTCAACCGGACCAGGAGCCCAGCGAGACCAACATCTGTATTGGTATTTGCAGGACACCACAGTAGCAAATCTGAGAGTTGAAACATCTGTGCAAGCAGGGGCAAAAAAATGAATAAAAACTGATGAATGTTAGTTTATACCAGAGATTCACACGCCAAGTTCACACCAGAGGGGCGAATTATTCAGTTTTCTTTCCTGAGAATTAGACGTAAAATTAAAAGTTGGCCTATTTAACATAAAAATGTGGTTACAGTGTACTTAATATTTTGTTATTTTCAGTCTCCAGAATGCAGGAATCAAAAGTCTCTGAAACTCAAATGTTTGGGGGGGGAGAACTTTGGTTTTGAAATCCTCCTTTTTTTTTTTGAGGTCTCAAGGTTGGCAAGTATGCACATTCTCCAAAAGTACTGTTACCACAGCTTCAACCGCACAAATCTGCCATTGTTTAATACTCTCAGCTAATAGATATTTAATGTAATGCTTCACCTGCAGCTTGCATTTCATAAAAAAAGGTCATCCCCTCCCTCCAGTATGGCAAAGCAAAATTGAGCGCACTACTAGCTGTATGAGGATAATAAAGAGAAGGCACCTAGCATGCACAGCTAAGAGTTCAATAATTTAACAGGTTATATCAAGAGTGTGTGAGATGTATTTTTTAATCGATGTATTTTTACAGATGTTGATGAGTGTGTCGAAGATGCTACCATCTGTGGTCCTGAGGCTAACTGCACAAACTCGATTGGATCTTACATCTGCACCTGCTTCCCTGGTTATCGGCTGAACGACCCAGACGTGATAGCCAGCTTCGCTAACCCGTGCACAGGTGCGTGCTCCTGTTCGGTTCACCTGTGTGACGCACACTGTGCTTCTGCTGTTTGGATATATATGTGAATCAAATTAGCCGTAAGAACAGATAACCCTGTGTGTTCTCTCTCTCTCTCTACAGATATAGATGAGTGCAGTGAGACGCCTGGTTTATGTGGTAGACAAACTGTGTGCACTAACGCACCGGGGACCTTCTACTGCTCTTGTCCTGATGGTTTCTACCCTTCAACTGGAATCTTGTGGGAGATGGGGGTCTCATTTTGTCAAAGTGAGCAAAAGTCACGTTTAAAGATGATTAAGATTCATGTAAATGTAAAGATGTTCATGCACAATATTTTCTAAATTACCTTCAGATCTTCAAGATATTCTAGATGCAATAGAACCTCCAAAGGTAAGTCCAGATGGCATTTTTTCCATTTAAGGGTTGATAATTTATGAATGAACATGTCAAATCACTTCGTATATAGTAGTACTCAACACACACTTTTCATGCAGGGTCAGACAAAAGAGAGAGCCTTTCTTGGCAATATGGATCAACAACTTCAGAACAACACAGGTGTCGTCTTACCAGACGCGGTACGTAGGAAACACTCCGGTGTTTTTAAGTGTAGAGACAGATCACACAGTTCCTGTCTGTAAGTGTAAAGTAAAGAGGAGATGTGATGCCATGTGATGAGGACATTTTAACTTTTTCTCCATCTGTCCTTCTTGGTGTCTTTGCAGACGGTGGCAAACAGCTTTTCTGCATCCATGGTACTAAATGAGAGCTTTATATCATATTTTATGTCTGTTTTTCCTTTTTATTCATTCATTACAATGATTTCAATTCTTGCAGGAAGTGTCGGGTGTCGGACCACGTGCCGGCGTCCTCCTAACTGGGGTGAGTAGTGAAGGAGACGGGGTGACCGCCGGTGTGATCCTGGGCATCTCAGACCGTCTAGTTTCTACGATGTTGCCTCAGAGTCCGAACCAAACCAGAAAGGCTATGCAGACTGAAACAGTGGGTAAGAGCGGTTCCTCTTAGTTTACTTTGGGCCACATTGGAATCGCACATCGGCTACACATTGCTGTAATTTTCATCCATGTGCAAGACTTGAGCTTACGTGCCATTGGACCAGGGAGTCACGATGACAACAACGTCTCCCTTTCTGCCAAAGGACAGACTATGGAAATCAACTTACAGGCTCTAGCCAGTGCCAACAATGGTGAGTAGATTATAATGACCATGATGACTATAACATTTATAGATGTGTGTTTATTTCTTGTACCATGTGGACACTCCCAGGTTCTGCAGCAGTTGCCTTCCTGACATTGAACGGGATGGAGAGTCTTCTTAGTCATCAATACTTTAAAACAGAGAACCAGACAGAGATGTACTCGGATGTTTTTACTGCGATCGTACCGTCGATAAACACCACCAACCTCACCGAGCCCGTCAACTTCACCATCCAACACAAGAAGGTGCAGCATCATCAACAAAATCCATCCAACACCCATCCATCCAAACATGAAAATAACTTTTAATGTAACTTCTGTTTCTCAGAGAGTACCTGAATCTGGAATAGTGACGTGTGTGTACTGGGACGACAAAAGCAAGAAGAAAGAAGAGGGACAAGAGGATGACGGAGGAAAAGAGGGAGAGGCGATGCATTGGTCGGTAGACGGCTGTTGGGTTGCATACTCTGATGAAAACTACACGGTGTGCAGCTGCTCCCACCTTTCTACCTTTGCCCTCATCATGCAGATTGGGGAGGTATATCAGATTTCTATGGTACAAGTGTGTTGGTCAAGGTCAGGGACTAAATAGAGGACTTAACAGAGAAAATGTCAGATTTGATTATGCTTAGACCACATGATTTGACAAATGGGGCGTGTAATAATTTACCTAGACATCTGTCAGCCTTAAAATATTCTAGTGTGTACTCAGGTGAAGACAGAATTGCAGACCCAAGATAATCGTCTTATCCGGGGCCGGGTCGCGGGGGCAGCAGGCTTAGCAGGGAATCCTAGACTTCCCTCTCCCCAGCAACGTTTTCCAGCTCTTCCTGGGGGACCCAAGGCGTTCCTAGGCTAGACTAGATATATAATCTCTCCAGCGTGTTCTGGGTCGACCCCGGGGGCCTCTTACCAGTTGGAAGGAAACTAATTTCGGCCGCTTGTATCCGCGATCTCATTCCTTCGGTCGCTACCCGGAGCTCATGACCATAGGTGAGGGTTGGAACGTAGATGGACCGGTAAATCGAGAGCTTTGCCTTCTGGCTCAGCTCCCTCATCACCATAACGGTCCGGTACATCTCCTGCACAACTGCAGACGCTGCACTGAACTAAACCTGTCCATCTCCCGCTCCATTTTACCCTCACTCGTGAACAAGACCCTGAGATACTTGAACTCCCTCGCGTGACCCAAGATCAGCTTGATCAAAATGAATGTATGTATTTCTCTGCTTGTCTTCTGCCTTCTCAGCCTCCACCGCAGGATGATTTCCTGGAGTGGCTGAACCGAATGTGTGTGATGGTCGGGCTGTTCTTCTTCGCGTTGGCCATCTTCACCTTCCTCCTGTGTAGCTGGAACCCCAAGATCAACAACACAGCCCGTCTTAATCTCTGCCTCTGCCTCTTCTTCTCCCATCTGCTGCTGCTGTGGAACGACAAATACGCCGAACGAGAGGTACAGTAAGACCAAGATGAAGGCGATTATGCTTTCAGATCCACTTCGTGGTGTCTCTCACACACGTATTGTTGCGTCTCCACAGCTGGCCTGCACCGTCATGGCGGGGCTCCTTCACTTCTTAGTCATAGCGAGTTTTGTGTGGATGCTGCTGGAGGCGCTACAGCTCCACCTGTTGGTCCGGAGACTCTCCAAGGTGCAGGTCATCCAGAGGGACGGCCTCCCCAGGCCGCTCCTCTGCCTGATTGGCTACGGCGTTCCATTTGTGATTGTGGGTATTTCTGCACTGGTATATTCTGATGGATATGGTGCTACTCAGGCCAAGGTGTGAGTAAGACAAACAGTTATACACGCATTCATATTCTCCCGTATGTCTGCATCTAGGTTGAAAGGATTGTTTGTGTGATTCTGTTGCAGGTGCTGGCTGTCTAGACGCCGCAGTTTCAACTGGGCTTTAACAGGCCCTGTGATTGGTATCCTTGGAGTGAGTATATCGCACATTATTAGCAGTTGCATCCCGTCTATCAGCTCAGCCTGGTGTGTTCTCTAACTATAACTTGTTTAGCTAACCAAAAAAAGCAAAGGTGCACTTAAAGACTAATTTTCGACGAGGTATTGTTGTATGGCGTGTTAAAGGTGATGCTATAAGCTCTATCAATGCCCTGCTGGATTTATGGTGAAGACCTATTGAATGTGGTACAATCCACTGAGAAATTACTCCTATTTTATAGGACGTGAGTGGGTTAGGGAGGTTGATTTGCCTCTCAAAGCATTGTTGGATAAAAGGGAGGAGCTGAAAAGTGTTAACTTAATGCAAATGAAGGTGGAATCTGCCAATAAAACTGACCAAAGTTATGCAGTGGTAGGCCAGAATGAATGTGTGTGGTAGAAGAAGACTATAGTGTCATAAATTCCTCTTTTACAGACCAGATTCCAGACAAAAAAACAAGTGCTGCTTGGCACAGAGTCACGTAAATTGTTGGAGAAAGTCGTAGGTTGCTTTTTTACGACATAATGAAAAAGCTTCTTGTTAGCTGACACAGGCAATGTTGCACGATCGGTTCCCTTCCAGTGTTTCTTCACCGTTAACCCTCCAGTCATATCAAAGATAATTTCATGAAGACACATTACTGTCTTTGTTTTCCATCATTTACAAGCACCTCTTACACGCTAGAGAGGACTAGGCTTTCATACTTCTGACAACGTCAAACAAAGGCACATATCTTTACAAATAGTATTGAAAGTCAGATTTTTTTCTTCTGCTGCTCTGTCTCAGCTCAGCCTCTGTGTCTTTTTCCCCCCTTTAAGCTTAACTGGATATTGTTCTGTGCTACTCTATGGAGTCTAAGACCCACCCTGGCCAACATGAAAAGTGGTGTTTCCCAATCCAAAGACACCAGGTACGAGTGTTCAAGACGAAGTCTTTGCACAGAAGTTAAAAAGTTTTCTGAAAGTTGAAGTAAATTCTGGTTGTTTACAGGTTGATTGTGTTCAAGATCGTGGCCCAGTTTGTCATACTGGGCTGTACCTGGATTCTGGGACTGTACCAGACCAACCTTTTCTTCCACTTCCTCTTCATCATTCTTAACTCCCAGCAGGGAACCTTCCTCTTCATCGTCCACTGCCTGCTCAACAAGGAGGTAGACTTCAGCTACATCATTCTTTATATTGAATTCTCACAACATATATTTTGTGTTTAACCTATAATTTTTTTTGCTATTTTATGGTGTGTAATGTAGATTACTTTTTGTGTAATGCTTTGGTTTGCAGTCTTTGTGTATTTTTGTATATTTTGTCTAGTATTTGAATAGTTGTTTTGTATGTTCCAGGTGCGAGAGGAGTACATGAGATGGCTGACATGCTCTTGTAGAAAAGACAGATCTGTGGTGAGTATACCCGGAAATATACGGTACAACACCTGATCTCAAGTTTTCTGTAATGTAGATTTAATAATCTATTTAAATGAGGCGTAGTAGTGGGGCAGCTAAAGTGAAATATATGTGTAACAATTGTGCATTTTGTGATAAAAGCAACAAATTTGGCACAGAAAAGATGGCCGCAAAATAGGCGCTTAATGTTCCAAAATGTTGCAGAAAACTGATTTTATGACTCTCGATGTTTTCCAAGGTCGGTTCAAGTTGATTAGATCAGATGTCAGAGGATCACAGACATTTTTTTGTAATTTGTATTGCTAATGAAAAGATAAATGCACCGATGGAAAGCTGAATATATCGCCGTTCTAACGGTGTATTGGTTGTCCCTGCATTGACCGCGCTCCTTTTATTTGGTTTTCGTGTTTTTCTCCGGTTAAAAGCTTATAAAAAGTTCCCTTAAAAAATAAAGAAGTAATAAAAAAACGTCTGTGATCTTCTGACATCTGATCTCTAATCAGCTTGAACACACCTTGGAAATCAACAAGAGTCATAAAATCAGTTTTCTGCAACATTTGGGAATATTTAGCGCCTATTTTAGCGCCCCCCCCAGGGGCCAAATTTGCAACACCCCGATATCTAAATCTTTTCATAACATATAAACCTACATCTGTGCCAAATGCAGAGTGGTTATGCTTTAACTGCGGCGCTATTTGAATGTGAAAATGATGATAAACCCCCCCTGGCAGCAGATAGGTGTAAACACTGCATAATTTCTTTTACTGTATATCAATTTCATCAACACTAATACCGGTTTATAATAATTTATTTCAACAGAAAGATGCAGTTTCGGTCTCTGAGGATTTGGACAAGCCTGAGGGGCAGACAGATGAGGGGAAAAAAGATAAATCCTGACAAAATGATCCGTATGAAGCTATATGATTTATAAATTCTAGTTTAATGAATGCAAAAGGTGACATATTTTATTTCAATATTTCAACATGGATGTCTACATCTTGCATGGATCATTGTTTGTCTCTTAGGGGTTTTCATTGTCAAAAGGACAGAAAGTAAAATGTTTAAAAGTCTCAAACGGTGAGCTACTCTTTCTTCCTATCGTCAGGTTTATTTAGGTGTGAATGCAATAATTACATCAATTAATATTATTGTGCTTAATACATTTTAGATGTAGCTGAAGGATTTCTTATGTTTGCGCAGTCATGCTTTTAGAAATCTGCTGTTTTGTTGTCATTTCTACACTATGTCCTTGTAGGTGTTTTTATAAAACGAGGGCCACGATATTAGACGTCCTCCTTGTTGAACTTGCCACCATCTCTCCACCTGATTCATTTGCTTGGGGTGTGGGGAGCTTCCACAAACACGTTACCGACCTCGCCCTCAGCCAGCCGCAGTCTAAAAAAAACAAACTGTCTACAGAGTAAAAACAGTCATGTTTGTGTCGTATTTACATGAGAGCTGGGACACTTCCAGGTGTGTCAAAATTTACAAGACAAATTCAAGGCGTGGGCAACGCCAAGTCATGTTCTCTCTCATTTACATTGTGTGCACTTAAATTATACTTACCTCACGCATTGATTCAGAATATCATATAATGGTCGCAGGAAGCATGTTAACCCCCTAAGACCTGCGATCCAGAGTGGCTAAATAACGCTCCAAAGTTGGGCTAAATTCTAGCGAGGAAAAACTGGCATGGCCATTTTCAAGGGGTCCCTTGACCTCTGACCTCCAGATATATGAATGAAAATGGGTTCTATGGGTACCTATGAGTCACCCCTTTACAGACATGCCCACTTTATGAAAATCACATGCAGTTTTTTTTCATGCAGTATAAATGTGTTATTGTCTCCTATTCTAAAATGGTGTGTTTGAATATTTCTGCATACTGGGGTCCCTAAACAGTCTTGAATTACATAAATTGGGTATCACTGTAAAGCTGAGACTCTTGTGGATCCAATGAGCCCAACTGTATTCATGTGTGATGATGTTAGTCCCCATAGGAGACATTTCATTGACCTCACTGTATAAAATGACCTGTGGTGACCTCTAGGATAATCACAGCCTCATGAAACTTTACAGCCACACTTTCCTAGCTAGATTGACAATAAGGGGGTTTCTGAGCAGTTCACACAACAGAAGTGCTCGCCTCCCAATCACAGAAAAATGCAAATTCTTGCAGAAATCTCCAAAATGTCAAAAATGTTTGATCCCAAATCATAGCATGGCTTTTTCTATGGTGTTCCTCAAGGTCTTGGTGTCTTATTGTGGTATTTTGGAGGGATTATTGATCATTTTGATCAATTCTCCAGTGGTAAGAAAATGGTTGAATTTAGCACCAAATCTGTGTAACAAATGGTATCAACCCAAAAATTGCTGCAACAACTTATGAGACATAATAGAGCATGGGGATGGAATAACTTGACACACAGTGCTGAGCAGCATCTCAAATCTAATCTTCAGGTTCCCAGCTTTCAGATGATGTACACCACTTCTATGTGACATCTACTGTTGACCTGCTATCTCCCCCTAAAGACCCCCTGGACCCCCCTAAAAAAGACTAAAACGGGTCTATTGTGGGTCTCAGAGGGTTAAACCCAAATTGTATTAATTGGTAACATGAAAAAAACACCCAGGAATGCAAAGATCAAACTAGTTTAACCCAGTTTACTTTATATCAAGCATAAAATAAACTTTATTTTAAAGGGATAATGCACATTATTCAATGTTACTGTGGCAGTATTAGCCAACAGGCAAGTTTTTCTTTGGAATCTTTCTTTGACGTCTGGATTTCTGTATGTGTTGCTCTCTGCCATCATGAAAATAAATGAATCACTGCTCATCATACTGTTTGCACCAGAAGTTTAGACCAGCAAATGTTAATTATTTAATGGAACGGTGGAATTACTGTCTGTCAGTAGATGTATAGAGAGTGGCAATGATTTATTAAAGATTACGTAGACATACAATACGAAGATGCCTGAAAAGGTTTGTGTTGCATTTTGCAAATGTTGGTGTAGTTTTCCGTGACGGCCACTAGATGTTGCCAAAGGGCCATGTTTGACTGATTATACCTTTAACTGAGTGGCTCTAATGTTCCTCAAACTGCTCCTGGTGTGAATCTGACCCCCTGCTGACTGCCTACCTGACATAGTGGCTATTATCTGCTGCTGGTGTTATGCATCAGATGCATTAATGTAAGCACCCCCCACATATAACAACAAGCACCTCTGAATTCCAGGAAAAAAAAAATACTTACTTTGCGCTGTTGTTTTATTCATAAACATTAAAGCAGTGGAAGTTGAGCCTTTGTTTTTCACCACCTTTCGCTCCCCCTTATATGCAAATAATATTAGTTTTATGCTATGTACACAGCAGGATCACAAGCTTATTAATCTGCTTTATGTACAAATATTTATATAAATATACATTATATTGAGTGTGTAGAATAATAAACACCCTCAGTGTGTGTGTGAGATCCTGAACTGTTATTTAAACAGCAGACTTGTTGTTCTTTAATAATTTAAGGATGTGTGCATGTGAATTGTGAGATAAACTTTGTGCGTTCAGATTCCTGTTTAATTATGCGCGACGTCTGCAAGGATCAGCTGGAAGTCTGCGTTCTGTCTGCTCGAGTGCTGATTGCGTCCCAGTTGAGTCCAGTGACGATGCCCTCGACTCCGTCCAGTCACGAGGCCACTGATGACACATCCAACACACACTCACTCACCATTTATCCAGAGTGTCTTAAACACTGAATCTATTTAATACACATTCTGACAGCTTTTCACAGGCATGCACCACAACTGAGAAATGTACACATCAGCGTTATCATGTGAGCCTTGTTTTTAAATCATATTTCTACCTACTGCAGCTTTAATTCAAACTGATTGAGCCATCTCTCCCACTCGGTTTAGGTATGTTATGCTAAAAAAAGTTGACTATGTGTTGCTTTATCTTTAAATAAAATGCCTTTTCAGTTTGCTTCCTTACAGGAAGTTAGAGATAAATGGTCTAACTTTCAAATTATTTCAAACATTTTTAACATATCATAGTTTCAGACGTCTTATTGAACAGAATTATGTAACGTGATACTAAAAAAAAGTCTAATAGGGGTCGAATAATTTTCTAAAAACATGCTCTACAAAGTTGTTATTTTATGGTGAAGGTATTAAAGCTAATAATGTGAAATTAAAATTAAATAAATTAAAAAATTAAAATTAAATTAATAATTAAAATTTACTATTTGCTACAAAATAAAATATAAAGTTTTATCATTCATTGTTATTCCATTATATATATGCTGAAATAATTTTATATGCAGGACTTTTTTTTTTTTTTTTTTTAACTGTCTAATAACATAATCTAAATTGTACTTGATAAAAAATTTACAATTGTTTTAAAAGAAAAAAAAAAAGAAAAAAAGATGAATATTCACTGTTATTAATATTGTTTGTTAATATCATATATTTATTGTTATTCCATTATAAATATGCTGAAATAATTTAATATGAAGGATTTTTTTTATTGTCTAACAACATACTCTACTAAACGGTTGAATTGTCCTTCTTGATAATAAATTTACAATTTTTTTTAAATAAAAAAAAAATTATGAATATTAACTGTTATTAATATTGTTTGTTAATATCATATATTTATTGTTATTCCATTATATATTTGATGAAAAAAATATTTTTTTTCTGAAATGATCTCAAAGTAGCATGGAAATAATACTAGTACTGGTAATACTACTAATTCCATGGTAACAAATTGACATATTTTGGTATATTAACCTATTACTAGCATAATAACAGTATATGGTTTGTATTTTTCTTTTACCATCTCAACCGTTTGGTAGAGGCCGATGTTAAAAAATAAACTCTGGGTTCTGTTTACAACAGATAACATTGATTGTTTAGTGAGGACATTTAACGGCCAGACAAGACATTAGAGGTCTTCGATTTTCTATTTCTCTAAATTACATTTTTTCCTTTCATATAAAACTCAGTATGTCATGTTCCCTGTTTGTTTAGGCCCTTATTTTAAAACCCGGTGTAATTACTGCTGCTTCCTACTGGATGTGGTTTAGGCTCTGTCTGTAAGCAATGTACCTTCATTTCTAACAACCCCACAGACCAGAAAATGTGATATATAAATCAATAATTTGTGCATCTTTCGCTGAGCTGCAGCTGTAAGAGGCAATGATGTTAATGGATTGAAAACAGACTGTGCATAAGCACAATTATTGTCGAGACACATTTTTTTAAAAGTCTCTAACAAATGGAACAGTCATTGCTGTTACGGCTCTGACGTGATATTCAAGCCACAGCCGCCTCCGAAAGAAAAATAACAGACAGGGGAGAGAGAGGAGAGAAAAAAAAAAAAGAAAAAAAGGAGAGAACATAGTGCTCAGGGTTAGCTTCAGTGTCTCTCACTCTTTGCTCCATCTCCTCAATACTACACTTGGTTACCATGGAAACACACTTGCAGCAGCGAGCTGGAGTCGTGAGGCCAGTCAGCTGAGATACCTCGTCTAGTAAACAATCCTGCAATCTGAACTGAAAATGTGTTCGGTACCTCGGTGTCTGAGTTTGTCAAATGATGGTAGATGTCAGCCAAAGGTAATAATGGGAGCCGGAGAGGTGGCAGGACGCAGCAGCTGTTACAACTTTTTATAAGTTTTGGTGTTTTATTTCACTGATATTTAAGAAACGGATTCAGCCTATAAATGATAAAACTGAAGTCATAGCCTAATGATTTTCACTATAAAGGAAATAAAGATAAACAGAGAATCAGTAGGTTATACATCACTCTCCACATCTATTAATAAAGTTAGTATAATTTCATGGTACACCGTGCCTCCTACGTCTTAATTTAAAAGTCTTGTCTGCAGATCTTTAGAGCAGTCACTTCATGCCTGTAATCATCATTATAATCATAGCAACCTAACTAAGACTCGATTCATGAGATAGGCCTTATAGGGTCTTTATTGTCTGTGAAGACAACCTGTTGTAATGTGTGAAGCAGGATGAGTGAGAATGGTCTATCTGAAGACTATCTTGTGTTCATCTTTTTAGTGGGTTATTAGTTCTGTACGTGTCTAGAGGAGTTTGGTTTCTTGGATTTTCTGTTATATTCAGTCATTCTAGTGTTTCCTGTTTTATTTTGATAAGTTCACTCCTCCTGTGTCTTGTCTGGTTTTTACTTCCTGCCTTTAGTGATTGTCTGCCCCGCCCTGATTTGTTCCACCTGTGTTCAATCAGCCTGTTCTCCTGGTGTTTCCCTCTTGTGAGTTTTCCCCAGTATTTTTTATATTTCTAGTTGACTCCTGTGGATTGGTTTCTGTAACCTACCTGCCTGGATCAGCCTCTGTAAGTTTGTTTCATTATTAAAATAATTTGAACTCTGCCTTGCTGCCATCTCATCTCTAACCTGCGTTTTTTCTGTTTTCCTGTAATAACCTGACAATGAGTTACATCATCAGCACCAAAACCACTGCTTTATTATTAATACAACAGTCCTTGATGCCAATGACATACACATAAATGTATGTAGTGGTGTTTGCGATTATCATATTTAAAGCAGAAAAAACTAGATAATGCCTCACAGTGTTTGGAAGCACTGCAGGAAAGGAACATTTCAAAGTGTGTAAAAGTGAGACTGGTACCAGCGCTTAAAATGCCGGATGTCATGTAACTGGCCCCCTAAAAAAAGGATAAGTAAAAGGATAGTTGTTTGGTAAGTGGAGCTAAGTGATGAAAACCTTGACTCACAAAGAAGGAAGCCTTGTATGGATCAAGGCAACGCCGTTGAAGAAGAGTAAGCTTTAAAGTGCAAATTAAATGAAATTGATTTACATATCTGTTTGTAAATCATTGGAAAATCCATCCGATTCGACTGTTATCAGTCCATTAAATAAACGTTATCAGTCGCTATCAGCACCATAGATGTGGGTCAATAGGGGCCTACTACACCTACTAAATTGTAAAAGTGAAACTTAAAAGCAACACGTTCTAACATTTAAAACTAAATAAAACGTCACGTTTTGAACACAAACAAAAAGGCTTCTTTAGGTTTAAGCAACAAAACTACAACTTCCTTAGGTTTATACAACAAAACTACAACTTCTTTAGGTTTAGGCAACAAAACTACAACTTCTTTAGGTTTAGGCAACAAAACTACAACTTCTTTAGGTTTAGGCAACAAAACTACAAATTCTTTAGGTTTAGGCCACAAAACTACAACTTCTTTAGGTTAAGGCCACAAAACTACAACTTCTTTAGGTTTAGGCAACAAAACTACAACTTCTTTAGGTTTAGGCCACAAAACTACAACTTCTTTAGGTTTAGGCAACAAAACTACAACTTCTTTAGGTTTAGGCAACAAAACTACAACTTCTTTAGGTTTAGGCAACAAAACCACAACTTCTTTAGGTTTAGGCAACAAACCTACAACTTCTTTGGGTTTATACAACAAAACTACAACTTCTTTAGGTTTATGCAACAAAACTACAACTACTTTACGTTTAGGCCACAAAACTACAACTTCTTTAGGTTTTGGCAACAAAACTACAACTTCTTTAGGTTTAGGCAACAAAACTACAACTTCTTTAGGTTTAGGCAACAAAACTATGACTTCTTTATGTTTCGGCAACCCCCCCCACTTAGTTAACAATAAACAACAACAATAAACACTAAGTTAAGTTAAGGGAAAAACATCATGTTTTATTGACCCACATCTATGGTGCTTATAGCAGCTGATGACGCCTATTTAATAGCCTGACAACAGTCTAATCGGTATCAAAAGGGAGAAATTTCTATCTTATATGCTTTGGTTTCATGATGGCGCCGCCTAATTTTGCATTAATTTGACGTAACACCATCAGGTATAGGCCTACGCATATTAATACCTTATTTTGATAGAGCCAATCAGATCTCGCTATAAGAAGTCAGCGTTCTATCATAGACAGTCACACTGAGCCAGACCGCAGCCTACACACAACACAAAGAGCCACAGACTTTGAACAACTACCCACATTTCCTGCTAAAGTCTCCTCCTTATCTAACTCACAAACACTATTAACATTGACAACAAAAAAAGGGATGACTAAATGTGACTTCAGCTGGACTTTAAGTGGAGGAAACACATAAACAGATGGAGCTGACACCAAAGCA
Source organism: Sebastolobus alascanus (assembly GCA_916701645.2). Lineage (NCBI taxonomy): Eukaryota > Metazoa > Chordata > Actinopteri > Perciformes > Sebastidae > Sebastolobus > Sebastolobus alascanus. The sequence goes on along the minus strand of CAKAOJ020000439.1, from coordinate 130,452 downwards.
CTTTCTCAGGAAAAAGTATAAAAAATCAAGTAGAGGAATGCACTCAGCTGAGAAGATTTCTGGAAAGGGGAAACCATCTCAAATTAGATTCATTAACGGAGCAGCCAATGTCATTGCCCCCCAAAACCTTAAGTGGTGGCACATTGACAACCCGACTTGTCTTCACACTAATAGTTAGCCTCACAAGAGGGATCCAAAAATTAAAGTCCCTGGCAGTAACTTGGAAATATAAGAGCAGTAATTGTTTGGCTGTCAGGAAAAGAGTCCCATGCATCAAAGTGGCTCCGTACGTGAGAGCGAAGTTGGGAAAGAATTATTCATGACGTGACAGCTGGATGAGGCCATTAGGAGATGCAGGCAGACGGGCCCGCATCTTTGGGGTCCCGTAAGACAATCGGCACTAGTCTGAAACCCTACAGTCTGTGGTCAGACCGAATGATGCTTATGAAATATGAGCCATCTCTTTACATTCATATTGGCCCACTAATGACATCAGTCTGCCGTGCTAATCATCAAATCTTAGCTCGAGAGCTATGTTGTTTGTTACAGATAGATTCATGTTTATGACCCAAATGCTGGTTCATCTAGAACAACGTCAGGTAAATAAAAACATATCTCAAAAACTAATAAGTTGATTTACATACAATTTGCTGTTGATATTCATGGTCCACATTCATGATCAGTCCTCTGAGTCTCTGTTTTCCCCCAGTTCAACTCGTGCACACAGCTCAACCAGTTAGTTTGAGGCCATTAATTGTATGAGATGTGCAGAGGTAAAGATGGAATAAAACCTTCTTAGCGTCAGGAAACACACTCTCCTGCTCGTTTCTCTCTCTGATTTTTTTTGCGTTCTGTTCTTGTTTTTCTCCTCCAATCTATTGTGGCTGCATAGGTAGGTACCTCCCAGATGGCGTGGAATAATGGTGTGCTTTCTTGAAGTAAGAAATTACTTTTTGATGCAAGAAATCATCATTATCTATTATTGGTATGGTGGCACAGTTGTATTTTTGCTTGTGGTATTCACATGTGAAGAAGCAACATTCATGTGATGTTGATTTCATGTGCCATGTTTTGTTTCCACATGTGAAAAAAAAGCCATATGAACGTATGTAATTCACACGTGAAAATGTAAATTTCACGTGGAAATTTTCATTTATATGTGAAAAAAGCCAATCACTTGTGAAAATGTCCAGTTCACATGTGACATTATTTTCTTTTCACATGTTAAAATTTAAGTTCACATGTGAAATATGGAATTCACATGTGAAGAAGCAACTTTCACGTGATTTCATGTGCCACGCTTTGTTTCCACATGTGGAAATTCTAATCCACATGTGAAGAAAAGCGTATTGCATTAGAATGTATGTAATTCACATGTGAAAATGTAAATTTCACATGTGTGAGAAAGTAAATTTCACATGTGGAAATTTCCATTTCTATGTGAAAAAAAAGCCAATCACTTATGAAAATGTTCAGTTCACATGTGACGAAAGTTCCTTCTGTCAATTACACATTTTCACACATTTTCAAATGTGAACTAAAATTTTAACATGTGAAAAGAAAATAATGTTACATGTGAACTGGACATTTTCACAAGTGATATGCTTTATTCAAATGTGAATTAGAATTTCCACATGGGGAAAACAAAACATAGCACATGAAATCACGCGAAAATTGCTTCTTCACATGTGAATTCCACATTTTCACATGCAACTGGCTGTTTTCACATGTGAACTCAAATTTTAACATGTGAAAAGAAAATGATGTGAACTGGCATGTTTGATGCAATTGTATTATTTCCACATGTGAAAAAAAAGCATATCACATATGAACGCATGTAAACGTATGTATGAACTTGTCATTTATATGTGAAAAAAGCCAATCACTTGTGAAAATGTCCAGTTTACATGTGACATTATTTTCTTTTCACATGTTAAAATTGTAGATCACTTGTGAAAATATTCAATTCACATGTGAAATTTTGGTTTTCACATGTGACATTCTGGTAAAGGGGTAGCCTACTGTGTGTGTGTGTGTGTGGAAGCATCGAGATGAACTAGCTCAAAACACATGACTACATGCATCCTCCCAGCAGCAATAGATAACAGATTTGTTAAGAGTCATGCCAAGACAAGCCATTGTGCTCTTGCTTAACACTTCAGGCACTGATAATGAGAAAATATTAATGAGAGTCTCAGTGCCGCATCAGTCTCTGGAGCTAATAGTCCTCCACTGACGGAGGAAAAGAGGCAACGATGGAGACGGAGAGAGAGAGAGAGTTAATGAGCTGAAGTGTACACGTGTGTTTGCATGTGTGCACTTGCTTTTACGAGCGAGAGAAAGAGCGAGTGAGAAATGAGGAGGGGAAGAGTGTTAATTGTGTATGATCACACCTCTAACATTATTCCTTCACGTGAATCAGGCAGAATCAACCTTCCTGCCGCCCACACACAGGAGTGCAGAACATCACCAGGTTCCTTCTCATTCCCATATAGCTCTCTGGATTCGCAACAGCTTGATTCACAAACTGCTGGAGACTTAATTCACATCCCACCCTCTCACATGTGGAGAAAGCAGAGATACAAACATGTTGCTATAGAAGGAGCTGATGTAGGATGGAAACATGTGATGCCTTTTGCATGGATGTTTTTAGCCATTAATCCCTGTTTTTTGATGTGACTAAATCTGTCAAGTTAGAATTGTTTATGGAGCAAAATCCTGCTTCCTTCATCGCTCCCTCCCACCCTTTTTTCCCCCACTTTTTACAACAGCATCTGTTCATCTTTCTTGCTGTAATTACCATTGGAGATTTACAACGTTTTTTTTTTTTTTGTCTTAAATGTCTGTTAAACATCAGTAGAGTCATACCACCTTGTGTTTCTCTGTCCACTCTCCCATAGCCTATGAGTATGCCCATTAATAATCAATATTATATCAATACCATTTTCTATTTTAAACCCCACAGTCTTAAGGAAGATAAGAGCTGCCACAAAGTGTATCTGCAGGTATTTCACTTCACTGAAAACAGAAAGCCAGCTGTAGAGGCAGATGCCCAATGCTGCAGTTCAACCATATTACTCTACAGCAGAGGTCTGTGTGCATCCTCCGCCTCTCTCTCTCTCTCTCTCTCTCTCTCTCTCTCTCTCTCTCTCTCTCTCTCTCTCAGTCATCCTCTCCCGCCGCGCTGCTGAGCCTGCGACGTTATAGCAGTGGATGGAAAAAAAAAAAGCCTCCTCTCTTTGCTTCAGCCAACGGACGCATACATTTTTTGGAAAGGAAATAAGTGAAGGTACTGTACAAAAAAAATGCACGTTTCCATATCATTTAAAATATATATATATATATGTTGTGTATGCTTGGTATGATAAATGATGTGCGATGGATGGCGGAGCGAGCATGCACCTGCACTATACAGACTCCAACGCTCTGTTGGGTTGAGTCCTCTTGGTGCAACAGAAGCCCATATGGTGGATTTTTACGAGGGCATGTTTTTTCTGTTCGGGTTTTGGCATTATAAGTGCGATGTTGAGCAGACTTGTGATATTGAATAATAATGCATAAAGGGTCTATATGTTTCCCTTTTTGCTACAGTTGTTGCTGTGTATATATATATATATATAAAGAGAGAGAGAAGTGGCCGCAGATTTAAAGTGTCACATGAAGCCAGGCTGGTGTTTATGCTGGCTTTCTGCAGGGGGATAGATAGGATGGACGGGCAGAGTACGCGCCATGGACAGATGTGCGAGAAGGGATTTAGTATCGAGGGAGGAATCACGCAGGGGATAAAAACTGGCGATGCGTGCGTGTGCGTGCATGTGTGTGTGTGTGTGTGTGTGTGCGCGTGTTCTAGCTTGTGTTTTTTTGAGGGTGAATGGCCCAGCTTTTCCAGCAGTGTTGACTATATACTCTGTCGCACGACAAGGCGCCACATCACTTTATACCTGCAATGAGGGCTCTTCGGTGTCAGCTGCCTTTAGTTGTCCCGTGCTCGTGCGCGCGTGCGAGTCAGAGTCATAGAGAGAGAGAGAGAGAGAGAGAGAGAGAGAGAGATTTCCTGCCAGCAGCAGCAGCAACAGTGTCCGACTACTGACCGATGGACCACACAGATTCCGTCGCCCACACATTTTCGACTGCCAGGCACGAGATGAACACGCAGCGAACTGTGAACAACATCTTAAAACGCTCCATCACTGCTGTTGGTTAGTGTCTGTAGTCTGTAGACAGTTTTGAAGGTGTCTATCAGCCCGTATTTGCGTCCTGAACGGTTGGACGTGGAGCGCAGTGCTTCAGCACCACGGACAGCGCATTGTGCTGACCGAGCGCAAAACAGAGCTTTTGGCTGCGAGCTCCACTGATTGAATGGTCTAAGATGTGACAAGTGTGTGCTCGAACATGATCCGCATGCATAATCTAGATTTGGGCACTTCACTTAGGTGATTAAAGAATAAAAAAACAGCAGATATTTAGAGAGGAATCGGGATGGGAGTGTTTGGATGGAATAAGAAAGATGGCAGATTTCTTTTGTTTCCAACTAATTGTTGAGTGTTTTGGAAACTAGCACCACAAAAACAGCATCATAATTAGTTTTATTAAAATGCCACTTATGACTCAACATATCCCATTTGTGCCCAAAGACTATATTTAGTAAGATCAGGAAAAAAAATGCCACAATATTTGTTCTGTTTGGTCAAAAATCTTGAAATTTGGTACAGACATACTTTGGGCGAATATTTAGATCATCTGAAAAATCACACTTTTATTAATAGTCATTAAATGTTTTCCATATGAAATAAGTTTTTTTTGCACTGCATATGTCCGCATATCTGGGCTGTCAATCGATTAAAGTATTTAATCACGATTAATCGCATGATTTTCCATCATGATTAATCCCCAAACTGCATGTGATTATCATAAAGTGGGCATGTCTGTAAAGGGGAGACTCGTGGGTACCCATAGAACCCATTTTCATTCACATACTCTGGAGGTCAGAGGTCAAGGGACCCCTTTGAAAATGGACATGCCAGTTTTTTACTTTGACAGACCTAGTGCATATCTTTGATAGTCATCTTGTTATGAGTTCGTAGATAAGAAAGACTTGATTGTGCTCCTTGTAGTTTCTGAGATATACAGCCATTTTCTTATGATACTATATCTAATATTTGGACACATGGGACGACTGTTTTTTCCCTAAAATATGGAGTCTATTGCAAAAACAGTAGTCCCACCATGTGTCCAAAGAGAAGAAGAAAAACTGCAAGGAAACTCAAAAGAAATTAAAAATTTCAGTTGTGGGCACAAATGGAATATTTGAGATAAAATATGTTTACAATTCAGTCCAAATTAACATAAATAAAGTGCCTTTACATGTCTATAGCTTGAGAATAGATTCATTTTAATTCAATACAGATGTCAAGAAACCTGCTACAGTCAATAGATGTTGGTCTTAAACAAAAGAAATAAATGTCAATAAGGATGAGGAAGAGGTGTTTCTTTAATCAGCGGCCGATCAATAGTTAATAAGTGCTCCGACAGGCTCTGCTCAAAATGACAGAGGGGTCTATCGGTTTGCTAAGGAGGTGGATTCCTTCTTATACAGTGTAGTAAATTAGCCTTCGCTACAGTCAATAAGGAACACCTCTCCCAGTGGCTTTACCATCCGTGCCTATGAGCCTGACCTCATCAATCATGGGTCGCACCCACTTAGATTACAGAGAAATACACGAGGAGAACGTGTCGAGCTCCAACGCAGCACATTACTGCATGTCCTATTTTATTACGCCCTCCTTTTTTGGTTTCCACACATTGCTTCATTCTCTCTCCACCCGCTGCATCCATTTGTCCCATCCTGCTTATGTCCCTAAATCCATTCCCTCCTGATGTCGATGATCCCTGATGTTGTGCCCTCGGAGGAATGATGAGCAGTCCCCGATCGATTGCAATCACAGATCAGTGATGTACCAGGAAAAAATGGGAGAGGAAATCAGTAGGGGGGAGGCAGGCCTGGGGAGATCTGAATAATGACCACCCACCTACCAAACCCACTGCCTTGTTGCTATGTAATCTTCAGTTCATCAGAATACTATTGAGCTATGTTAGCCATATTTCAGGGAATCCATAGCGCTGTCTGTTGGGGTCGCTCTCGAGAGGTGATGGATGTTACGCTGGAAGGAACCTGAAGTGCAATTTTCTTTCTGCTCGAAACCAAGACATGCTAACTGAGCTCACTTGGTGACCAAATAAGTAAAAAGAAAGACTGGCTTACTGCAGCAACATTAAAAACAGGATACAGGAATTATATATAGCATTACATAACATTACAAATACAGCATCATTTAGTGTGATGGATGGTATGGCAGTTAGGATGGATGAAAACCTTTTCTCTCTCTTCACAACTCCAGAATGAACTGGAAGATCTACCAACTGTCTGGGCCGATGGAGAGCCAGATGTGCAGGAGCTTGGGTACTCATTGAATAGTTGATAACTCGAGCCATTAGTGCCATTATATTTTCCTGACCTCGGTGCACGGAGAGGCCAAGACACTTAGGGCTCCTAATGAATTCGCCTTCGCACTCGGATGCAGGTCAAGTGGCTGACGGTCCTGATGTGGTGGATTGCATGCAGTGATGGAATTTACTTATGTACATATATTTATCCGTGTGACAGCATGCACATTTGGAGAAATGTTAAATTGATCAGATCTATGCAAAATGCAGTAGTCATGCAATAGCAATGTGCAGTGTGTGTAGTTTGACGACTACTAATGGACAACTAAAGCAGACGATGCTCGGCTGCTTGGCTGATTAGTTGACAGTCATTCATTATCACTAAACCACATTCTTTCTCACTATCAACCAACACAATGAACCTTTAAGGTTCACGTTCTTGTGACATCACGCATTGACTACTGTAACTCCCTTCTGGTAGGCCTCCCTGCATGCACGTTCAAACGCAGCAGCGCAACTGGTCTTCAACCAACCCAAAACAGCACACGTCACTCCGCTGTCCATATCCCTCCGCTGTTCATATCCCTCCGCTGTTCATATCCCTCCGCTGTTCATATCACTCCACTGTTCATATCCCTCCGCTGTTCATATCCCTCCGCTGTTCATATCCCTCCACTGTTCATATCCCTCCGCTGTTCATATCCCTCCACTGTTCATATCCCTCCACTGTTCATATCCCTCCGCTGTTCATATCCACTGGCTCCCAGTTGACGCTCTCATCAAATTCAAAACCCTGTTGCTCGCTTACAAAACAGCGACAAAAATCTACCTGAAGTCCCTCATCCAGGTCTACACTCCCTCCCTCCTACTTGTCCTCCCTCATCCAGATCTACACTCCCTCCCGCCCACTACGCTCGGCCAATGAAAGGCGCCTGGTACTCCCATCACAACAGGGCCCTCAGTCGCTATAGCTAGACTCTTCTCCTCTGTAGTCCCCCGATGGTGGAATGAGTTACCGAACTCCACTCGATCCGCAGAGTCCCTTTCCACCTTTAGACCCAGCTCTTTCATGAACACCTCCGCAACTGGTTTTGTTGCAGTTAGCAACTCCATGTTCAATGCAACCGCCCAAAGGCACAGTCTATGAATTCAATTCCACGGGCTTGAACCATGATGCTATGACAGGTTGACAGGTTGATTGACAAGTCAGTTTAATACATAAGAGAAGTTATTAACGCCACCGATGCTGTAAAAGGTCTGTTTACACCAGTAATGTTAGAAAAACAGCGGTTAAATAGGACTATAAAATCAATCCCTTCTTTTTTTTTTATGGTATTTTTATTTAAGAAAAAGAACATTATTTACAGATATTTAACACAATAAAAATAAATAAATAAATAAATAAAAATAAATAAATAAAAAATAAAAAGGCCAGCAAACACAAAATTAATAAAATAAAACATGCATACAGATTAATTAATTTAACATTTTACATAGGAAAAGATACATGCTTTGAAATACAAACAAATTTGTAGATGTTCAAGTATAGTATAGGCTTATTTACCACCAGTTATTACCAGCGGTTCCTGGGGTGGGCTAATCATGACGAACAAAATGAACGTGCCTGCCTAATTTTGGGGAAGGGTTTTAAGCCTTTCTACCTTTCGAAATAAGATACTAAAGGGTCCCATGTTGTATGGAATTTTAATAATATCAATCCTAATAAGATAAACAAATAAAATGTTAACTTTTCAGCTTCTTTAATTAATTATATTCAAATTTACAGCATGAAAAATATAAACCTCTGGACAATTCTGTACAAAAAAAGGATGCAAATTTCAGTAACGTGCAGCTGTCTGCTCATATGTTTCTTATATTCCAGGGAATGAGGACTGTCAGTTCTCTGGCCCACAACTGACAACCTCAAATCTTTAGCATTCCCCACCAGCTCCACTTTCCCTTGCCTCCCTTTTCCCAGCCACGCCCTCCACATTGATTTCCGTATCCATCAGGAAGGATTATGCAAAGATCCTGAGAGGGATAACCCTTGGGAGGCATTCACACTTGCTCACTCCTCCACATCACATCCTTGGCCGTAGCACACTGCGCTCTCTTTCAGCCTAGCAGCTGTTGCGCTGCTCCGTGCAATCAATACGACAGTCATGTTTCACAACAACCGTCACTCCTTCACTGCCAGGAACCTGCGGGAGGTCCCCTTGGGCGAGAGAGACTGAGAGACATGGTAGACAAGTGATTCGCTGACGAGGTTTCAGAAAATGCAGCGGCGGACGGTGCGTTTGTTCATTAGCTGTACGTTTGTGGGGCGTGAAAGTGTTGATCGAGGGGGAAACCGCTGTTTTCCGTTCTGTGGGAGGATGAGATGTGTAAGAGAAAGAGAGAGAGAGAGAGAGAGAGAGAGAGAGAGAGAGAGAGAGAGAGAGAGTGGACTGCCGGAGGCTTAGAAAGAAGAGACATCAGGGAAGGAATAAAGAGGAGGAAACATGAAACGCATAGAGATGGGAAACAAGAATGTTACAGTATATATGGAAAATAAATGAGTTGGTGAACCACCAATCCTCAACAACCCTCGAATGGCAGGTCTGGTAGGCAGCTACGGCCATGTGTGTCTTATACTTATCAACCTAACTGTGATATAAATAGGGAGAAGGGTGATCTGTAGTAACCAGTGTAACCCAGTGCTTTCAGCCCAGTGTTGCATGCAAAGTGCCATGTACAGAGTAGCACAGACTCAACACATTCTCACTCCCAACTCGTTAAATAACGCCGGATGTTTCATTCCCCCAGACGCCCCATCTGAGACCGACACACGGGCTCCCCCTCTTGCGTTTCTTTTGGACGTGCATGTCAGTATACGTGTAGCAGTAGTGTGATGTTGTTGTGCTATATTATGAACAGGGCATTACATATTTTGGAAGAATTCTCTACTCTAAGAAAAAAATCCGTAGAAAAACAGATAATGTCCTGGCAGAAAATTACCGGTACATTTACCGTTAAGTTTAAGGACATTTTCTTCAACCCTAAAACGGACATTTCTGTAGATTTACAGTATATCCTCCGTATCTAGCCAAACAGCAGGCCCAACCTTTACATTCTGGAGGGAAAATGGACGCTAACGCTAGCATTTGTATCGGGCTTTGCGGACCGCCTGAGGCTAAAACTGAGGCTAACTCTACCCGACGTCCACTTAAGTCTAAAATATAAACATTGGTAAAACGTAAATTACGATACCAAACTTGCGTTAGTCTCAAAATGAGTCAGCAAAATATTCCTGGCGTATCTGGTAACGTTAACGGTCGACAACAGCTGAACTAAATAACAAAACAGCTTTCCAACTAAAGCAAAACTGAGCTTACGTTAAGTCCTTAACATAAATCATTTAGGTTAGACATTAAATGTTGATTTTTTACCACAGAAGTGTGAGAAAGGTTTCTCCACATCCAAAATTTGAACTAAACTTTGTCGTGTGTGATGGTCTCTGCCTCTTCCAACTTTCGCGCTAGCGGAGGTTCTTGTTCCCATGTATTTAGAAATATGGGTAAAACTCCTTATATTAACACGGTACATTGGCCCGTATTTTTAAGGACATTTCTTAGAGTGTATGTTGATCAAAGCACAGACCTTTATTTTGAAGGATGCAGGGTAGCATTTCCGCTATAACTTTTCCTATGTTTCTTAAGTATTGTTGATATTGTGTTCGTATGTTCTTATGAAATTGTGTACATAAGTAGGTTGGGTCTCATGTTAAGGTTAGACACCTTCCCATAAAGAGAAATCTCGGGGGTTATCTGTTCAAGTATAGCGAGCATCTTATTTTACAAACGGCACTTCCGTTGGCTTTACTTCCTCTTTGCTACGGGAAGGGTAAGCATGTTCTCGGCTCACTGTTTATGTTGTAAATGTGAGATTAAACTACTTAAAACACACACTTAAAGTCATTGTATTAGCATTGTCAAGCTTTAGAGTTCCCATTTTATTTCTTTTCTTGCATTGGAGTGTGCTGTTGAGACTGTTTGCTAGCGTGGAGCACTTAGTGACTTCATACAATATTACAAAGGCGCTGAGCCTGTGAACTACAGGTATGCGTGTTTATTCATGGCTATTTTCTTGTTATTTTTCTAATGGAAAATGCAGTATGCTAGATTAATTTAATTATATAATTTGCAGCCTATTTATTCTTTTTGATAATGCTATTGGCTTTCCTCACTCTTTGCTCCGGGACTGTTACTGGGAAGGTGCTGAGAGCGTGCAACTACAGTTTCTGTTGACGCTGGTTGGAAAATAAATTGCTCAAAGACCGTCCCAGGAAGTGTGTCCTCACCTTATACACAACACAACCACCTTGCCATTGCCACCTCAATCCAGCTTGAATCGAACTGGTGGTTCATTCATTTGAATAGAATCAGCTGGTTGCATGATCATACTCTTTTTCATTGCCTTCATAGCTACAGGTAGATCCATGGAAACTACCATTGGCAGTAAACCACCGGGGGGGTTGATAACCACCTTTTTAGGAAATCACTGGAATCCAAATACCAATGTTCAGTGAACCCCGAGCAGCATCAGTCTTTATGTTGAGAGCAGTCATCCGAGGATACCGTATTCCTTCTATCACGTTAATAGATTCACAACTCAGCGCTTTATGGCTGTAATTGGAGTGACAAAGTGGTGCAAAGTGACCTGACATTGACAAAATGTTTTTGACGGGGAAAAGCTGTTGAGCAGAAAGAAGGGTGCAGCGATCCGTTTGTCTGTTGGAGGGAAGGTGTTCGTTCTCTTGTGGTGACATAGCGAAGCGGCGTGTATATGCGAGTGCTTAGATGTGTGCATGGACGCATGCACGTCTCCCTTCGGTACACAAAGATGTGTCATGTTGTTGTTGACTCCAGTCTGTGAATATCTGCAGTATATGTGTGTGTGTTTATCAGCCACATGAAACAAACACACAAACACACACACACATATGCACTCTTGATTGTTCACACTGGCCTAAACACATTCATGCTACATAGAAAACACATTAAAAATTAATTCATGGAAGAAACAAGGTTCTGAAACTCACAATTTCAAATTCATGTACGTCAATATTATTTTAGTTTTTCCTCTAAATAATGCTAAATAAGCACTTGAATACAGATAGAGCTCTGTGCTGCGATCAAACAGAGCAGTCAAGTGCTTCTATGATGCTATAAAGGAGGAAAAAGTCAATTCAACCAGTCTGAGCTCCAAACGTTTGGACGCATTTTGTTTTAATAATCTCCTGAACAACAAGGAGGAGCTTGACATGACTCACACAACATGCAGCTGTTACTGTTAGCAGTGCTATTATCAGCCTGTTTCCTGCACTGATCTATGCACTTACTATACTGAATGGATTTACTCGTGTTTTCAGTGCACAGCAGTATGAAATTGTTTAACTAACTAAGTCTTAATCAAAATTATCATCCGACGGAAAAACAAAAACTGTCAATAAAGAGAACAAAGATTCCTGTGTGATAAAAATGTTGGCATACAAAAATAAAAGCAGATAAAAGGGGCAGCATCTTATTTAATCCGGAATCGATTATGAATTGACTTATGAGCCAATGTATTAAAACTGAATCACCAAAAATTTCATAAGATGAGATAAGATTATTGCTTATTATTTATTGATCGTCAGAGGGGAAATTGCAACAGCACAGGGACACAAAGAAGTAGCACTGTTGCTGTTGTTTGCACCATGGATGTATAAAGAGAAGCGTTGGAGGCGCCCGTTCATTCCTATGAGAGTTGCTCAGTGGTGCATGAAGCCAAAATGGCTCAACTGTACCCGAATCTTCGGCGATCTTCCTTCACGATTCTTAGCTTTTCCTTTAACCCCGCCTCCAAGCCCTCGCTCCAGCCTCGGTCTGGGTCTCATTCGCATGAACGGAGGAAGGAAAATAACTCCTACCGACGACTCTTTCCTAATGTAAGTCCCAAGGTGCTCTTCCTGGGGGCCCGGTTTGCACCGTTTGTGCTGTTAGCATGTAAACATGTAAACATGTAAACATTCGGCCCGTTCCGAACAGACATGATCTGCACGGGCACCAGTCGAAATAAGAATAGAAACTTTAAAAGGGGATCTAAATTACAAGGCAAGATTAACATAGTAACGTGAATTTAGTAGCAGCAAACTAAGCAACGTATTTGTAAACAGCACAATGACATGAGCAATGCATGTATGAGGGTGTATCTGTTTAGTTAGTGTTCAGTGTGTGTGTGTGTGTGTGTACTCTATGTGCGTTAAGTAAGGACACCATCTGCCATCATCTTTGCTGTGTGCCAACCCCCCCTAACCCCCCCCCACTCCTATTAACCCACACCCATGCTCACATACACAAAATCCTTCGGCGTTCAAGTTTGATGAAGAAAAAAAAAAGAAAAATCTCGCAATGGATATGTGAGAGAGAGAGAGAGAGAGAGAGAGAGATGGTGATGAATAAAAAGCACAAGCATAAAAGGAAATTGTGGTATTTCTACTAGTATTTCAGACACGCACACAAATATAGAAATACAATTACGTACATACTTGCACACACATACAAAGTGGATTTTGGAATAATGCCTTGTTTTTTTTTTTCTGGACTGCCCTAGATTCATTTGGCATCTGTGCTGCACACTCATCTCTCTCTCTCTCTCTCTCTCTCTCTCTCTCTCTATGTTGTTATCACTCTGCTTTTCCTCTTACTCACACACACACACACACAGCCTGCCACTCCTCTTGAATCTCTCCCTCCCTCCCTCTCTCTCTATCCATCTTTCCCTCTCTCTCCCTCTTTTAGTACAGACTGCTAAGATCTGGGTATAAATATTTTAGCCTTGTCAACCACTTGCATAGAGACAGTATCTCTATTGCCCCTGTGTGTGTGTGTGTGCTAGTGTGTGTGCATGTGTGTGTCCGTCTCAGCACAGTTTAGCTGGATGAGTACACGACGGTGTGTTTGCATTCTAGCTCTGAGCCCACGAGCGTATAGAAACTGAATGCTTCAATGTCTCGGTCTGCAGAATGTGTCCAGAATCAGCCTGATTTAAAATGTAGTACTTTTGAAGCAGAGGGTTGTTTTAATAGCACAGAAAGCAAAACAATGTTCACACTAACCTAACCTTACCTTTGCCTTAGTATAGAGAGTATAAGTCCCGCCCCTTCCGGTGGACACCATGGGACCGGTAGTTTATGAACGGTAGTCAACGGAGAGAGATAAATATTTTTTTGATCACATTTGAAGTCAAGAAAGTCTCAGTTTGTCGTAGTATTTTTGTGTGAACTACATCTCTCGTCTCGCACAACACACGTCACCAACACTAGCTAGCTAGCTAACGTAGCTACATCCAGAGACTCCTGGTCTTTTTATCAGCCGGGAAGAGAGAGAAGGATCAGACCCGTTGCTGGTGTGAGTTCATCCCAGTATAGGGTGCATATTCGTTTCAAACCCCCAAACCCTTAAGTGTACCGCAAGTTCATGCACGCGCTAAAATGCACGCACTAGGCACTTTCATCAGGATGGCTAACTTGGCGCACCTGTGGCGCATTTGAGCACGGAGTGGGATCAGAAAGAAAGCGTTATTATATTACATATTATATAATCACATTCACTACTTTCTCCCCCTTTAATCACAGGACTATCCCCCCTCATGACACACTGACAGTCTGGGAGTCCTCTAGAGAGTTTCCCTCAGAGGAAACGTATAGTTGTCTGGGCTTACGTACATTATTTTTCAACTTGTTTTGTCTCAGGATATTATAATAAAAATTGTGGAGCTCAGAGGACATTTTGTCCAGGATGGAGACACCGGATGAAAGACGGAACGGCCAGTCCTGAGGGAGTTATAAACGGAGCGAAATGCCCGTTGATGCGCAGAAGGAACTGTGTAGAATAATAGAAAGAAGAATCAAAATGACACGTTTGATGTGTACATAAGCACGGAGGGTTCTGTGGTTCAAAACTACACCAAATGTAACCAGCGGATCTGCCGTGTCTGTGTGTAATTGTGGCTTGGCAGCGCGCAACATCACTCTCTACTGCAGCGGTGCGCTGTGCTGGCTCTCTTATCTCATGCGCACAAATTCATTAATGAGTGGAACATGATAAACGTTTATGAAAGTATAATATTATTATTTTAATTGTGGTGAAAACCGGGACATTTGAGTGTTTTACAGATATTTGTCGGGACTCAGGTGACGTCAGCTTGAAAACCTGGACTGTCCCGGACAAATCAGGATGTCTGGTCACCGTATCCCAGTAGGAAACACACAGACATCGTAGCTTCAGAGAGAGAGAGACGTCATTACCACACTTTTGGGTGTGTCGTCTTTCAAATGACGTATTTTCACAGTCTGATACTTCAACAGTTTTTCAACAAACTGAGACTTTCTGGACTTGCAAAATTATGTTTTAAATTGACAAACATCATCTGTGTGATTCATGGCGCAATTCAAACAGTATCAAAATAAACATTTCTCCGTTGACTACCTCTCATACTTGAGTAAGTACAGTGCTTGAGTAGATGTAGCACCGATGGACAGACAGGTGGTTGGAAGGCAGAATAATTCAGTTTGTTCCAGGGGATTAGAGATTAGAAACACATCTCTCACCCTAACCTACAGCCTGCAGACACACATCTGCACACAGAAGCTGCTTTTAGTCCGCTCACTGACTAAACCATAACATGGTGTATATATGTAGCTTCATTCATGTCTAACAAGTAAAAACAAAACTTTCCCCATTCAGGTTCCTTCTGATGCTCTGTGGTGCTTAGTCAGCTTCTCAGACGGAGAGTCATGGAGGCTAAAATGTAGAAATACGCTGTTGGCTTGAAGTAATCGATAGTCAAACAGATGCTACCTCTCCCCACGGTCAATAATACTATTGATTGCTGTACATCCTCTGTTAAAACAAGCCAAGGGAAGTTCATTTGTTCTTCTTTTTTTATATTCTTTAAAACTACTTTTACTGCAGTTTTACTGGTGTGTAGCCACGGCGGAGCTGAACACGCTGACACACTGTAGGCCCCAAACACAAGCAGACATATGCTCTATAACGTGCACAAGGCAAATGCACACGCACAAAACACATACGTATGTGCACACACACTCCTCTTCGCACCCCTAGGGGTTCAAATGATTTCACAAATGCTCACACTTAATCCACCAGCCAGGCAACAAAAGCTTAGACGAGTGTGCGTGATAGCGTGCATGTGGCGCTGTGCTGTGCTGTGGTTCATATACCAAAATGAGCACACTTTTATTCACTTTAGGTTGTGATAATTTACCTCCTGTACTGTAAATCTTTACAGCTAAACATAAAACGGATGGTAATAGAGATGTGAATGTGTGGTAGTTGAGGAACTCTCAGCGATGTTCTGAGGAAAGAACATGTTGTTTATTTTATTTTGTACAGGCTTCTACAAGAGTGATTCTGTTCTTATAAAAAAAATCCACTGCATGCATGAGATGATGAGAACAGTGAGCATATATCTGTTGCCTGAAAAGCTTCTGTGTTCTGTCAGATTGGCCTGAGGGAACGGGCTAGTCAGTGTACATGTATGAAGAGCTTTTCGTTAGCATTATACATCACCATCTTACAGTTTTTCTCTTAACATTCTCTAAACTGTAAGTGCAATTATCACAACATTTGGATGGGTCATCACAACTCTATTGCATGTCTGCAAAAGGTAGAAACTCACCCAAAAACACTGCAGTCATGCTTCAAAGTTATTCTATCAGTAAGTTCACCAAAGCCACCAAAATGAAAAGTTGTTTAGTCATCGTGTGAGCCGTACTGCTCAAAGTGTTTAGGTATTTCTTCACCATCAACTATGGAAATGTTTCTAATATAAAAATCTCAGTTTTGTCCAGCTGAATGTGTATCGCAATGAGATTTTTACATTTCCATTCGAACAGTAGGTTAAAGTTCACTGGGAAAAGTCAATGCTGTCGTAGCTACACAGAAACAGGATGCACATTTGTATGTATACAGTAAATTTATCCGTGTAGAACAACAGAAAATTCTCTTTTGTACTTTCATGTAAAGTCGTATACAGTGAACAGAAATTTTGTCACAAAATGACAAAACAACCCTGCAACGATGAAAAAACCTGCTGTAGTTCAGTACAAAAACAACTAATTGTACCTCCTCATTATAGATATTTATGGAATATACATGCATGTCTGACAGATTTTGATAATTGAATGGATCATTTTGCATGTGACGGCTCAAACGATGAAAGAATATTTAGAAGTTGTGACAATTTCACTGAGAATCAAGAGACATGTGCAAGTGGTTATTGTACTGACTCTTTTGCACATGTGCCAAAACACGTGCAATTTGCTTGAATGAATGAGAAATTTGAATCTGTTGTGAACGACAAACTAATTGTTTAGAGATTTGAACTCTCATTCGAGAATTGAGCGATTGAGAAGAACTGTAAAACAGAGGATGACTCAACCACTGTATCAGCAAACAGCCCACAACTGTGGTACTGTAGCAGCAGTCGAAAGCAGAAAATCTAAATTAAATTAATGTTGCAAGCAGGAGAAATCTATTCTTAAGATTTATAAATATAGATTTGATCTTTTCAGGCACAACGAAATTGACCATAGTTATTTTAAGAATGGAAACTAAGCCACAGCTTCCTTTGTTACGTCATGGATTCAGCTAAAGACAAACATTATGATAAAGATTATGTCTCTGATCTACGCTAACATCTTATTTAGAGATTATCATGATGTTTTTTTTTCTGCATTTGTTTCTGTACACCCTGCATGACAAAATTAGGCTTTCTCTAAGTATTGTTCTATAACAGAGAGGCCTGGTTTTTAAGTCAAACGTTTTATCACAGCGATTACAATATACTGTGGACATAACTTTATGTACGGCAGTGGATGTACATGCAACATTCCCTAAAATATCACACAGTTTTTGCCTGAATTTAGTTTAAAACCTCTGAACACCCACACAGGTGTTTTCAGTTAATCTGGCTGATTAGACCTCTGCTAAAGACTGTGTGGGTATGTATACTATAGACTGTGTGATAGAGTGTTACAGGAATGAGTCTTAAAACCCAGAAAAGAGTTAGCATTTTAGCACTTCCTGTTCCCTCGTCAGATGCCTGAAATAAGGTCTGTGGTTAACACGAGTTTAAGAGATTTTAACGTTTTGTTCTAAGGTGTAAAATACGTCAGTAAATACCCCACTCATGACTTTTGAAGCCTTTATGTGTCTTAAAACAGGCGGTTGCTAACAAGTGGCTAAATGAGACTACTAAATGCCAACAGCCTCATTGTGTATACTCACGCTGATGCAACCGTGGTGTAGTTAGCCTAACGTTTGCTTTTTTTACTTCTGGTAATTGCATTTACACTTCAAAAATCATAAAAGTGGTGTTCATTTGTGGAGATTATCTTACAGAACAAAATGTGTAAATATCATAAATGTTTGTTTGCCACAGAGCTTATTTTCTGCAAAAATCCAAAAACCCAATGGAACAATCCCATTGGCTTTTTGTCGAGGGAACCAGGGCGATGCTAACTTCCTGGTTGGTCTACAAAAATACATCATCCCTGCAGCACTCTATTGAGTGACATCTTCCTTCTCCTGTTAACTGTTGAACCTGTTACACCTGAAGTTGTAGTTTTGTTGCTTAAACCCAAAGAAGTTGTAGTTTTGTTGCCTAAACCTAAATAAGTTGTAGTTTTGTTACCTAAACCTAAAGAAGTTGTAGTTTTGTTGCCTAAAACTAAAGAAGTTGTAGTTTTGTTACCTAAACCTAAAGAAGTTGTAGTTTTGTTGGCTAAACCTAAAGAAGTTGTAGTTTTGTTACCTAAACCTAAAGAAGTTGTAGTTTTGTTGCCTAAACTTAAAGAAGTTGTAGTTTTGTTACCTAAACCTAAAGAAGTTGTAGTTTTTGTTGCTTAAACCTAAAGAAGCCTTTTTGTTTGTGTTCAAAACGGGATGTTTCATTCACTTTTACAACATAGTAGGTGCAGTAGGCCCCTACTGACCCACATCTATGGTGCTTATAGCGACTGATAACGCCTATTTAATGGCCCGATAACAGTAGAATCGAGTGCTGCAGTAAGCTAGCTGTCATTAAATACCATCACAATGTATGCTGGCTGCTTGTTTAACCATAATATCTTGTTTTCTAGTTCTACACTTGTTAAATACAGAATGCTGTTTGTGGGTGTGGAGGATTTAGAGTTGTCTAAAGGCACTTAGTAGCGTCAATGAGTAACTAATTACTTTTGCTTTTGAGGTAGTAATGTACAGTAATGACCTTTTCATTGAGTAATATGTGGTGTGTTGATTGCATTTTGTCCAACACTGATAATCATATATAACTATTTAAGTGGAGCTGCCCTTTGTTTATATTTTTGTTCTGTTTTTGGGGTGATAATAAAATTAGAAAAACACAACAAAACAATGAAACCTTGTCCTGACGGTACCCTGACATTATCTTAACATTATAATGACGGCATCCCCACCCCTCGGAGATTTATTATTCATCACCCGAGAGAGCGGTGGAGGCAGAGAGAGAGAGAGAGAGAGAGAGAGAGAGAAGGGGGGAGGATTATCAAATTCCCCATCCTCCCTCTAATCCACAATGTTCTACCAGAGAGGGTGGCAAAATCTAAACCCTTCTGCCAACGGTTTGGTTAAAACATAGGCTTGCATTGTGGCTGTTGGCAGGCTGGAAAAGCCCTTTGGTTTATCTTCACTGACAACATGAAAGGTTACTGCTCATATATTCAGCTCGGAGGGCTTGTGATGAAAATGGAAGACTGAGCCTGTTTACCTTCTAAAATGGTGCGTTTAAGTGTAAACATGCCACCGTCAACAGGGAAAAAGAAGATGCTTACGTGTAGAAGAGAGACAAAGGCAAAGAGCTGACATGGACATCTGGAGGTAAAATAGTTCATTAATGCCAGAGGGATTACTCCGAGTGTGTGTGAGGAGGATGTTATTGTGTGTATGCATGTGTTTGTCCAAAGTACCGCTGGCCACAGTCGGAGGCTGCATTGTGCTCTGGATATATTTAAGGCATATCCCAGCATGCATTACACTCCAGCAGTGCTATAGCCCACCCACATTAAAGCAGCAGTGGGTAGAAATGGGTCAAATATGATAGTGTCCTCCGGGCTCCTAATGGCATCTGCAGGATTTCACAGACAAGAGGAAAACAACCAATCAGAGCCGAGCTTGAGCCTTGCCGTCTCTGAGCAGCTGTCAATCACTCACAAACTCCAATCAAACGGTCAAAGTAGGCAGCGCTGATCAAATATGAATCAATATTCTGTTACTGTAATGCCTATTTCTCCCCTCAAATGTTTCCAGAAACATCTTTTAGTGTACTGTTTAGCTGTAAAATGAGCAGCCACGTTGAGATCAAGTTGAGGAAATACCAAGCACCGCCCACCAGCCGGAGCACAGCCAATAGGAACGCTCTCTCTCTCTCTCTGCAATGACCTGTGATTGGCCAAAGTCTCCCGTCACGGTCTAGATTTTCTAAAGCCTGAAGACAGAGCCATGAGGAGGAGCAGAAGTCTAGTTTTCTCTCAGAACGCTTGAATTTTTGCCCAATGATGCAAAAATATTCTGCCTACTGCAGCTTTAAACACATATACTGTAGATACATTAACATCCACATAGACACAAATTCATTTTTACCGTACTACACATACTGATGCACAACTTGAAGGGTTTCCACATGAATCAGACTCATGATTCAGCAGACTACCTCGAGGAAGGACAGGTTCATGCACACACAGTAAACACACACACACACACACACACACACACACACAAGCATGCAAAAAGCATTCAAAAACTAGGTACAGCCGTTTCTGATGTCTATCTCTGTCGCTCCATCTCTTTCTCCCTCTCTCTCTCTCTCCCGCCTGAAGCTGTGCAGTCGGGAGCCTCAGTGGCAGATTTCGCCTTGCAGTACTAAGGACACATGCACCTTGAAGGAAAGACAGAGACAGACAGACAGATGGGTGGTGCGATGGAGATAGACGGCGTTTGTTAGAAGCTCAATTTCAGTCGTCCCTCCCTTTTCCAGTCCTTCCACTCTGTCAGCGGTGGGCATGCTGGTTAATTTGCTAGCTCCCTGCTCCCAAATTACGAAGAAATGGAAATTTAGTAGTGTAGTTGGTGACTTTACTGTACAGTAATGTTGAGGTTTCTTGGCTTTCTTTGATGAAATTTCAGCCTCATTTCAATTCTGACTGACTGACTGTTCAGGGCCGTCCCACCGTCAAATCGTCAAGTCCTTGAGGGCTCTCTCGCAGACATTTTGAGCCCTTTATGAACACTTTCTGTAAGTCCGCACATGGGTGTTCATATTTACATTTACACAGTAACATTCAAGATTTAAGATGGTAGATAAAAAACACATGAAATCAGAGGAATGTAAGCAGTAAGACAGTAAAAACCGTAAACTAAAAACAGGTACGTGATATGTTGCTGCAAAGATCTGTTCCGTTTCAAGCCCTTGCGGCTTCTCACACTCAACCATTTACCAGGTGTTGTCAGTCAAGTCCCCGAGGGTTCACGGCTGAAGGCCTTAGGGAAGGGGGGGACATTAGGATTGAGTTTGTGAAACATGCAGGAACGAGACAGGAAGTTCTCCAGAATGTCTGCTGCATGCTCGACTGAGCCTTTGGTGTCGTTATCTAACCAACAGCGACACATTCACCAGATGGGGCCCGTTCCTTCTCAACCGTCGGCACACCTGCCTCCCCCCCGACTCTGTGACATCACCTTCACACACCTGCTCTCCTCAGATTGTTAAATCTTTGTAACGGCAGCCTCCATTTCTTGCCTTACAGGGTGTTTATTAAAACATTTAAGGAGTGTTTGGTGTGTTATGAGCATGGGTGCACACTCATAAACGACCAACATTTTTTATAAGGTGTGTTGAACGGATGCACCATCCTGTCACTTGCTGCACAAATTACTAGAATCACTATAAATGAAAGGAACTACATTATATTTGATATCATGAATTTGGTAAAAGATTCATTACGTATGTTTTTATTGTGAACAGGGCACGCAGTATGTGGGCACACAGTCTGCTTCATAGCATTCAATAAGAAGCAAATATGTGATTCATTCTGAATCGACTTCCTGTCCTGATGATCTCACAAACATCACGCAGCACGACGCATTATAACCGGATGTTTGCATAATCAAATTACAAATGAGAATTGGCCACATGAACACGACGCAACTGACTGATATCGTTATTTATCTATGTGTAAAGGAGACTTCCTCCTGCATTATTTGCCTGCTGAGTAACGGATTATATTATAAATTTGTACGCAGCAACGTGGAAGCATTTCAGGCATAATTAGATATCTTTCATCGCTCTTCCGACACACGAAGAAACCACGTACAGTGAGATCTTGCATGTGTCCCATCGTGTAGGCATGGTGTCAGGATGATGAAGAGCTGTTTGCATGCTCAGATACAGATGGAGAGGTCAAGACTTTCTCACGCTCAAGAAAATTATTTGTCTCGAGTGCAGCAGAGCAGACTTGAGAGGCTCCAAACATGCAGCTGGCTACGCACACTCATAAGATTACTCACAAGGTTTTTAACATGCAAGGGGGGGGGGGAGGAAAGGCCAGCTTCATATTTTACGAGTTCTTCATATTCATGTAATAGTTGTGCACATTGCACACCTGACACAAGTAATAAGAATTAAACCTAATGACCACTGTGCATCTGGCTACAGGGAAGCATTACGTAACAGCAGGCCGGCCTGGAGCTCACTATAGTGTCCATTTTTTGCTGGTTCCTCCTCTCTAATTAGTTCCTCCTCTCATTCTATTCCATGCTGTGAAGAAGAGTATAAGCATATGTATGCAGGAGACTTCGTTGTGTCGCTCTGTGTCAGACTGCTGAGGTAAGCAGGATGTGCGGGCTCTAAAGATAAAGATGTGAGAGGCACAGAGCCAGTACGGGACGGACTCGGCCATGAACCTTTGACCCACCTGGAGATACGCCACCACACACAATTAAGTAGTAACACAGATTTGATTTCCTAAATTTTATATATATAATTGGGATGGGACGATATATATACTGTATATATCACGGACTGGCTCATCTAGAACGAGCCTAATAAGTTGATCATGGTGAATTTTCATTATCGGGATAATCGCGAATATCGTCACGAGCTACTTGAAAACCTTTTCCAGCTCGCTATCGTGATAGAGAAGTGGAAAATAGAGCCTGATTTAAAGAAAATACAGGAATAATTATGTAAGAATAGACTCACACAATGTTGCTATTTTATCCTTTATTTATGCAGGGAACCTTATGATTTATGATTACCTTACTTAAGATTGTTTGTTTGTTTTTAACTAAAATGGATGTTCACTAAAAGATGTGTCCTATCTGTGATGCAATAAATATATTTGTTTCTTAACAAAATGTAAGGTAAGATAGATAGATAGATAGATAGATAGATAGATAGATAGATAGATAGATAGATAGATAGATAGATAGATTAACTTTATTGATCCGCGAGGGGAAATTGAGGTGTTACAGCAGCAATTTACATACATCACAAAAACAAACGTCATGAGGTAAGAACAAAAAACACAGTATTTACAAATCTCTATATACATACCAACTACTCTACATTAAACTCGATAAAAGAAATAAAATATAGAATAGAATTAAAGATATACATCTCTGCTGTACAAATTGAAAGTAAAAAATTGAGTTTTAAGCATATTTTGATGATTATCGTGATAATACCATGGATCACAATTATTTTGGCCAGGATAATCGTTACATGATATTTTCATATTGTCTCATGCCTAATCTATAATAACTATAATATTTTGTAGAACCATACATGAAGTAGAAAACCAAAGAAAAAGGTCAAACAAAATGTAGGTGAAGTTGTGGATGGACTGTAACTCTGCAGAGGGAGTTGAACTTTTTAGTTGAACTCCAGTTGAGCTCAGGAGAATTAATATTACTCCAGCTCACAGCCTTGACATCGACGGTCCATTAAAACATCCGACATGTAGACAAACTGTGTAGAAATTTTCTTTTCTGACTTTGACGGGCTGAATATTCAACCAGTCACTCCGAGGGGCCGTTTTAATGCAGCGGTTTTTACAGTCATGCAAAGTACAGGACTGAATATTTACTGTAAATGATGCTTTGACTGGCTGGCTCTGACATTCATTTGCTCTCTAATTGCTGCTCTGAGCTGCGTGAAGTTCAGACTGGTTCTGTCACTTTGTCCGTTCTTTGACATATAATCACACACTCAGCACAAAGTGCTTCATTTCAGATGGTCTTGACTCAACATGGCTGTCGGGCTAACGAGGTGTTAAATGTGCACAAAAAACACATCTGCAATCTCACCTTCCATCTTCCTAATCCTTTTTACCACTGTTAATCTACCTGTGATGACTCCTTCCCATCTCTTCCTTCTTTTGCATCCGGGGTTGTGCTTAGTCTGTTTCCTGTTTTATTTTGAAAGTTCACTCTCCTCATGTGTCATGTCTGCTTTTACTTCCTATCTTTGTGGGTTTTCCTGCCTTTTTGTGATTGTTTGCCCCGCCTTGATTTGTTCCACCTGTGTCTCATCACCCTGCTGATTTAAAGTCTGTGTGCTGAGCTCTTTCAGTGTCAGTTTCCTTGCTGGGTTTTCTGCTGTTTGTCTTCATCCCATGGTTTGTCCTCAATTTATTTGATGTTGTTTTTCCTTTGTATTGCCTCAGCCTGCTCCCTGACAGTTTTGGGGTTGTTTCTACCAGCTTTTTGGCACCTCGTGTTCATTTCACCTGCCTGTCTTGTATTTGGGTCCACCTTTACAACCATAGGTTAGTTTTCACTGCTCACCTTGATGAAATGCTGCAATTACAAAGTACGGAATAACACATAATGTGCAAACCCGGAGACACAGCCACCCACACACACATGAGATTATCTGTGTAACCCACCACGGACCCATGAGAAGGTGTGGAGGCTATAAAAATGCTGACTGCGCCCGGCTATGATTAAGGCTTCTGTTTGTGAGTGTATACAGCTGAACAGAAGAAAAAAAAAGGACTGATTCACTTCCTCTCATTGAGTCAGCAGCTGCTTCTCTTTGATGTTATGATGAGTGGGAGAGCAGAAGAACGACGGAGAAGGAGAGAGAGACAGTGAAGATCTGTCAGATGGAGAATTGTTGCACAGGTGTCACCTCAGAAAATGTGAGCTAGAGAGCCAACTAGCTCCAAGTCGGGGGTCCATGTTGCTCAAGCTAGTGTCCGACTAAAGTTGTATATGGTGCCTTCAAATGGGGTCGTGTTCACCAGAAGAGTCCATATGACCATATGCCCCCTCATGTCGCGTTCACGACCTCGTAAGTGGAAAGACTTTATCCCTGATTTTTCCGCAGATGGGCCGAGCGGCGAGCCGATTAACGCCGATTTGCCTCTGATCTCCGGAGCTCCAAAAAGGGTTGGGGAGCGGAAATCAGGGCTAAAGTCGTGTAATGTGAATTAAGCATAACATGCTAAATATCTGGACCTGTCGGGGACTCCGGCCACGAGCTACAGCCAATTAGAGGGCGAGACACGGGTTGATGGGAAACCTGGGGGAGGAGGGGTTGCCTGGAAGAACAGGAACTTACTGTGTGTATATGGCATTTAATTAGTATCGAAACCCGCACGTGCAAAAGCATCATCGCGAGGGAGCATGTCTGCTCCGTGTGCACAAATGCAGTCGCACGAGCGCGGGGGCCGGTATGAGCGCTCGCTCGACCCTCTCTACGCGCTCGCGACTGCTCAACTCGCTCGCTCGTCAAGTTGACTTTTGAGAACACCTTTTCAACACCTACAGTCTCTGACGGCGAAGGCAGAACATGAATAATTCATGAACACGTGACACCGTTGTCCAATCATAGAGCACAGAACACGTGACCATCCACTCCTCCAAATATCACAATGTTGTATCTGGCCGCTGTCTATTCCTTCCCTGCCTCCAAAGTGTCAAAAGTCAACTTGACGAGCGAGCGAGTTTAGCAGTTGCGAGCGTGTAGAGAGGATCGAGCAAGCGCTCATCACAGCTCTCGCGGAGCAGAAATACTCGTATCAGCTCCCTCGCGAGGATGCTTTTCCACTCGCCGATACTGTTCTGTGCGCGTGCGAGTTTTGATACTAATTAAACGCCATATATGTGCTGCATTTGCAACACGAAGCAAAGCTGTTGTTGCACCGAGAGGAATAAATAGTAAAAAAAGAGCGTGGAAACAGACTATATTGCAAACACATGCACCAACGACAACATCAGCAATGTATCGTGTCCTTTACCGTGTATTTCTCACGTGTGTTTTCGTGACAGAACGTAGTTTGGAGACCTCATCGGGGATTCATCCTGGTGAAAGATCTTGTAGTGTGTGATCCCCATGTAGTGTGAAAACCACAGACTCCGGATTACAAGACAACGAGTTGTGTAGTGTGTTCTGTACTGCGATCTGACGACTTTGACATTCTTGTAGTGTGACCTTGGCTTTAGTGATGGTAACGTGTTTGAGCTAGTTTCAATACTGATGTGTGTTGTGTCGACATTATTTGGCTATTATAAACACACACTGGAAGCTGAGAGTCAGGCACCGCGTCCATCCATTAGTGAGAATGCCATTGAGACTAGATAGAGAGGGAGCAACACATACTGATGAAGTGCAAGTCTAGGGCCATCAAATACATAACTGTGAGGGAAGAAGAAGACCACAAATATAAAGCTGGTTGTGTGACTGTTGAACAGAATAAACAATATGTTTGCTGTTCTTAGAGCTGCATCAGTTAAAATTAAAGTTTGTCCAGACTGGGTCACTACAGTTAAGGTTACGTGGACATAAAACGAGTCCAAAGTGTAAAGACTTTATTCTCCGGAGTGCATACATTTGCTGTTGGCAGATTCAGAACAGATTTCTTGTGCACAGCTGGAAATCGCTGCCTCGACATTAAAGGTCAGACGGTTCACCCGAAATGCGAGAATTCCTCCTCCAGGGAGCCTGAATATCCCCCTGCAAATTGAATGGAAATCTGGCCGTTAGATTTCAACATCTTGGGTAGAGAGATGACAGTTTTGACCTGAGGGTATCCCCAGAGGACAGCTCTTGGAGTTTTCTTTAAATGGAAATGGTTCAAGCGTGACTGTGCAGTACATTTGGTCAATGTTTATTCGTAACTCAACTGACAGCCCTAGTATGGTCCTTTAAGATGAAATTTCCCCTTGGAAAAATTCATTTTTTGACCCCTGTTATGGAAACACTAGTCGGCCTGCTAGTACAACAACATATCCTTTAAAAAGTAATATAAAATCAAAATTTATGAGGATTATACAGCATTTTTGAGGAATGGCATTCATTTTCTTTAATCTTTTTATAGTCATGCTATGAAGTCTAGAAAATAAGTAAATAATGTGAACAAGTGGGCCTCAAGTGTGCTCCAGTTTTATCGGTGCTTTGATTCTTGTGAAGCTTATTTTGCTGAGCAAACACTAAACACCGGAAGATGCACGTCCTCAATGAGGTCCGCTTCTGAGCATCTTTTTTTTTAAGTCTTGAATTTATTAAGTTTTTGTTGTGAGAGCACACTGGGGAGACGCTTCTAATCTGTTTCTGTTTCAGCTTGCAACCTTGTGTGTTTGTGAGTCCATGATACAAGCGCTATGTGTTTGTTTTAGTGGCTGCAGGGTGCACGCAAAACTAGAGCTGGGACGGTACTCCTATCTCCTGATTCAATGCTATCACGATAATTTGGTGCTGACTCGATATGTATTGCGATTCAATATTATGATTTATTGTGATTTTAGTTTAAAAAATCTTTGATTTTCAGCATGTATGTAGTCAGAGATGTCCTGAAGTCAAATATATCAGTCATTGTCAGGAATTATTTATTACATTTTTTCCAGCAACCCAAAAATCCAAAAAATAAAGTCATTTCCCTCACAAATCAGAGGTATTTTCTTTTTAATGTATAAGGGACATGTAATGTTTTAAACTTCTGGTGAATATAATCAAATCAATCTTATTTCCATAGATGTATTTTGTATATACAGTTCCCTTTGTTAACACCTTATTTTGAAAAGCGGATGTAGTCCCACGTGTCTACTTCCTCTAACTTCTCCAAGTCCGTCTCTAGCTCTCCCGTCAGCTCCGTTCTCTTTATCCATCCATGGTCAGCTCCATCGGGGCCGTTTCAATGCATTGAACATAAACGTTACCGCGACACGATAACGTTTCCTGTCCGTGACAGAGTTAGCATGCAGCTTTAGCCGTGATGTCTAGCTCTGCTTTTCCTGCAATGTGTGAAACCCAAAGTGTTTCCATCCTTTACTGGATGTGTAGTGTTTACCACTTTGGATTTAACATGTGAGGGTGCAGGTCGTATCCACGACGACCCTCCAACGTTTATACTTTCTTGTCTCGGCTCGCTGACGTTTGTTTTGGTTTACGGATACGGAACGGACATGACGTCACGTTACTAACGTCTTTCTACCTCCACATAGTCGATTTTTTTCCCCCGCTCCTATGCTCTGTGTGAGTATATTTCACTGTGACTGAAAGCTCATAGGATGTGTGTTTTCACATGCATATGCCTGCTTACTGTACCTAGTCATGATCGAGTGTAATGCGGCTCTCTTTCTCCATTTAACTTGTAAGGGAGGAGCAGGATCAGCCCAGTATTACTGCTGAAAATGAGATGTCACGCTCCGCTCACTTTGGGGCAGCCGGCCGGGCTTCTCCCTAACTGATTCAGGCTGTCTGTGTGTGGGTATGTGTGTCAGGGAGAGACGGTGAAAGTGCTGGAAGGATAGAGAGAGAGAGAGAAAAGACAGATAAAGAGAGGCAGTGAAGGAAAAAAACAGTAGAGGGAGAGAGATATAGAAAAAGGGAGCTGTGTATGTCAGATTCTCTGACAGTTATTTGCACAAATTATTCACAGATAGGCAGCGTGTTGTGTGCTGACGGCTCGAGGTGCGATGTGACAGGTGTCCTGCTCGGCGACTGAAACGGGAAGATAGGTAGCATCTCATTATATATAGTACCACTTACAGACCCAGCCATCTGTCACCTTGTTCCCTTCTGATGCATCATCGGCCATTATTGTCATCATTATTGTTATCCTGCTTGTCTGCCCTGGTGATGTTAATTTAAGTGAACCACAGCAGCCGAAATGAAGTGAGAGAAAGTGAGTAGGAGAGAGAGAGGAATGACTATATGGGCATAGATGGATGGATAGATTCTTCCTCTGTTGTGTCATTCCTTCCTCATGCTCTCCGCAGTATTATTTCTCATGCTTGTCATGTGTCCATTATGCATTTCTTCACGCTCTTGATGCAGAGAAAAATCAGTATGCTTCTGAAAATCCTCCTTTCTCTCTCTCTGTAGTCTCAGGTCTATTCATCCACATTGATTTTCCATTTTCTTTTGAAACCCTTTAGTGCCGAGTGATGCATGATTTACAGTTATTTTTCTATGTGTCTCTATTAAAGATAGATATATTTTTACCGGAAGGTATTTCTTTTTAACACTAAATATTATGGCTGCTCCCCCTCGAGGCGATTAGTCGACTAATCGGTCGTTTTGGTCTTTGTTGACTAAGATTTTCTTTAGGCGATTAGTCGTTTTTCATGCTTTTTTCATGCTGAATGACTTATTTCCAAGATTTAAAGTGGGGCTTTTATGTGATTCTTTGTGGAGAAACTCAGTTTTACAGTAAATTAAAGGGGCTCTGTGTAAGAATCAGAAATAGCTTGTTAACAGTGACTCCTGTGGCCGTTAAGTCAACGACAGTCAGCGTCCTGTTGCTCGCGCTTGTGCTCGCTCTATGTAGACGCGAGCGAGCATCGGTCAAAACAGTGAGGTGACACACACGAGACTGAACGTGACGATATCACTGTGTATTTCACATGCTTTGCAGTAATGTTAGTTTACCTGTTCAATAGGAATTTTGACAGCTCGGGGTCCGTTTTGATACCCAAAACCAAATGAAGATCCCTCCATGAATCGAAGGACCGGCCGATGTTGATCCTAGTTTCCCCTTCGGCGTTGGTCACATTCCTGTTTTGCCAGACTTTAGCTTCACCAGATATAACTCTGTTGTGTCTGAGTCTGAATTGTGGTGGAGGCTGGTCGTTTTTTGGCGTTAGCGGACTCCATTTCTAACCGAATGTTAGCTTATCGTTGCACACTGTTAGCCCTGTAGCGGAGCTGAAGAGAGTAAAAGTACTTGCGAGCACGCATGACGTCACATCTGTTGGATTTTCCTGGAAAAAAAGGTCCTGAATTCTTCACAGAGGAAACCCAGAAAGTCGTAGAAGGTCTCATTTTTGGCAATTGGCAATAAAAAAAACATTTATATGTGTAAAAACTTACATACAGTCCCTTTTAAATCAACTAATCGATTAGTCGATAAAATCGTATGAGTGTTAGTCGACTAAGAATTTCTTTGGTCGAGGACAGCACTACTAAACATACCGGAGATATATAAAAAAACTTTTTGAATGTTATTAGCATTTGTTACATAATCTTTATTGTACATTAGACATGATTTGAATTGCAAAGTCTTTCTTTTGATTGCAAAATAACCAGAGGTGTTTTTTTAACTTTATTTGTATTTTTCTTAATTTCAGGCCCAGTTCTGTCTCCTCTATAACGCCGGTAGAACCAACGAGGACCTGTACCAGGTACAAGAACCGACTCATTGTGGTGTACGACCTCCTCCAACTCGGGGAACAGCTCTCCTCACCAGAAGAAGGACACACGGCAGAGCGGCCGGACGACAGAAAGGAGTGCTTTTTGTGTCTCGATAAAGACGTCTGAAGAGTGAGAGGACGCCACAAAGAGAGGAAACGGGTTGGATGTTATTTTTTTTTTTTAAATAAAAAGTCATTTCTGTCCTATTGTGTATTAAGATGGGATTTCTCTGGACTCCTTTGTATGACTGATAGCTGCAAATCTGTATTTCTTTAAGTCATTCACCACATCAGTGTTTTCCCAAGTATAGACCCATCATGTCTGACCTTTCTCTACCTGTAGTGTCACACAAGCACAAACCAGTGATGATATAACCTCACTGTTGGACACGTGTGCTCTGCTTTGCCTGAATGGTCTTGCCCATGTTGCATGCATGTGCCATGTATGTGCCGTGTGTGTGTGAAGCTTTTGGCATACAGTCTAGCGCTGGAGTGAAAGCATTAGTTAGTGTCTTCACAGGTATGTATTATCCCATCTCCCCTGCTTTTATTGCACTTATTTTACTGGCAACACTGTCATTAGTGCCGACAGCACTTCACTTACCACGGCTATTATATTCCGTGTACGTGTGCGCGTATGTGAGTGCGCCGTGCGCGTCAGAGCAGAGATAAAGTAAAAGAAGTAATTGTTGTAATTATTTTGTCTCTGTTCTCTTCCCGCCTACTGCGCTAGCGTCGAGGAAAATCTTGTTCCTCTGAGAAGGATGTTATGCAGAGTGAACTGCCACCTTCGTGTTCATTTTGTGGTGATAATTAGTAGTCATTATTATTATTATTATTATAAAAAATGTATGAAAAACATGAGCAGTGCCATCGGTGGTGAAAGTGTGCACATGGATGCATTACCTCAAACTGTTTAATACACACCAAAGGAAAAACTAAATCAAAGTAACACAATCATTATTAATATTTATATTGTTTTTTAAGTACATGCAAGTATTAATACTTCAAATCCTGACTTGTACTTTCAATTATTATTTTCTAAAAAAAAAAAAAGCAGGGAAACAACAACTTTGAGAGATCAAGGGGACCAGGAGGGCTGCTCGATTATGGCAAAAATCATAATTATTTTTGGTCAATATTGAGATCGCGATTATTTAACATGTTTGCTCATTGACTTTGGGAAACATCGCGCATTTAGAGCGAACATTTTGTTGCCTATCGATAGCAATAATCGTTTTATGTTGATTATCTTGCCAAAGATTATTGAAATTCGATTAACTGCAGCCTTATAGTGACCAGTATGGCTTTGCTATAAGAATACAAAATATTGTTTGGAGTTATTTAGAATGTAGCCTCACTTACGGGCATCTTTTTTAGATGCATTTGTTCGACATAATATGAAAAATAACTCTTAAAAAAAGTGAATATATGATATTGCTCATCCGTAATGGCCGCCTCCCAGTCTCTATGTTTTTTAACCTCTCATTCTGCGTCTCTTTCACCTGTTTATTCTGTTTTATTGTGCAGTGGCATTTTCTAATCTATAATAACGTGCCCACAATGATCCGTCAATGTCAGACATGGTTTCAAGGAAATAAGGCCGTGTGTTGCACATTCATCTCTGCACTCACTCACATGGGCATGACGACGGTGACCTCACATGCACCATCATCGCTATCGCTCTGAACCTGAGCGTCTCTGTTGGACACAGTGTTGTCTCCTCTCGGGGGGGATACCCCCCCTTGAATCACAGAAACAGCTCACACTTCTGTCTTTACAAATAAAACTCCTCCGCAGTAAATGCAGGAATGGCCCCTTCGTTACATCATCTTCTGAAAGTAAGCAGAGTTCCTGAGCTAAGAGGCTGATATGCTGGTCTGTGTTCAAAACCGTCTACTCATTAAAAAGGAAAAAGGAAAACCCAAAGCTACCCTCTAACATTTTAATTAAAAAAATACAGTGCATACACAATGGCTGTAATCGAAACTGCCTACTACATACTACTGACCAACGCAGTATACAGTACACAGTACATACTGCATACTGCGTTCCTCAGCAGTATGAAACAGTTAAAGTGATGTATTTAAACCAGCTCTTAAAGCACTGGACAAAAAAACAAACTCGTACCACTATTACAATATTATCTAACAATACAACTTTGATTTCTTTGATCTGTTCTGTTAGTTTACTTTATAAGATACTGCAGGTTTAAACCATTTATTCTATCAGCTCATAGTGAAGTCAGACAAACAGGATCATCAACGAGGTATATAGCAGGCGCTATAGCTAGCTGTCACGGCAGTTCGTGGAGCTTCTAAACTCTGAAAACGTCGGAGCGAATGTTCGATTCAACATCTAATATCGTAAAAATGTCAATATTCAAAATCTACACAGTTGATTTCTCGCCTAAAAAATGTTCAGAAGTGAATTTAGTGAGGAAATAGCTACGAAAAATGTAAAAAAAAAAACGAGCTGTTTTTGGCTGCTGTCGTTGTTGTAACCGTAGCCTGTAGCGGTCCAGCGCTTTGCATTGTGGGATACAGTAGGCAAGGTAGACTGGTCAGATGCATACTGGAGATTTTGCTTTTGTTTGCATACTACATGCTACATTTTGGCCAAATCAGTAAGTACTACTAGTATATGAGGTTTTGGATACAGCCCTGGACTACATGAAGAAATCACATGTTAGTTTCTGAGTAAATCTGCTACTTCATGTGCGATGCAATGTGAATTCATGTTGCCTATATAATCAGCTGTGACCTGCTAAATGAGTAGCTGTGACCCTGTGAGATGTGTACTGTATGCTTCGTCACACAGTGATATAATCGCCTATGTGAGTGAATCCCCTTGTCCTTTTGTATCCGAAGACTCTTTAGCCCACTCGTGAAGCCCTCGGAGGACGGCACTGTCAGTTAGTCAGTCACTTCACATCACTTTGGTCCAGACAGGTATAGAAGCAGAGTGGCCTCCAGGGGCCCTTTACTGTAAAGGGCTTCTTAAGCCTGACAGGAGAACTAATACAACATCCCGATGCCTTTGTGTACCCAACAGTACAGCAAAACATAAAACAGCTTCTGATTCACCAACAGTTACACAGTGCATCCTCGGCTTTCTTGCATATTTAATGAAATTAATTGGTTTGCATTTCAAGACAGAAATTGAAGCCTTTTTGAAGGCTAAAACGCTGGTGATACAGGGGGCATTAAAGAGATGTGATGCATGAAGTGTAAAACTGCTATTGTAGTGATGATTGCAGTGAGCCAAAGGCACTCCAGGCGTGGCAAGGAGAGAATATTTAGACATTAACGTTGTTTCAGTTAACCAACAGAGAAACTATTAACCGTTATAGGCTATTAAGGGAGGCAATTATTGACTTACTTGATGAGATTGAGGAAGACATTAAGCCTGTCACTCCAAGATCTCAGAGCCATTAACGGCGTTGTTAAAATTCTCTTAACGCTTCAGGTGTTTGCATGTCGGCTGCTGTGCTCCCGGATCACTGCAGGCCTTTCCGTCGCAGATGTGTCAGATGTTTCACGCGCTATTGTTTCTCGGAGGGAGAGAGATTGGGCCCCACTTTCCACAAACGAGGCAGGAGATTGAGGAGACGGGGTAATAGGTTTGAATGTCGCAGGCGTCTTGATTGTTGAAGGTGCTGTTGGTCGGCGACGTTTTCAGAAGTAGAAGTGGAGAGGACAGGTGAGGGATATCTTGACACGCAAAATAAAACGATTCTGCGTTACCACGCCAGGTGAGGTGATGGTGCCTTCCAGCTTAAGCCATGAATAATGAGTCTGGTTTGAAATCTAATGGTGGAAAGCTTATCTACATCTTGGCACATAACATAAAGGTTCATCCTGCATGCCAGAGAACCACTTGGAAAGTAATACTCTTGTAATTCTGCGCTCCGTAAGCCTTTATCAAGCAGGTAACACACCTTTGCATTAATGCTGTACGCAATTTGAGGAACATTTCTTAAAGACGACCTATTGTGCTCATTTTCAGGGACACCAAACTCTTCAGATTCCGCTCCAGCTCCTCTCGAACTAGCTTTGTTTGAGGGCGTGCCAAACTAGCCGCTATAGGCAAAGTGTGTTACTTGGTGACATCACCACGTTAAAGAAGAAAAGGCGGGACTTCAAGCGAGGTAGTTCAGGAGCAGTCTGCCTCACGACATCCCGACAGAAAGTCTAGCTTGTTTTTTGCTTTCCACGACGTGTTCCGTGAATGGCCGTGAATTTGACCGGCTGAGCACGGAAGCACACAGCTGTAAACAGAAGCACATGGCTACTTATTATGCAGAATGATGTCATCGGACCTTCAACTGCTGCCGGACCTCGCAGTAGGATATTGTGTCGGAGTAAAAAACACTACCGCCGTTGCGCGCCCGCTTTCTCTTCTCCCTGTGAATTATATTTTTATTGTTTTCCCCTGGAGCCTCGTGGGCCCCTTTACATGGTCGGTAAGCCCCGGTAAGCCCGTATATATTAAGACGGCGGTGCCGGGAGAGTGTGTATTGTCGGAACAGAGGGCCGACGTGTACTCCATCATGTGTCGCAGCCTCTAAATCGTCTAATCTGACATAGTGACCATCGTAACCGTCAAAAATATCATGTAGTCTGATCCTGGCATTAAGGAAAGGGGCTAAAAGCACAATAGGTCCACTTTAATTTGCGTACACTGTGACCTGACTGAGCTTTAGCGGATGTTTTGCTGAGGAGCTGATAGCTTTCAGTGTTGTTGTGTGTTCCGTGTACTGTATCGCTGAATCCATGGTGCCACACTTGGCAGACGAGTACCTGAAACATTGTGATTGCCAGCGGCATGAATGCCAATGAAGACCAGACTGTTACAGCAACAGCCTGAGGGGAACTGTTGCACCGGGACGCAGCGTAGCACACAGCACTCACACTGTACATTTACTCTGAGAAGAGCCCAGTATAACCACAGTTTACCAGTCGGTCATCAAGTACAAGCTTTGACTTGGTGAAAGTGCTTCCTCACAGACAAGAAACGATTAAATCTATGAGGGGCTATGAAAAGTAAGATGTGTTTGTTTATGTTATGTGTGTTGAGGGAATTTCTCTTGATTTAATGTTTCCTCACAAGCAGGAATTTGGTGGGTCGTGTCTAGAAGGTAACCCAGGAGTTAGGGAGATGGTTAGATATTGATCTTGAATAGTTAAGGTTAGACGTTGATCTTGAATAGTTAAGGTTAGGTATTAATCTTGAATAGTTAAGGTTAGGTGTTGGTCTTGAATAGTTAAGGTTAGGTATTGATCTTGAATAGTTAAGGTTAGGAATTGATCTTGAATAGTTAAGGTTAGGTATTGATCTTGAATAGTTAAGGTTAGGTATTGATCTTGAATAGTTAAGGTTAGGTATTGATCTTGAATAGTTGAAGTTAGATTTTGATCTTGAATAGTTAAGGTTAGACGTTGATCTTGAATAGTTAAGGTTAGGTATTGATCTTGAATAGTTGAGGTTAGGTATTGATCTTGAATAGTTGAGGTTAGGTATTGATCTTGAATAGTTAAGGTTAGGTATTGATCTTGAATAGTTAAGGTTAGGTATTGATCTTGAATAGTTAAGGTTAGGTATTGATCTTGAATAGTTAAAGTTCGGTATTGATCTCGAAACATCTTCACCACACTGAGTGAAAGACAAGAGGAATGAGTCGAGGGAGGAAGAGAGAAGAGAGGCTTTTTGGTATGAACACTTTATTCATGTTTTTGCATGTGACACAGCACAGCAAGTGTGTGTGCTTACATTGCGATCCGCCCCATTTAACCATCAATCTAGCAAATCCTGCTTTAATTATGAACCATGCCCCCTCCCCCACCACCCCCCCCTCCCCCCCCCTCCCCCACCAAACTCAATCAGAACAAATAAAAGAGCCTTTTCAGCTATAATGGGATTATCGATTGGGTGGCAGCCTAGAACTGAGACTTTGAGTATGTTTGTGTCTGGCTGTGTGTGTGTGTGAGACAACTAAGCTGTGAGATGTATTTCTATGTATGTGTGTGTGTATCCGGAAGTGATAAATGGAAAGAAATTTGTGTGTGTGTGTGTGTGTGTGTGTGTGTGAGAGAGAGAGAGAGAGAGAGAGAGAGAGTGTGTGTGGAGGGCTGAAGGAACGAAGCATTAAATTACCTCACAGTTTGAGTCTCATCAAGTGTGTGACGTGTTTTACTGATGAGTTCTGAGCTTGTTTTTGACTGATAGCCACCGAGACTTTCATCACTTTGCTTTTTTCCCATTATCTCAGATGTCAAAGTGGCTACAAATTGTCCTTTTGTGGGCACTTGTTTATCTTGGAAAAGCAGATGGGTAAGGGTTACTGCCACCATGGTTTACATTTGATTGCCACCAGTAAATTTTGCAAAACACATTTCAATGCAGCTGGGAACCAAAATGGCACTTGTCAATTACCTTTTTGATACCCACTTTATTTTACCTCCGTTGTGACTCCCATTTCTGTAGTTTTTTTGTTCGCCATATCATTTGCATATACAGATTTATATTCTCCCTAAATTTGGTTGCCGTTTCACAGCTGCCTATAAAGTTTCTTGACAGCACAATAACCTCAGCCGAGGAGGTTATGTGCTCCATCTGTGTGTTCGTGAGCAATACATGAGCATTAATGTGCATGTTTATGCTCCCAGGTGGAATAATCCTACAGATTTTGATGAATTGGGTGATGTTGTGTCACCATCACTCCAAATTATTTGGATTTTAAATCAGGCTCTGAGTCATTAGTCATAGGCGCACAATATGTGCCGTGTACGCCCATGCTTTGGCTTCCCTTGTATAACTGCTGTGTCATGGCTAGCACGAAGAAACGGTAAAAATAGCAGCAACCTGGTGATATTATTAGACGTTAGCAGAGGCCTGCACTTAAATCATGACTTTCCCCGCTACCTGTGAGTATGTAACGAGGCGTGCAACATGAAACATACTTCCCCCAACCTCTCCTCTATCATGCAGGTCTCAGCTTTTAAACTTCAACAGTAAGGGAGGAGAATAAGATAAAGAACAGGAAGAGAAGACACTATGACAGTGGCATATGCACATAGACAAATCTACTGTATATATCAGCCCGAACACCTCTGTAGTCTGTCTTTCACTTGTGCATAGCTGGCCCACTTTCTTTCTCTCTTGCTTTTAGGCTGCATATATTCCTACATCTGTTTGTGCAAGACACATGGCTGGTCTTCTATTATGTACAGAAATAAACAAATACTTCTTAGGTTCTTTCTGGTCCTCCTCGTCTCTACTCTCGATGACTGTATCCCTCGCTGCATACTCCTGTTTGTGGTGTTGCCGTACGTGGCAGTCAGTGTGCCAGTATATGCTGCGTCTAGCATTTACTAATCCTGTTTACGTTGGGTTGCATCATCGGCCCTTTGATATAGTATTTGCACCATTACTGAGCTTATGCTTAGCTGCCATGCAGAGAGGAGGTTAAAAAAAGATGCAATCTGTTAGTATGTCTCTTTCTCAGTTCTTCCCAATCCATGTGTCGCTCTGTGTCTGTATTTATAGGTGTTTGTGTTATTTTACATCCCATCCTACAATGTATATTCTTACTTGCATGGGTGCATTCAGAGGCACAGAACAGACGGTACACACAGATGCACACATACACAGATATGCCCAGAGACACAGATGGTATATATATACAGTATATATATACTGTACTAAACTTTTTAACGTTGCCTCAGATTTTTTCTGGCTCCCAACATCCTCCCTCATTCTTTCTGTCTTTCCACTCTCTGTCATGTTAATCCACTCGGCAGGTCTGTTGGCAAACGAAGCTGCAACCTTGAAGTAATTATCAGTGCCTTGTGTCACCGTTGGTAACGCGGGGAGAAGGGAAAGACCCAAACGCAGAAGAGACAGGCAGCCTTGTGCAGCTCAATGATTTAATGCAGGAATGAGCTTAGAATCAGAGAGCAGGTTTCCAGTGTTTCCAGCAGCCTTCAAAGAATTTACAGGAAGTCAGAGGAAAAGTTACATCCTGTTAGATCACTTATTTTAATAAGTGCTATATAAATAACCTTCATTATTATTAATATTAACCACACAAGATGTGTTTGTTAACAGATGAAACCTTCATTGCACAACATGAGACTAATATCCTACAATCTAGCGTTAAATATTACAATTGCACAGAAAGTTCGGACTTTCTACAACACGTGGTGTTAGTTGTCAAAACTAACCTTGATCAGGTGAGAGTCAGGCGTTTCCCATAATGCCTTGGGTCTTGCAGTCGGTCGAAGAGCAACTGCGAGGTGTGGCTCTAAAAACTGCAGCCGCCTCGATCTTGTGAGGTTATCGTTGCCCACGTGTGCACGACGTCAGAGCAAGTTGGACACAAATCTAACTGGCATGCATTACGCGGCGATCGCCGGTGATAGATTCTGTGCAGATCTGGTTCATCTCCAACGAGCCTATTGAGATGCATGTGAGGAGGTTGGCGGGGGAAGGCCAGGATATTGCAAAGCAGATTTCACAAGTCATCATATGTTTGGGGTGCAACACGTGCAGTAAAATCTGGTCTGCACTCGCCAAAATTTAACCAATCTGCACGACCGCAGCTACAGTTACAGAGATTGATGGAAGTGGAAGCAGGTGTGTGGATGGGTGTGGCAGTCAGGTGACGAGGAAAGGAAGGAAAGTCCGAGGACATCTGGTGGATTGAAGGAAATATGGCAACGGATAGTCTCTGAGGAGGTGGGGATGTGGCTGAGGAGGCGGGACAAAGAAACGTACTCTGACTTGTGTATTTAAGAGTGCCAGTGAGAGAAAAACAACTGAAGAGAAAGTGCAACTATATCTGTCATTGCAATTATACTTCTGCAGAAGAGAGAAAGACTCATATGGTTCTCAAGCTCGAGTATATATGGTTGCTGTAGTGGACACCAACTAATAATACTTATAAACTCACACATACTGTAAGATACATGCAAACACACACATCGTCTGTGTAGCGCCCTCAGTTAGAGAAGAGACATTACCTAATGAGCGTAGGGAGAAGGGGAAATGGGGACGATCTGATTCATGAGAAATGGACAACATATAGGTTTGAGAAAGACAGAGAGCAATGTGTATTTGTCTGAGAGAGGAGTAGGAGGTTGCTAATCTACGCTAACTTTCACTTTACGGTCCGGCTCTCCACCAGATGAACACAGAACATTATCTAGTGCACCGGCACAGCCAATCAGGTTATTTATAGTATCTTTAAACTACATATTAAAATGTCCTCTGTCCTCATATATAATTCACTATGGATACAACCAACAAACCAAGAGAGTGGGAGAACACAGGAGAAGAAACAAGTCGGAGACGATGAGAGAGAAAGAGACATCCCCCATATGCAGCGAGCCATACATGTTGCATAAGCTGACCTATCTAGCGCTGTAATCAGATCAGTATGCTTGCAAAAACCTAATCCAGAAGCGACTGCTATACAACAGCAATTCAGCCAAAAAAAAAATTATAATAACTGACAGTCAGAGGTTGAAGCGGAGGAAGGAAGAAAGAGAAATATGATCAAAGACAGAATGAAGCATCATTCAGACAATCCTCCCTTGGTGATTTTTTGTGCATCCACACCCAGCGTTCTTTGAGTTTGTTTCATGGGCAGATACTTCTCGCAGCAGGGAACCGTGCATGTATGGGTTTTTTTTTTCTGTGTATCTATCATGTATATTTTATGAGCGCTATGATATTTCTAGGTCCGCGTAGTCTCTAATGCTCTCTATTCACAGAGAAGGAGGGAGGTGGGTGTGGGATGGGGGTGTACGCTCGGAGATTATGACCATATTTGTCCACTGGCACAGAATGTGGACAGCCTGCATACTGTAGCATGATTTACATGTGCGAGTTGCAGAACTGTTCAGACCAACAGCTTCCAGGGATCAGAAGAAAAACAGGCTGTTAAAGCTTCTTCTGTTTCAATGAGGTCTTCACTTTCTTCAGGCGCTCTATGGGCGGAATAACAGTCACGTCTCACTGCACCAACCCACAGCACCAACATCTCTACAGGCAAGCTATTGTTACCATCATACAGTATCACTCATATCAAGTAAACTCAGGTGTCATTCACGTAAAACCTGCAATTAGCTGGTGGCCGTTACATTTTGTTCTTTGAAGATACAGGCGATTTCTTTTTTTTTTAGCCTCCCCGTGCTGATTCCCTGGCGCCTTGAATAAAAGTGTTAGAATAAAGAGAGCATCAACAGCATCAGCAAAAATGAGGACACTAGAAACAGTCCATTACCTGCCCCGTGGAGTGATGGGAAACCTGACTGAAATTAAATAAAAGATGAGGGTATTAATAAGATATCGACTGAGGAGGCCGCTTTTACTCTAAATGAAACTATTACTGTTATAAGAAGGCAGTTTAGAGAGCGGTCCGACAGTGATAACTGTGAGGGGATCCAAATGTTTTACATGGCGAGTTTAAATTGAATGTGCTGATTTCCTTTGATGGCGGTTTTAAAGTATTAATGGAGGTCCTTCCTTACTCTCCAGGAGACCAGGTACAGCAACTTGACACTACTACTGGGACTAACTTGTGACAGCCTTTGGTGTAATGATGAATGATATGGTAGATACATAGACTGTATATATAAGAAGTGGACGTAGTCACCGTGACGTCACCCATTGGTTTGTGGACTGCTGTTTTGAAGCCTCGAGTTAGTCCGTCGCCATCTTGTTTTTTTGCAACCAGAAGTGACACCAGAGGGTGGAGCTAAGAACAACCGAACGCTGAATAAGACCTTTTTAGTTGACCAAAAAGGTTATATTTAACTTTGATGAACTAAAAGTACACTGTGAAAGGGTTAAAGTAGCAACCTGTCAATCACAAGGTAGCTCCGCCCTAAAGCATCCACTGCTTTGCTAAATGGGACCATAATTTACGAAATGAACATCATGCTGTATTGAAGAAGACTTGAAACTAGCGATTGAGACCATAAACTCATGTTTACAATGTTTACTGAGGTAATAAATCAAGCGAGAAGTAGGCTCATTTTCTCATAGACTTCTATACAATCAGACTTCTTTTTAGCAACCAGAGGAGTCGCCCCCGGCTGGCTGTTAGAAAGAATGCATGTTTAAGGCACTTCCTCATTGGCTTCACTTTTTAGATCCAGAGGTTGCCCACTGGGTAAATAAGATTATTAACTCACTTAGTTCTATCTTACAGTTAAAGGAGCAGTGTGTAGGATTTGGCGGTACCTACCGTTGAGATTGCAGATCACAACCAACTGAAACTTCTCCCGTGTGCCAAGCGTGTAGGAGAACTACGGTGGCCAACACGAAAATGCAAATGTCCCTATCTAGAGCCAGTGTTTGGTTTGTCCGTTCTGGGCTACTGTAGAAACATGGCGGCCGGATCCAGGAATAGGACCCGCTCTGTATGTAGATATAAACGGCTCATTCTAAGTCCCGGACGAGCCCCCCATTTGTTACACCGCGGCTCAAAAAGGCTGCAACAAAAATGGGAGACCAGATGAGTTTTAAAATAGTAAAAGGCATTTGAGCCGGATAAAAGAGGCCCAGAGATGAATGGCACGGGTGGCTGTGATTACCCTTGATCAGTCCACCTCGTTGCTTTTTTGTTGTGAGATTCTGTAACAAACTAACTAACTTGATGGTATTGAGTACCTCGTGTGATGTTACCTTTAGAAGTATAGAAGCATTTGGTTGGAACTGGGCTAGGGATTAGTTTATTGTTAGGTCACATATTACTGTGCATTTTGGCTAGTCTTTTCCTCTGTGTAGATGCCATTTTGTTTTATTGAGTTATTGATTTCGACGCCATCAGAAGCCCGTTCCTAGATTTATATTTTATATCAACACACTTGTGTTCGCTTTAGTTTGATGCAACATCGTACTGGATTGTCTGCAGCCCTTGTTGTCTCAGCTGATTGTCAATTTTACAATAAACGGCCACTTTACGCCTGACTACATCGGCTTATGTTTCTTCCCTTATCCCTAGACCGTACTGGGATGCAAAATAAATGGGTAGTCGTAAAACACAACAATTCCTATTTTCATGTGATTATACACTAAAGAAAACATACTTATTAATATTAAATTACATTTTGGCCAGTAGATCCCCCTTTAAATGTTACACACTGGTCCTTTAAGAAGCAACTTTGATATCAGGCTAAACTTTTTCAACTCAAAAAGGCCACAACTTTATTTTCTACTGTCAGTGTGATGACAATAGTTTTGCTGTGTTTGTCTCTCTGTGTGTGTCAAACTGCTGTGAAGTGGTGCTATAGCAACAATTTGTTTTTGTTTGGCCCAGCAGCTTTGGTTATGCATCTGTTTGAACAGAAACCACCGCACAGTCTCACAGCTCTTAAGAGCTTTTCACCCTTTTTATGACACGAGTGGCAGTGAGTCAGACTTCACTTTCAGATGCACTGTATTTAGTTTTTATTTATTCATGTTATTCCATTTTGATTTGATCTTTCTATACAAATAGACTTAGTCTACAGCCTACAATAAGATGACTTTACGAAACAAGCTGTAGCACTATTTGAACATAGAACAACTCCTTCGAACTAATGGATGTCTGTTCTGCATTATTTCTGTGAAGGATTACAGTTGATTCTTGCAGAATCTTAAATAATACAAGACACAGGATCGCTGTACTGATGGGCTCAGTAAACAAACAAGCGACTCAGCTCAGTGTACACAGACCAGACTCACAGATGATGACAAGGACGTGGTGAGCTCTGTGAACTTACTGATTTTTGAGCTCAGCTCCCAAGCGGTGCCGCATTTCATCCAACTTCTTCGACTCAAATAAGCATATGTGCTTTTAAAAAGTTACTGTACGGTATTTTTAGGATGGTTTCAGGAAGTTATTACTGGGCCATAATTTGTGTGTATGTGGTCAATTAAGACGCTCACACACATACACACCTATCACCACCACGCACACATACATGGCCAAGAAGATGAAACTGGAGCACTAAATGAGGAACAGTGTGTCGTCTGAGACCTAGCCCTGTGTTATTTTAAACTTGGGAAGCATGTCAGGGTTGAACTATCTAGGTAGCCTAGAATGAGAGCGACCTGTTAGCTGCTCAGCACATACTGCACACTGTACGGGTCGGTAAATAGGTGTTAACCCCTAAAGGTTACTTCAAAGACAATCAAAAACGTAGCCACAGTAATAAAAAGATAGTCACAATTGTTTCATGGAGCATCACAACTCTATTGCATGTCTGCAAAAGGTAGTAACTTGCCCAAAACATTTCATTCATACTTCAAACCCTAGTAATTACGTCAGTAAATTCACTGATTGGACTGTTATCCGGCCATTAAATGGGTGTTATCGGTTGCTATAAGCATCATAGATGTGAGTCATTAGGGGTCTACTATGTTATAAAAGTTAAAGCGAAACTTAGGCAACAAAACTACAACTTCTTTAGGTTTAGGCCACAAAACTACAACTTCTTTAG
Organism: Sebastolobus alascanus; assembly: GCA_916701645.2. Lineage (NCBI taxonomy): Eukaryota > Metazoa > Chordata > Actinopteri > Perciformes > Sebastidae > Sebastolobus > Sebastolobus alascanus. The sequence goes on along the minus strand of CAKAOJ020000439.1, from coordinate 86,756 downwards.
GTTTAGGCAATAAAACTACAACTTTCTTTAGGTTTAGGCAACAAAACTACAACTTCTTTAGGTTTAGGCAACAGAACTAAAACTTCTTTAGGTTTAGGCAATAAAACTACAACTTTCTTTAGGTTTAGGCAACAAAACTACAACTTCTTTAGGTTTAGGCAACAGAACTACAACTTCTTTAGGTTTAGGCAAAACAAATACAACTTTCTTTAGGTTTAGGCAACAAAACTACAACTTCTTTAGGTTTAGGCAACAAAACTACAACTTCTTTAGGTTTAGGCAACAAAAATACAACTTCTTTAGGTTTAGGCAACAAAACTACAACTTTCTTTAGGTTTAGGCAACAAAACTACAACTTTTTTAGGTTTAGGCAACATCACTACAACGTTTTTAGGTTTGAGCAAAAAAATAGAAAGGTTTAGGCAACAAAACTACAAATTTCTTTAGGTTTAGGCAACAAAACTACAACTCTTTTAGGTTTAGGCAACACAAACAGTTAGGCTTAGGTAACACAACTTTATCTTCTTTAGGTTTCGGCAACAAAAACACTTGGTTAAGTTTAAGGTAAAACATTGTGTTCCAAAAGTGAAAGTGCAAATTAACGCTGTGCCTGACTTCCGCTTTTGCTCCTGTCATAATCACTGTGGTTGCTAGAGGTTATAATTTTTTTATATATTTTCTTATATAAGAAAATTAGTGAAATGCATCCTCATTTATTACACCAAATGTGCCTCTTGTTGTTGCTTTGTGCTTTTGCTAGAATTGTGATTTATGTGCGTATAACCGAGGCACACTTGGCTTTCAAAACGGAGAGAATGTGGCAGCGATCATTACCGTTGCAGTCAGCAGTGTGTGAAACCATTGTTCTCGCAATCAACGCCATTGTTCTCCCAACCAGCTTACGATCACAGGCCATATGCTGATATGCCTACATGCACGTATCATCACAGGGAAGACAGAAATACTGTCGCCCACGGACAGAGGTAGAGAAAGAGTGGACAGGAAAAAAAAATAGACAGACAGACGGACAACTGCTAGCTCTCCACCTCATGTTTACCCATCAACATCCCACCGACAGTGGGTGCTGGACATTGTTACCACTCCGAGGAAAGGTACACATTGGTTGCCCTGTTTTTTAAATTGGATCCTGCTGTGGCTCGCTGGAGGGTGTCAGGTAGAAAAGAGAGCGACAGAGAAAAACCCAGACATAATTACGGGAGCATAGTCTTACCCCTGCCAAGCTGTCAGAAAGGTGAGCGAGAGAGAGGGGTCGAGAGAGGTAGAGAATAGCAGGTAAACTGATAATGATGGCGTCTAAACTTCTCTAAAGCAGCCCAGAGGACAATAGGAGTTATAATGAGGCTTGTTTTTATCATCTGTCTTCCAGTGTCAACTCAGAAACAGCTGTTTACTTTCCTCAACATTGTTCTTTGTCATTTCGTGCTCCCCCTGTCTCTTCACCTCCCTCCCTTTATCACTTTCGCACATTCTCAGCCACTCTCTCGCTTTCTTCCAGCACTTTTTCCTCCTAATCACACACTCGTCCCATCTCTCCCACGTTATTTTTTTTCACTCTATCCTCGTTTCCTTGTGAGGGTTCTTTCATCCTGCACTACTTGTCTTTCACTGCTTCTTTTCTACCTTCTCCCCCACCCACGACCCACTTCTCACCATCTGACCTCATCACCTCAGTGACGCAAGGCAGACTACCTTCCATTCACTTTTAATCTATAATTCATATCGACACCCCTTTGTGTACACAGTAAAGCTACTTCTCTCCCTCACACTGTATTTCTCCGTCCCACATGTCTGTGACTGACTGTCAGGGAAGACTGACAGACTTCTGAGAGAGGGAATGAATAAATGTAACTTTTGACTGGCAAAGGAAATTTGAGAAAGTTGAACTGCAAGACAAAGAGAAAAAGAAGTTGCTGGTCAAAACGACACCCATAATTTGCCATACATTTTTGTTTATGCGTTTTGGTAGAATACTCTTCGAATGGAGTGCCTTATTTTGAGTAGAAGCCTCATGTTGGGCTGCTCGCATCAGACCGAAGAGTTTGCTTTCAAGAGGTAGACTAATGGGTCCCGGTTCAGAGGGGAGCAACCACAGTGAGGAATGAAGGGAGGGAGATAAAGTGAGAGAGTGACAGAAAGGTGAGGCCATCAATTAAGGTGTGGGGGGGGGGCAGGGTTAAGAGTGGAGGTCGAGGATGGATGGAGTGTGGTCGGGGATGGAAGAGAGAGGAGGAATGTTTTAAGGCGAGACCGGAGGAGTGAGCAAACACAAGTTTGGGGTGAGAGAGGGAGAGATAGAGGCTGAAAGAATGATGAATCTTGTGAGTGTACAGGTCAAGTATTTGTAGTTCTTAACCCAGAACTTGGTGCCAGGATAGCAGGATGCATGCTGGCTTGGCACTGGATTTAAAGGTGCTACACTCTGTCTCAGATTCTTGTAGCTTTTTTTATCAGTTAATGTTGACAGAAAAGAACATGTATACAGATGTAGTTCCAAAACAATTAAACTTAAATTGATTCGTATATTGTGCATGTACATAACAATACCTAGCGTGCAAATAATAATATGGAAACATGCATATTGACATATACAATATACCTTAACATGAAACAGATACAGGCGTACCTTGCACCTACGTACACATGACCTAAATTCATATACTTGTGCATGTATGCACACACACACTTTCGCACAGTCTTTTCCTTAGCACCATGAGATCGTGCAACACGGCGTTTTCAGGAGGGCTCGTTTCTGCATTGCACCTGTACATCATGTACAAAACTTAATATCTTTTGGCAGGACTTCTCTGACATTATGAGAAGACTTACAAGATTTACCTTGTCATTGGCTCCGCAAATTTGCTTATTAGTGAATTTCACAGTCATTAGTACACCTTTTAAGACACTTTCAAAAAAGCTTTTTTTTAAATAGCTCTATGCATCGCCAGGAAGTGTATAGCAATTACATGGAAGTCTGATTCCCATCTCCTCATATCTAGATGGCTTTTAGAAATGAACAGCTGCATTCCACTTGAAAAGATCACATATACCCCTCAGAAGTTAATACAACACCTTTCTGAAGATTTGGCAACCCTATTCAACCTATATGGACTCCTTACCAACACCTATATCGGATTTGATATGACAAAAGTATCAGACTTGATACACCATTAGTCATCTGAATAAGTCAGGACACTGCATCTCGTTATTCATGATTTCTTTATTTGTGTATTTCATTAGTTTATTCTTTATCCTTTTTAATTTAATTGATAGTTAACTAGCTTACTCCTCTTGAGTAAGGTTCTTTTTCAGTTTGTATGTGGGTGGGATAGGGAGGAAATTTGAAGCCATGTTTGTTTGTTTTGTATATTTGGTTAACTAAAAAACTTTGAAAATAAAATATTCTAAAAAAACCCAACCAAAAACAGAGTGTTTTAGAGTCAAACTATCTAACAACAAGTGCCACCAATGGTTTTATGACTACTAGGATTTGCTTTGCAGCAGTTAGGCCAGACAGCCAAATTCTTTTTTCATGGACAGAAATGGGGACCTGAGACTTTTCATTTAGTTAGCATAATAAGGGGCCACATGGATCTCCTTGTTGAGAATTTCTGATAAAGATTCAGTGACTTAGTAACCAAAAAGACTCTAACTCAGAGCATTCCCAAAACATATGCAAAAATTGACTTCCTTGAAAAGAGGAGACGGAGCTAACTTGATCCGGTGTCTAATTATAGGAGTTTAAATAAACTCTATGTATGAATCTTAGGGGAATGCTTGGGTAATTAGGATTTTTTGGAAGCTTGTTTGATGTTATTCCATATGGTTTTGCCAAGTTCTTTTGAATTACAATTGGTTTATAGGAGCTTTTGCATTATTTGGGAATACTTTGCTGATACATTGTTGTAGCTTATTTTTCATAAACTGCCATAATACTTAAGCACAGAAACAAATAAAGTATGTGAGGACAGTGATGTGCCAAGAGAAGTGATTTCTTAGAAAGCAAGACAACTGTGTGTATGTGTTTGCCAGTAAAGTGAGTGCCAGTAAATGTGTTTGTCGACTGTACTGAATGTGTGTGTGTCTAGCTTCGGAGCAGTGAGTTCGTTATAACATCTACCAACTAACAAAGCGTACCCCTTCTACATGTAGTTTAACTCCCGTGTGTGTACGTGACTGTGCACGTACAGTACGATGTCTTTTTATGAGCACACACAGCGTATAATTTGTTCGTGATGTGACGACAGCAGGCACAGAAATACACATTTAACAATGTGTCTTTTAGATTTTATCGGCCTCCCCGTCAGTTTATTGCTCACATTTCAGATGCTGTGTGACGGGTTTGAGCTGCAATTATAGGATCACATTGTGCTTGTTTTGAAGCATCACTTTTGTCATTTTACTGTATTAAATTTGAGGCATTGCAATAATAACCACAAACAAACAAAACCACAAATGACTGACACCCTCTGCTATAGCCTCGTATACCCTGCAATTTTCCTCTGATGGCCTGTATGGGTCCGTCTTTCCAGCACCGAGGGACATTTCAGACACAAACACAGAGTAATAAAGGGGCAATCAGCATTGTCTCTGTGGTCTTTGTTGTCTTAATGCAAAAGCAGTAAGTAGTTGAGTTCACTGGAAATGTTTCTTCATTTCAGAAACGACAACATTTGCAGAAACAATACCGTGTTACAGTCAGGCATCCAGTGCAGGTCCTCTAATGGCTGCTACATTGTGGGTGTCAAACAAGGCCATTGTTAGGACCTCCAACTTCTGTGTAGAAGTTAGCATCTACTTAACTCATTTCTTTCACTGCATCTAATGGAACGTCATAATGATAAATTGGTAAGTTAGGGTTGCAGTTAGAAGATATAAAGGCTTCTAAAGCATGTGCTGATTGACAGATCTTGCAGGTTTCAGCACTCCAAGCTATTTGCAAAATGTGGATTTGCTGACTCCAGCAAGACAAGAGTAGAAATCCCAATGTCAATGTTAATTCTACACGGCGTTGTGAGAGCTGTGCGGTAAATCAAGGTGTGCAGCCTACTCTTCCATGGTAGATTATTTCCCTTTGTATTTAAAACCTTACAGTATGTCTAGCGCTCCCATCCGTTGCTTGAAAAATGAGACATCAAATGGGCTGTAAAGTCAAAAGATGAAGCGATAACTATTCAGTTTAAACATAGAAATAGAAAAGAGATATAGCTAAAAACCGCTGACTCAAGACAATCTCTCATTAATGTTTGAATGTGCTCTGATGCAGAGACTGACTCTTTTCACACCGCAGACATCCACACTCACAGCTTCATTCGACTCACAAGTTATTGAAAGCGCCGCCGCCACACAGGACGCAATGACAGCGCAAAAGAGCGAGAAACATCTCAGCTTTCTGTACCTGCTGCAGATTTCACAGTAATTATGTGTCTGTCTGTATCCATATTGAAATTCCATAACATAGCTGGGTGTGTGATGCTATGACGAGCCAGATCTGTACTTTTGTTTTCATAAATATTTATAACTTGTGGATGCGTCAACTTGACCTCCGTACTTCTTTAACATCAGTTGTGTGACACGAATACGATGCACGCATCAAGGGGAGGGATACAATTAATCATTAACTTGTACATGTGCAATAATGTATCTCAAAACTACCAATTAAATATTGTTAAGATAAGATATGATTGGATGAAACTTTCATGAGCCCCGTGGTGAAAGTAGACTTTGGCATCAGCAAGTAGCAATAAGAAAGGATACAAGGAAAAATGTCCGGTGGAGGCCTTGAGCTCTTTCTACGAGAGGGATCAAATTTCAGAGATGAATGATGTGCAGAAGGACATTTTCTTGTGAATGGGCGACAATGATGTCAGGTTTCATTGCCATCAGTGAAGAACAAGTAAAGCTCACCGTTGGCTCATAATCAATATCATTTGTCAGGACTGATGGATCCCAGTTTCTGTTGTGACTGAAGAATTTAACCCATTGATGAAGCAACCTGGCAAGTGGTTCTGATGGTGGTTTAATAACATCTTGGTGCATGTGAGATGGTCGCTTTGTCATGTCCCTTGGCGTCACTTTAGGTTTTAGCAACAAAACCACTTAGTTAAGTTGAGGAAAAAACTACATGGTTGGGCTTAAAACTGCTCCATTTGTAAAGTGAAAATGAAACTGAACGTTGTGAATACGTCACACGAACGATCAGCTGACTGTAACGTGAAAGTGAAACTTAACACATGGGATGCAAACAGTGATTTCCTGGATGAAAGCCTTGTGTTTGTTGGACCCATCCACCTCCCCATACTGCACTTTCTCTGAACGTTTACTGTTGCCGCAGATAGGTTCACATTATAGTTAATGGAAAGCCTGGTGCAGCGGTATCACACGCCGACGGCCGTGACAAAGACAACAATTGTTTGAACACCACAGTTTACCTTAACATCGTTGCTGACGTAGTACCGAAGGCGTGGTAGTGGAAAAAAAGTGCAAACCGGAAAACCTTGAAAGCTGCATTTGTTTAGAATTACAGCCGGTTAGACTGTTATCAATCAATCAATCAATCAATCAACATTTATTTGTATAGCCCTTTACAACACCCACATTAACATCAAGAAATAACAGGAATAAAAACACAACGTATCATAAAATCGGAAAAAAAGGTACATAAAAAGCATAGGGAAAAAGTCACAGTGCTACTAGGTATTAAAAGCCGATCTAAATAAAACAAGTCTTGAGTTTAGATTTAAAAAGTGCTAAGTCAGTCATACTGCGTATATCAGGGGGTAACTTGTTCCATAGTTTAGGAGCAGCGACAGCAAAAGCACGTTCAGGTCATTAAAGGTGTGTTATCAGTGGTTAAACCTCATAGATGTGGATCAGTAGGGGCCTGCTACACCCACTAGTAGGTTTTATCATCGATTCACATGGTAAATCACCGAAAACAGGAAAAAAAGAAGACGTCAGCGACCTCTATCGACCGTAGTAATTATGACAGGAGCAGAAGCGGAAGTCAGGCACAGCGTTAAGTTGCACTTTCACTTTTGAAACACAATGTTTTACCTTAAACTTAACCAAGAGTTTTTGTTGCCTAAACCTAAAGAAGTTGAAGTTGTGTTAGCTAAACCTAACTGTTTTTGTTGCCTAAACCTAAAAGAGTTGTAGTTTTGTTGCCTAAACCTAAAGAAGTTGTAGTTTTGTTGCGTAAACCGAAGTAGAAGTTTTGTTGTCAAAACTTAAATAAGTTGTAGTTTTGTTGCCAAAACTTAAATAAGTTGTAGTTTTGTTGCCTAAACCTTTCTAATTTTTTGCCTAAACCTAAAAAAGTTGTAGTTTTTTTGCCTGAACTTAAAGAAAGTCGTAGTTTTGTTGCCTAAACATAAAGAAGTTGTAGTTTTGTTGCCTAAACTTAAAGAAGTTGAGTTTTGTTCAGGTGCTGTAGTAGCGTGAAACTCCATATGGGGGTTTCACCCAGGAAATCAGGGTTCGCATCCCGTGTGAAACCAACAACGTGTAGTTGTCTTTTTCCCTAAACTTCCCTAAACTAAAGTGTTTTTGTTGCCTTAACCTAAAGAAGCTCTTTTATTTATGTTTAAAATGTAACATTTCTTTCATTTTTACAATGTGAACGTGTTGCTTTTAAGTTTTGCTTTCACTTTTACAACATAGTAGGCTCCTACTGACCCACATCTATGGGGCTTATAATGACTGATATCACACATTTGATGAGCTTATAACAGTCAAATCAGTTGCAGCATTAAATGATACATACAAATGATTTGAAACCCCCAGCACTGTTTGACTGAAGGTTTGGATTGGCTGGGTAGAAAGTGTTGAACGATCTTGGCTCTTGACATGAGAGAGCAAACGAAGAGCGCTGCTTGTTGTTCCTCGAGGGGGGGGGGGGGGGGGGGGGGAGACAGGTGCTGAAAGAGCACTGATGCATGCGGACTCTCATCTAATCTTGGTCTCGTTCCAGTCCGTGCCTGCCATTTTCCAAAGGACTGCAATTGCGGCTGACAAATCTCATCGTTTTAAGAATGTTAATTGGGGGAAGTGGCAGTTAGTTAAAACTCCCCAGTGTGAGATAATACACTTCACCGCAGGGGGGGGGGGGTGCTTCAGGGACATCAGGGGAGACAGCAGGAGGGCGGAGCTAGCGGGGAATCTGGGTTTAGGAGAGAGAGAGATGGCATTGGTAACCTTTCAAGAGGCAGCTGGGATGCAAAGTACTTTTCACTTTTATTTTATAGATCTTATGTCCTACATTGTGGAAGATAAATGGAGTGGCTTTTCTCAACATGTACAGCCTCTGAAAGAGTAATGGGGTCAGCGAAATCTCCAAAGTTTTCACTAAAGTAACGGGAGACTCATTTCTAGCGTCTCATGTGAGGTTTTGGCATGCACATCTGGTTATGCAGGTGTGCATTAGACAAGCTGGACTGTACATGTAGACAGAACCGCACCATGATTGAACACTCTCATCATTTCTTTTTTTTCTTATTAAAACATGCTGAAATGCCTCCTGAGTCCACGCAGGTCAGCGTCCTGCAGCTGCACACTCTGGATGATTTATAGGGTGCAGGTGAGGATGCTGTTAACTGTATATGCTGGTGAGAGCCCATTACAAGCCTCCTGCACGCTGCACAAGATGTTTGAGTCCGTGCATGTGTGTGAATCGTTATATATGTGGAACTTTTCCACTTCACATGAGCACAAACCATTAAAAATGTTCCTTCCTTCTGCAAAGATATGTGTGTGTGTGTGTGTGTGTGTGTGGTTTTTGTGTGCGTTTGACATCAGCTGTCACCAGAGTCGGTCCAGTGGTAATACATCTAAAAGCGCTGACACACCTCCTGCAATTAGTTTTCCTCAGATGCAATAGCCAAGCTCCGACTATCGACGTGCCAGCTTCGTGTTTGCATCTCTTTAAAGATCTCTTGGCCTGTTGAAATCTCTATTTTTTTAATTTCTTGCATTTGTTAGTCTAAACGTGTTCCTTCCTTCCTCTCTCTGTCTCTTCCTCCTGTCTGCGTTGTTGTTTATCAGAGCCTCATTTTCTCTACTTCCCTCTCTAATTACACGTCTTCCTCGATGCTCTCTTCCGTCCTCTTCCTCGCTCCCTCTCACTTCATCACTTCCACTCTCTGCTGCTTTCTCTGTCCCCGTCTGCCTTCCTCTTTTTCTGTGGTGTAAGTCTTCTATGAGAATCAAACAATGAGAGACGCAGAGTTTAGTCATTGCCATGAGCATGAGCGAGAAGATCTCTCTTATCTCTCCCTCCCGACGTACTCCAGTCCTCACCTCTCCTCCTCCCTCTCCACGCTTCTGTCTTTCTACTCCATCTTTTGCTTGTATACCTCCGCTATGTGTTTTATGTAACCTTTTTTATCTTTTCCTGGCTCTTTTGAGGACCGATGTTCTCAACCCAAGACCAGAAAGTTCTATCTCGCTATCTTTAATTCTGTCTCTCACTCTCTCTCTCTCTCTCCCGCTTTCTGTCTCTCTCACACATTCCCCGTCTCTCAAGGGAGAGTTTCATAACATGATCTGTCACAGCTCGTCTTTTATCTGGTGTCGAGCCCTTTGTTCTCTCTATCAGCCCCTCTCCTCAGTTCCCATGTCCCGGTTTCTCCCCTTCTCTCTGCCTCCATTTTCACCCTCTCTCTCCCTCTTCTCCATCTCTGGCACATTCATAACTTTAAATCTCAATTGGCAGTTGATACTGTACAATGCTGATGGGATCAACATTTTTGCATGGTGCTGTTCTTAACACCATGTAGGAAGACCTGCACAAAGTCCCGAGAGCTCTCCGAAGGCATGTAGTGCTGCTAACATAGTGCAGCACTAAGTTGTGCAGCAGTGCTGTGTCAAGGGTACCAGCTCAAAAAGGAGAGATCAGTTAATTAACTATTCATTTTCAATCAAAGAGTTCCTTGCACCAAGAGTGCTTTTCAGAAAAAAAATTGACATGAATACAAAGGAAGGTTTGACTTTTTTGGGGCTTTTCATTCGCTTGTTAGGATCTATTCAGGCATAACAGCAAATAGGCAAGGGGAGCTAAATAATTACGAGAGGAAGTGGTGCAACTTCAGGTCAAGTCTAGAAAAATGATGCAATTGTTGGCAAAAATTGTGGAAACAAGAGAGAAAGACCTTCCTTATTGAGCTTTCGCCAACGCTTTATTTACAGTGACTCAGATTTTATTGATATGACATGCATCATTATCGTCTGCTACCGTTTATCCTTCGGCAATTAAAAATTCGAAGCCGCTGAAAAACAAAAACAAAAACCTGGCAACATGTGAGAATGATATCTGAGTCATTAACACCATGCTGGGTATCACACAGTGATACCTAGCCACATATGCAGATCTGGCCCTCTGTGAGTGTAACCAAAGGAAGCATAAAGGATAAACATTGGGTTCTCCCTCTACTGCCTTCACCACCAGCAGTGCTGACAGGAAGAGACGGGGACCGAACCACCAACCGGGCCGCTAATGAACGACCTCGGGTACCACCACAGCAGGGACGTAATCTGTTTGTCACGGGAATGTTTTCACTCTGGTTTTACTAGAACAGCTAGTGTGGATTTGTTCATGGTTCTGGCTCTTCTTTAAGTCAAAAATAATAACAAGAATAATAGTATAAAGTGGTATACAGCAGGAGGGTTGCAGTTTCAAACCCGGCTTGGAGTTTGCATGTTCTCCCCGTGTTAGCGTGGGTTTTCTCCGGTTTCCTCCCACAGTCCAAAGACATGCAGGTTAGGTTCATTGTTGACTCTAAATTGCCCGTGTTGTCTGTCCAGGTTGTACCCCGCCTTCACCCAATGTCAGCTGGGATCAGCTCCAGCACACCCCGTAACCCCGGTTACAGAAGGATGGATGGTATAAAGTCCCTGTAATACGTTGTACACGCTAGGCTGTAGTACTCGAGTCCGGACTCGGTCTCGACTCCACGTTTTTTAAGTCTTGTATTTGTCTTGAACTCGTGCCTTGTTGGACTGAGACTTCGTCTTGGACTCGGGCTCGGCTGTTGAGAACTGGTCAAGTTGCTCCTGGCTGCTGATTTGAGATCAGCTGTACAGAACGTTGCCTCATTCTGCATCACAAGGAATAACGGACTAATGCATATGATGATAAACAGATTAAAAAAACAATCCTCTTTACCACCACAAATAGCCTACTTGTGTACTGCACATAAAGCCTGTGTTCCAGGAAGAAAGGGAAAGTTTTAACACTAAGTTTAAACTTTATCAATTGATGGTTGCTGTAGGAGCTGCTGCAGCACGCCTACTGTACTTCCTCGTCCATGCTATTTGCATAAATAATAATCTCAATAAATAAAATTGAATGAAAATGTCCCTGCTTGTGGGCAAATTGGGGGACAGTCCCGAGCTAGAAACGTCAGCAGCAAATATCGGATCTTTGACCTTGACTCGATTAAGTTGGACTTGACTACAGATCTGGTACAGTAGACGCTAGAGCCCACAGTATCAAAGAACATCATTAATTTAATCAGTGCCAGGGTCAAAATAAAGAAGTGTTTAAGTTGTATTTGCGCTGTTGAACATGAAACGATGAACGAAAGCCTCTTATGTCTTTTAGCATTAAGATCATTACATTTCAGATTCTCAGACACTGAGCTGATGTTCTTAACTCTTAGCGGCTTACGAGTACAAACAATAAAGTACCATTCATATGTCATCCTTTTCTTCTTTAGCAAAGCCTATTGTCTATCTATCTATCCATCCATCCATCCGTTTTTGTTGTATTTTGTCGGCCGACCTGCTTCGCCCCGTCTGATGTGACGTGACGACACTAGCAATCTGCGGGTCACCGTGACATGTAAGGAGCTTCGTTTAGGCAAGGACAGGGAATGACTCGCTCCGCGCTATTTTACGCTGTTATGTAATTTCTTCATTACCTCCTTTTCTCCTCTCACTCTCTCCATTTCTCTCCCCTTCTCTGTCTCTCCATCTTTTTTTTTTTTTTTTTTGCCGGCAGCCAGGCAGTGGCCTAGTTTAGCAGTGCAGAAGGTTTGTTAGCATCACCCCCCCCCCCCAAATGAAAAACAAAAATAATGTAGAATCAAGGGAGAACACGGAGGGGTTTGAAATCTATATATGCACCACACGGACACCTATACTGTATGCATGCATCCATTTAAGTGTAGTGTAGATGCTCAGATGCTCATGCATACTGTTTAGGAGAACGAACACATGCACAAATAAACCCACACACACACACACACACACACACACACACACATGCACACTGCTTCTTTGGCATCGTTGCATGACCGCCAGATTATTCTCTTTGGAGCATATATAACATTTGGCTTTGAGGAAAGCACACCTGCTCCCTGACACAAAGGATGCTGCTTGCTTACTGTATGAGAATAAGCCACTGACATACAGTAAGAAGTAGCCTCATCATATTGTGATTAAAAAAAAAAAGGCTTTTTGTGACAGCCATCAGTGGAGAAAGATCCTTTTTATGAAGTGAATTGTACTAAATCAGAGTGAGGAAAGCAGAGAGTATGGGAAAAGGAAGTGTGGCTGTTGTGACAACTTTAAATCTGATAAGTGAAGAAAAAAAAGTATCTTTGTATCATCGTTTCATCAAATCATCCTGAGACTTAATCTCATTTATTGTAACAATAGAAGGGCGGATATACAATACGCAAATACAGCGAAAGGGAAGAAAAGAGATGAATATTTCCTATTTGTATACTTTTACATGAGTCACATGGGTGAGAACGTGTTGTCTGAACCAGTGTTTGGCTTCAGTTGACCCGTGTTATGATCTGTTGCAGTCGGTATAGGATGCTGGCCCGCAGGCTGCTGTACAGTACGAGGAGCCATCCATCCAGACAGACAGACAGTCATTGCCATCTCCATTATTATTATTAACCATGACTCATTGCCTGGATTCACTGTTGACTCTAATGAAATGATTCAATATGCACTGGGAATAATAATACTGTACACACTGTAAGACCCAAAACTATTCAGAAAAGTGTTGGTTGGTAAGTCAAAACTAACTGTCAAAAAAATGTGAGTTTCAGAGACTTTGTTTCCTGCATTCTGGTGACTCTAAATGAGAGAAAATAACAATATAATAAATAAACTGCAACAGCAAAATTCTCCCAGGAAAGAAAACTGAATAATTTGCCCCTCTGGTGTGAACTTTGGCATAAACTAATATTCATCCGTTTTTCGAGCATAGCCCGCTCTCTTCCGCCTTCCTCTACTGTCGTCCGGGTGGAAACAGTAGGGATTATACACACTGTCCAGTTCCAGAAACAGGTTGAGATAACGAAAAGGAAAAAAAAAGTGTGAAAATTTGTCATAAATCGGGAGAAATACGGGAGAATTGTGACCCCGGGAGGAAACCGGGAGATGACAATGAGTAGTTGTACTCCACCCACCATACGAGCACACTGGACACAAGGGGACTGGCCTCCCAAATTGGTGAACTAGTCCTTTAACTGCAACACCCAGAGTAATCTACAGGGACATATATCAGTGGTGAACCTCTGTGTCAATACTTAAAGCCGGGATAGGCGGCATATTATTGGCATCATTGGGCAAATGTTTTCTCTCCGTCTCTGAAACACTTCGCCGATACTGTCAGACTCTTTTTTTTTTTTTGATAAGTCTATCTTCCTTCTTTGGGTTGCTCTGCAGTGTAGGCAGTTGTTGGCAATGCTGGAATAGCAGCTTTTCCTGCAGGATATTCCACCGTTGAATCTGGCTTTCACCAGAGGGACGTGCACGCGCATTTGTATTTGTAGAACAGCCAATAGGAACGCTCTCTCTCTCTCTCTCTCTCTCTCTCTCTCTCTCTCTCTCTCCCTCTCTCTCTCTGAAATGACCTGTGAACGACTCCCGTCATTTTTTAAAGCCTGAAAACAGAGTGAGGATGAGGAGGTGCAGAAGTCTAGTTTTCTCTCAGAACACTTGAATTACAATATGCTGAAAGGTTATTATTGAATTTATTCCCAATGATGCCAAAAGTATACTGCCTACTGCCACTTTAAATTACGACAACTCACCAAATTATCAAAGTTCTTCTACACAGTAATACTACACACTTATTTATAGAATAAGAATATAGTTGGTATACAATGCTCCGCTATTTTCCCTTGAAAGAAAATGATCAAAAATCAGCCTTTTGTAGTAACAACTCAGAATTTTAAATATCTTCATAATAAGCGATGACCTACATAATACTCTCCTTCTCAAACTGAAAATCAAATACACTTCATTTTTTTTTTTAATCATACGGTTTTGTTTATCTTCTGTTAGAATGATCATACACACTTGTGTATTAAACAGTAAGACCAATGAACAATCACAGAGAAATATGAGGGAAAACGTAGAAAAAAGTAGTACCAGCAGCAAATTTGCAGCCATCAATCCACACACTGAAAATGTAATCCATTTTTTAATGTTTTATTTTATATTGCATTGCTTCTTAATGTCGTTATTGGTATTGTCAACAATAGAATAGTGATAAACAGCCCTTTTATTGAAAAAACATATTGCATTAAGCGATATAGCGCTATAGGATGTATTAAACATAACGATTTCATCTAATATCCCTCCTCTATAAGCTCAAGGCTACTAATATCCCAACATTATCTACCAGATGATGATTCTGACAAATCTTTGAGAAAAGGGGGCCACCCTGAAAACATGTTCCTCCGTGAGCAAACAATTCAAGAGAAGGCAATGAATCAAATATAGAGACATTTAATTGTAATGTTTTTACAGACCTTGAGGCATGCATTTCAATATCTGTCTAAGAAGAATGAAAGAATGAGGCTTTGTTTTTGTTTTTTTACTTTTATCCGTAAAACCAAAAGTAGGCCTACGAAAGTTTCTATGTGGTTACTGTGTCTGTCAGAGTAACGGCAAGCGGAGGAAAAAAAAGAAGCAAACCGCTGCTCCTCACAATGTGAAATTCAATATTTGATGCCAGAAAAGGTCTTGTACTCTCCGTGCCCCCCCGAGCAACCTTGGCATCTCGTAGTATAGTTGTATCCCATTCAGGCAGCGCAGCAAATTTCACCTCACGCTTTGCCTTCAGCAGGAACTCAGTCGCTGCGGTGCTGAAGAATTAAAATGATTTTTAAAAGGCATAATAACACAAGTTATGTTCCACTGGAGGGGCTTCAAAACATTATACTACAGGAAGTTGTGAATGTTCCCAAAAGTAATACAGCAAAGGAGCGGTGCAAAAGCTTGGAAAGAGCTGGGTCAAGTTGAGTTATTCTGGTAAACGTGACTCACTATTTATACCACTTTTGATTTGAATTGGAAAATATGACTGGAAAACATTTTATCAACATTAAAATGATCAGTGTTTTTTAATCCAACTGGCGGGGAGTGGGATTTAGACCAGCTGAACTTAAGCCATCGTCATTACATTATTTTCCATCCAGTTCTGCTCTAATCTTATTTTTCTTTCTGTATTTTAATCGTATGAAACTCATGTGGGAATCAAGCCCTCAACCCTTTCAGCCTCTCCTCCCATTTTAATGTATGACAGACTGTTACATACGTGCACACATGCATGCACATAAACAACGTGTCCTCATGCAATGGTTCGTATGATATCTTATGAAAATTATTCCTAATTTTTCGTGTGTTTTCTTAAGAATGTCCAGCAACACGTGACCCATGTGTCCATTTCCGCTCCAGTCTTTTCAAAAGAATCTTCCAAGGAAACAACTTAGTTAGGTTTAGGAAAAGATCGTGGTTTGGATTAAACCAACACTGGAAGTGACATAACTAAATATGGAAGTTACGTGAAAAAAAATACTTAAGGCTGGCCCACACTAGATTTTTCAAATCTTAGCAGATGTTGAAAATGTGGCCGACAAAAAAACAGAAATCACACAAATTCTCTTGGAATCAAACGTGACTCTAGTGTAAACAAACATGGCGGACGACGGGCAGGAAGAATTAGCGATGTTAGTTTTTGGGATGGATGCATGAAGTCATGGAGACACATTAAATAAACACTCGTGTTGTTGCCACAAATCAACAAGTTGCTCCTCCATTTCTGAGCTCCGTCTTACTTTATGCTTCACGTTTAGCATTAGCTCATGCATTAGCCACGACGCCATGACGGCGATGGTCGTACTTCCTTCTTCCGTCAGCTTGGTTCTTAGTTGGCTGTCGTTCTTTTCCACGTGACTGCGTCATCGGCACAACAGGATATCCATTTACGATTTGAGATCGGTGTGGCCAGGATGGACTTCCGAGGCGATCAGGGGATGTAAAAACGCTCTTAACACCTCACACCACAGGAATATCTGGAAAGATCGGGCTTTGCTGATAATTGTCGGGAGGGGTGAATCGGGCCCGAAATCGGCTTGATTCTTGTGTAGTGTGTACCCGGCATTAGTTAGGTTTTTAGGTTTAGGAAAAGATCGTGTTTTGGGTTAAAATAACTCCAGAAGTGGCGTAACATATACAGTATACAGAAGTTACGTGACAAATAAATCAACGTTGACTTCTGGTTTCACACGCGGTACGAACGCCAGTCTCCTGAGCGAAAGTCAGATATTTTTTTGACCTACCCATCCACCGCGACCTCCTCCCTACATGGCATTTGTCGCTCTTTATACTTCCTGGTTCACAATTACGTGCTTTACATACACATTGGTTTGTGGGATACATATACAATTACAGTGCATTACTTTTCGTAGGTATAGCTACGAATGGTGTATGAGAACAGCCCGACATAAGGAGCAGACGTTGCAAACGCAATGTATAAAGTGGTAATTATGCAAGCACAGTTTAATACATGAATGAGCTATAACTTATTGTAGGAATGCTCCTTTGTAATGGCACGTCTCATTCCTGCTTCTGCAGCACCTTCCAGCACCCTAACCTCCTCCTCCTCCTCCTCCTCCTCCTCCTCCTCCTCCTCCTCCCTTTCTGTGTTAAAGCTTTTTAAATATTGTTGACTTTGCAAAGATCTGATATCGGTTTACAGCTATCTCTGATTTCTGCATACTGAAGTGAATGTGCTTATTATTCTGGGGGATTAGTGCTCCCCGCAGAATCCTCGTTGCTGCTCGCATCCTTTACAGAGTGGAGCCTTTTCGCACTGGATATAACTGTATAACCATTTGCAATAAACACTCAGTTCCTCAACATAAGTGCCTCCGACTGAAAACGAGTGATCAGAGAATTGAGGAGGGTTGTAGGACTTGACGAGCGACATCGGCTCTTTGATTCGCCCCGCGCCTCTTAATTTGAATATAACATGAAGTGATGCCACAGTGTGCCATTTGGTGAAAGCAATGTTGGAGCTCATTGAGAGCGTCCAATTTCCCCAAAAATTCCAGCCTTGGCAATGCAAAGTGCCGCATTTTCAACCCACAGGGCTAAACAAGTCAACCCAATAATTCACATCTGCAAAGCGGTGCAAAAGGAAAGAGGTTGTTAAGCTTCTCGAAACAAAGCAAATTTTTTTATTTGTTGGAAAGTACATCCCTGCTCTTCCTCCCTCTCTCTCTCTTTCTCTGAATTTCTTCTAACATGGCGGTTTACCTTCCGGCTTGCCGACGGAATCCCTCAACAAGAGATGCGATTAAGCATCTAGAATATTTATGACTCGCACATAAATAGTCAGCGCAGCATATCGCTCTCCCAAGTGGGTCCGCCTTCATGGAAATGCACACGCATGCACCTGATGGGGAGGTGTTATATCCAGATATAACCTTGTCTTGTTCATCCCAAATGAGCTGCCATGTCATTTCAGTCACACAAAATCAAGATAGAGAATGATTCCTGTGATTGCTAACACAGTTGGTGACCTTTTTCGTTTCCCCTTCAGGCAGAATAATTCCAGCCCTTCTTTGATTTGTGGAGGCAAAACTGATCACCATCCATCCATCCATCCATTTTCTAAACTACTAATCCTGTTCAGGGCTGTCGGGGGGGCTGGAGTCTCTCCCGGCACACATTGGACAAGAGGCGGGGTACATAGACGGGGGTGCCAGTTTATCACGGGGAAGGCCAAACTAATCAAAATCTAATATCAAAAGTTATTGAACACATTATGCCTGGCGGTGCACTCGCACATCTCAATGGCAGCGCCGCACCACTCCACCCATATCAAGTCCTGAGGAGCGTGTGCCAAATAATTACTGCCTCCATCTCCGGGTTGTGAGAATCACCGCAGAAAGAGATATGAATATGATTGTGAGGCTGATATTTTGTGAGCACAGCAGTTCGCTGCACGCAGGTTACTGCTGATTCATCATCGCCAGCCACCGTCATCCTTCACCCTTCCTCTTGACACCCCATGTTCCCCGTTTATTACCCCATTTATTCTCTCCGCACATCCATCTCTCCTGTGGTGCTTTTGCTCTCCGTA
The DNA here is from genome assembly GCA_916701645.2 of Sebastolobus alascanus. NCBI lineage: Eukaryota > Metazoa > Chordata > Actinopteri > Perciformes > Sebastidae > Sebastolobus > Sebastolobus alascanus. The sequence continues at coordinate 68,344 of CAKAOJ020000439.1, read as the reverse complement.
CAATCTTTTTATCACTCTGTTTCCAACTTTACTAATATCTCTATCTGGCCCCCTATATGTCAATTTCTCTCCCTCTTCCATGTTTTATGCATCGTTGGTTCCCATGCTGCTCTGTGATCGGGGAGTGATTGTACCTTCCGCGCCTCCAGCATTGACAGCATCGGTGCAAGCCTGTAGGTCGAAGGATAACAGATGCATTGATAGCGGCGAAATGTATTGTGCTTTGATCGAGAGTGCGGCTTAACTTGTGATCTCTCTCGTATGAGTGAGGAGCAGTTAATGTTAAAACCCACAGCTGCCCCCACAATATATGCATGTGTGTGTGGAGGAAGAGTGCTATTGATGTAGTAGATTCTGAGTGTGTTTGTCAGAGTTCATGTTAGAAGCATGAATCTATTAAGTTTCTGCAAATGAAAAAACCTCCAAGACATCCGAGCCAGAGGGAAATCAATAGACTGTATAAGCTGTAACCAATAGGTATATAATGCCAAGGAACCATATTACTGTACATAAAGCTCAGAGAGGTGAGTTGTGATCAATAATGGATGTTTTCTGATTAGTAGAGCTCAGAGCTACAGTATGCCATGTTTTTTTCTCTACGTTTCCTTTTTATTCTAAGTAACATTTCCCTCAATGTTTGAATTTTGCAAAGAAAAAAGGTAAAATCTTAATTTTTTCCCTGTGCAAACAAAAAAATAATAATAATTGCAACTTTTCAAATATCTCATTGCAGCCTCTCAAATTCTGTCCCACGCATATGTATGTTAAAGAGGTTAAAAGAGGGTTAAAGTTGTAAGACGAAAACCGGACAACGCCGTGGTAGCAACCTGTCAATCACAAGGTAGACACGCCCTAAAGCATACCCTGCTCTATGGTCTATTTGACTCTAAATGGGACCATAATTTACTAAATGAACATCATGCTGTATTGAAGAAGACTTGAAACTAGTGATTGAGACCATAAACTCATGTTTACAATGTTTACTGAGGTAATAAATCAAGAGAGAAGTAGGCTCATTGTCTCATAGACATCTATACAATCAGACTTCTTTTAGCAACCAGAGGAGTCGCCCCCTGCTGGCTGTTAGAAAGAATGCATGTTTAAGACACTTCCTCATTGCCCGCTGATGTCACCGTTATCACCAGGGGGGCTTTTAAACCCTCAAGACATAACACTGTAATTAATACTGCGGTATAGGGAGAGACAATCACACATGATTTGTTGGACGTCTACGGGATTCTTATGGGATTACTGATCAGCACATGCAATATTGAAATTCGCCCCAACCTCAACTGGAGAAACAAATCCTGTCTGATTGGGGCTTTACTTCATCCATTTTAAGCCCCGCCCTCTTTAGTTAGCTGTTGTTTTGATTTGTTGATCCGGAAATTGAGACAGAAAAGTGTTTTGAGATCCTATTGATTCATTTTCATCATCTCTATTGATCCTGTAGCCATATTGATATAAATGGGTCATGAAATTCAAACCCCTTCGGCTTACTGTACATTAATATCTGTTTGTCGATTATCAATCTATTCACTGAAACCACATTGAGATGTATGGACTTATTGGACTCTCTGTCAATCCATGTGGGTTAACCATTACCTGATTGTTTTTTTTTATTGATCTATATGTAGTCTCACTGAGATAAGTAATAGCTTGTGGACAGTTTTTCAATGCCGTCCATCCGTCCGGTCCAACAAAATATCTGAGGATCGCCTGGAGGGAATGTCTTCAAAATTGGCACAAACGTCCTCTTGTAATCAAAGATGAACTGATTAGATTTTGGTGGTTAAAGGTCACTGTGACCTTACGTCCGTCCCATTCTTGATATCTCAGGAACGCCAAAAAAACACGTTTTGGCCATAACTCAAGAATTCATATGCTAATCTTACAGGATAAAATGATGACATTGATAAAATGATGACATTTTGGCAACTTGACTGTTTGGCTGAGGCATACAACCTCTTCTTCTATTGTCAGCCTCATGGACCCCGATTATTTATTCCCTTTTCTGACCATGATTTTGATGGATTTTAACCTGTTGATTTGAAGGTTTGAATAAGTAACAGACATGTTAAAATCTTAGTAAATCCCCAACATTCAGGCTGCACCTCTGCTGGTTTTGAGAGCCGGCTTTTGAAAGGCCTTTCCCCACCATAACCCACACCTGCACGTCGATATACGTGTTTGTACGGTAGAACATTTTTATCATTTTTCTACCGCAGGAACGTGATTCCATTCTGCCCTCAATGGCATTATTGCCCAGGCTGCAATCTGACATTTCACTGACCTCAATCACTGAGTTATCCCCACCACCCTTTGTAGTTCACATCATCCAATTTCTGTTTTCCCTCGTCGCCTGCCTGTGTTGCCCGGGTCCAAGCCACATGTCCTGCCTCTCTTCGCTGCAATTCCCCAAAATCCTGCCACAGCTTCTAGCAAAAAACAATCTGCTTCTTTCCGCATGGTCGCCAGAACCGCTCTTTAGTTTCAACCCCCGTCTCTCTCTGGCTTTAACCCCCAGCTCTCGGGTGGTATCTACCCTGATTCTCTACCAGAAACTCTTCAACCGCCCCCGTCGTCTCACACGCCCCAGCCTCCCCGTGCAACCACGTCCCCTGGCCTCGTGCCCAGTCATTTGGGGTAGAAAATAGACTATGGTGGGGGGTGGTGATATAGTGGTCAGTTGGGGGGCTTAGGTGCTCCGCTCCATTTAGCCCAGACCTTTGGGCCTTTTTTTTCTGTCACGCTCCGTTGCGTCTGTTCTTCTTGCTGTGAGGCATCCAGGAAATGGATATGATGTCATGCATGAACAGCCATAGATGACAGTGGTCTAAAAGTCAAACATAGGCAAAGAGATAAAGACACAAGCACACGGAGAAGGTCAGGGAGGACGGGAGGGAAAAAGTGAGACGGGCGTATAGAGGGAAGTTGAAAAGATCTTTTCAAGGCGTACATGACGACGAAGTATGAATTATAGATCAAACCTCGGGGAGGTAGAAGACTACTATCCCTTTCTTTCCTCTCCTCTCTGTGTGCCTGTGCTGCTGCCTCTCTCTCCAAATTTGGGCTTTTTTTTTTTTTTTTTTTGCAGCCTGGATCATCTTCATAATAACACAGTGCATCCAAGGTGATTTGTGTTTCAGCGTCTGTGACTTTGTCTCTGTTCTTCGCGGCTGTGAAAAATAAGATTGCGGAGGAATCAAAGATCAAACGCAGCGTCTCATCGCTCACTGCCCTCTCTCTCTCTCTCTCTTCTCCCTCCCTCCTCTCTATCTGCCGTTCCTTTCTCATCGTCCTCATTTATTTATATCTATCCTGAGCAATGAATAGCTTCTCAAGATATGTGAATAAAGGGCGAGAGATGGTCCAAACATTCATTTATGTGGATGTACAGACGAGGCACATATTGTATCTTTAAGCCCTACCGAGAGCGAACAAGCAGCGTTTTGTTCAGCGGTGCTTAACAAAGTAGAACTGCTGCTTTTAGCGGGTTCCTCTTATGGCCACTGAGGAATGATCTGTTCCACTCACACATACGCATGGCGAAGCTCTCAGAGGAGCCTCATCTGTCTGTAGCCGTGTTTGTCTCATCTTTACGCCCTGTGTGAAGTGGAGAGGAAAGAGTGTTTTGCTCGCAGACCCAACTTCTCCGCACCACACCGGCTGTTCTCCAGGGAACCGGCCCGGACGAGGAGAAAGCATAACAACGGTGCAGACTGATGGATAGAGAGAGCGATACAGGAAGAGGTGGAAAAAAGAGACAAACTGGAGAGACGGGAACAAATATCACGGCTAGTGGAGGGATTAGAGGAGTTGAGGGACGAGAAGAGGCAGAGGAGAGAGATCTAGGGTGTATTCGAAACCGCCTACTACATACTACTGAGGAACGCAGTATACTGTATACAGTATATACTGTGTTCCTCAGCTTCTCAACTCCAAAAAGGCCGATAACCACAGGTTCCTGCAGTTTTCGAAAAAAACGTCAACCGCAGTTTGAGGAGCTTCTAAACTCCGAAAACGTTGGAGCAAATGTTGGCGTTCGATTCGCCATCTAATATCGTAAAACTGTCAATATTCTAAATCTACACAGTTGATTTCTCGCCTCAAAAATGTTCAGAAGTGAATTTAGTGATGAAATAGCTACGCAAAATGTAAAAAAAAACAGAGCCGTTTTGGGCTGCGGTTGTTGTTGTAACCGTAGCCTGTAGCGTTCCAGCGCTTTGCATTGTGGGATACAGTAGGCGAGGTAGACTGTTCCGATGCAGACTGGAGATTTTTTCCAAATCAGTATGGGTATTTTTGGCATACTGGAGAGTTTGCTTTTGTTTGTGTGTGTGCGTGTGTGCAGATGGTTGATTGACAGCTACATACCGTATTCGTCCTCTGTCATAAAAAATCATTGAGCCATCAGCTGAACATCCCATCGTGCCACTTTGGCGTAACCGTAACCATAGTGACCTCAGCCTGCCCCAAATCACTGTATAAAAATAGGATTCACTGAATTCATTGATGACATCAGCCTGCTGTGGACTCTCAGAGAGGTTTTCTCTGACTTCAGGAGGTTGAAGAAAGGTCTGGCCTTACAATAGAAACATTCCCACGCTGTTTATTTTTTATCTTCCTTTTTTTCTTACCTTTGCTTGGAATCAGCACTTGAATAGCACCTGCTTTAAATCAGTCTTTTTAAGTCTGTCTGAGGTCTTCTGACTCGTGGTGGAATTAGGGCTGTTGAAGTTAACGCATGCCACAAATTTCTTTAACGCATTAACTCAACTTGCGATTTTAGGCTGTAGCGGGAGGCTAAAAAATCAAAAGTGAAGCCAATGCTGAAGTGCCTTATAATTGCATTCTTTCTAACAGCCAGCAGGGGGCGACTCCTCTGGTTGTATAGAAGTCTATGAGAAAATGAGCCTACTTCTCTCTTGATTTATTACCTCAGTAAACATTGTAAACATGAGTTTATGGTCTCAATCTCTAGTTTCAAGTCTTCTTCAATACAGCATGATGTTCATTTAGTAAATTATGGTTCTATTCAGAGTCAGGTAGACCATAAAGCAGGGGATGCTTTAGGGCGGAGCTACCTTGTGATTGACATGTCGCAGGTTCGGTTGTACTTCGCTCCGCCCTCTTGTGTCACTTCTTGTTGCAAAGAACCAAGATGGCGACGGCCAAAATGCCGAACCCGAGGCTTCAAAACCGGCAGTCCATCTATAAACATCCCACTGTAGTCAGTCGCAGGGTGAAAACAGAGTAATGTGTGGAGAATAAGATCCTCAGTACCTGCCAAAATAATCATTTTGGCACTGGCATCGATCAACAACTATATCAATCTTCAACAGCTATATTTATTTTTCATTTTGTCCAATGAGACTGTCAAACATTATGTTATTCCCTGGCAGGAACTCTCAGTGTTGAGAGCTAGTAAAGTGATTTACCTTACTTAGTTTAGCAACAGGTGTTTACGCTACCGTGTCTTTTCTTACTTTATTCTTTTTTTTTCAGTTACAGTATTCCAGCCCTGTTTATGCTTTTTATTTAGTTATTTCTAAATCAAACCCTGTGATGTTGTGGCTGCCACCGCCTGGGGAAATGTCACTGCGCTGTGTGTGCAGAGCGTGAACGCTCGCAAATAAAACATGAGCTCTTTATATTCTCCAAAGAACATATAGAAATATGTCCAGTTTTATTTGTATGCAATGTTTCATAAAATTGTCTTTGTTGTTATGTTATATAATTCAGTCTGCTATCAGCAGCCAAACACTCGACACCGTTCCCTCCCACAACAGTGAAGGTTACAAGCTTCTCTGTGAATCGATATTATCATAATTTAATCAGTAATGTTATTATTTTATTAATGAGTATTTCTTCTGCACCACCACAAAGCTGGTCTCATGCATCTAGAAAGCAGAAGGTAACTCTCCATTGGACCTTTTATGACAGCACACATTTTTGTTCTAGTAGGAAAAGGTGTAATTGATCACATTAACAATGGCTCAGCTCCATTAAGTGTCCCAGAGAGCTACTCCAGTGAGCCAGGTCCTCCCCCCTAAGTGGTATCCAGCTACTGTGAATGGTATTAAATACACCTGTGCTTTTCCTCCTCCTCTGACACGTCAAACTGTCTGCAGTGGAAAAAGGTCTATTGCGTAATGAGCTGCTGCCTGAGTAAAATTAGACGCTAATTACACACAGATTGTGAGCACAAATTGAATGAAAGGTGCACTGCAAATGTGCCCCCCCGTACGTTCATGTGCATAAATCTGCCTCTCTTTGTTTTGGCGCGATGGCTCAATGGGTACACATATATATATAATTCGCAGCCAGGTGACACAACTCAAAATGACAGCGGCACAAGAAGGGGGGGGGGAGGTTCCAGTAAATACATTTTACATTTGGACTGACGGTTGGCCCGGCTCCAATGTTGGTTAATAGAAAAAAGATATGGATCCTCTCCAACTCCCAACACCTGTCATAGTCGGTGCTCGTTGGATGCTATATAAGACTTCAGGAGTTCGTCGTTGTGGCTGATGAAGCGGGAGAGACGCGCTGATATGATGCGAATGCCAACAACATCCTATTCTTTTAGCATCGGGCTTTATTGCCACTGTCAATCATGGGTGTGTTTCCGTGGCAACAGCGAGGATCAATATGACATTGATATTTTTAAACGTAAACTAAAAACCCATCAATTTAGTCTGGCTTTTATGTAGTGTTTTTATAGTTTTATAATTTTATGTTTTTTATTTTTAATACTTATTTTATTAATCATCATCAGAATAATATTTATTTTATTATTTTATTTTATTAAAATTTTATTATTTTAATACAATCTGATTATTTTGTGTAGTTCCATAATTTTTTATTTATTTATTTTTATTGTTATTTTTATTTCCTTGTATTTTATTTATCTTTTGTTATCTTAAATCCCCATCTCTTATTGCTTTCTTATTCAATGAACTTTTATCTTGGTTGTTTTGGTGTGCATTAGTCTCTAAATCCATTTTTAACACTCTATATTTTTGTCAATCATCTTCACGCTCACATTCACACCTACGGGACATTTAGAGTCAACAGTTAACCTGCATGTCTTTGGACTGAGGGAGGAAACCGGAGAATCCGGAGAAAACCCACGCTATCACGGGGAGAACATGCAAACTCCACACAGCCGGGGTTGAACCTGCAACCCTCCTGCTGCTCTTGAATATGTTTGGGAAAATGGAATATGCTTAATCTGTTGAATGTAAAGCAATCTCTGAGTTCTGGCTTAGATAATCTATTAGCCTTAAGTGCAGTGTTTCCAACAAGGGGTTGAGAAAAAAAAAGACGGTGAAATGGTTTTGTCTGCCGCTGCACTTTAGCTCTGTGTGATACACTCTGGCGTGGAGAATGCTCTCCTCATGTGTACTGATGAATTGTAATGACAGCACTTTGAATTTGCTTGGTTTGAGTCCGAGACTGCCAGCTTACAGACCCTACAGTACTTACAGTCAGTGGTTACAGTGTGCCAATGAATGACGTTCAATATTTAATTAACTCCAGTTGTATCACTCATTAGTAACTGCAGTTGCATCCTCTTTGGCAGTAATTCAATTACAAGATGAAAAAGGAGGATTTGTATTATCAGATGTTTTTTGTTTTTTCTGGAAAAGGTGGAAGTAGGACAGTCAGACACCTGCAGCTCGTACCACCTGTTCACCTGTTACTTCCCTTCATTTCTGCTGCTGCTGCTGCTGCTTTGACCTATTCAGCCAGATTACATTGTGCTCCACAAGTCAAAAATAACCGCCGTGAAAAGAAGTGGATGCATAATCTTACAACCCGCAGCAGCAGTGAAGGAAAAAGTTTGATCCGTCCTACATTTCCATATAGTCACAAATGGATCAGTGTTCTGAGTCATGCTCTTTCCCCTTCGAGACAGGTGCTCTGCATGTCCCATATTCCTAATTATATAATCATATCCCCAAACACACACACACATACAGTCCTACTGTGCTTCCTGCCTCCCTCATGTGAACCCTCTGGGCTTCACTATGTGGAGCACCAAAATGAGATCACGTCTCGTGTCGGGGGGATAAGCCTCAGACAACAGAAGCGAGAGCGAGACAATCAATTGCGAAGGGGAGTGTCCCGATGCATGCATGTGTTGAAGGCTGTATGGAGACTCGTATAGGAATAGCACAGTGCAAAATTGGAATATCTGTAATGTGTGCAGGTGTCAGTGTAAACACGTCCGTCCCAACTGGACTAGCAAAAGTTTTTTTTTTCTGATTTGTAATGTTTTGGCTACTAACGCAATCGATCTTCTGGAGGTTGTAGCGGGCTCAATGAGCGTGAAGATACTGGCATCAAATGAAACTAGAAAACACCTTAGGAATCGTTACCAACCATGTTAGCTTGTTGAGAAGGAGGTTAAATAACGCTACGAAGTTATGCTGCAAAGTTATGCTGCAAAGTTACACTAAATTTTGGCAGGAAAAAGTGCCATTTTCAAAGGGGGCCCTTGACCTCTGACCTCAAGATATGTGAATGAAAATGGGTTCTACGGGTACCCACGAGTCTCCCCTTTACAGACATGCCCACTTTGTGATAATCACATGCACACATTCATCACATTTTATGCTAAATGCAGTACCTGTGAGGGTTTCTGGACAATATCTGTCATTGTTTTGTGTTGCTAATTGATTTACAATAATAAATATATACATACATTTGCATAAAGCAGCATATTTGTCCACTCCCATGTTGATAAGAGTATTAATTACTTGATAAATCTCCCTTTAAGGTACATTTTGAACAGATAAAAAATGTGATTAATTTGCGATTAAATACTCTAATTGATGACAGCCTTTGTTCAAATCAAATGAACTGTTGAGGGTGGCTTGAGTGATGGAAACTTAATGCATCCATAGTGATTTGAGGGTGTATTCACACCTGTTTTATGTAGCTTGTGACCATATTTTGATGCAGCTTGGTCTTTATATCCATCTGTTAAATCAATCTGTCAAACACATGTGTTGTTTCTCCTTTGTGCTGTCTCCCTTAATAAGAGGAGTCATGTAATCTATCAGATCATTATATCTACATGATAATGCGCCATTTCACACGTGGTTGAGGTATGACCATTTTCTGTTGTAATAAGTAGATTACAAAAAAAAAGAGGATGGACCTGATTCTCTGCTAGCACCTCCGGGGATCGTGCACCGGAATAGACTGGAATGAGTTCAATTCTCTGTCGGAATTAGAGAGAAGTCTGAATTTGGAGCGCGAGGAAGAAATCTGCCTGTTCCTCAGAGAGATAGCGAGAGAGAGAGAGAGAGAGAGAGAGGGTTTTCTTTGTTGTTTTCTTGGAATGATGATGGAAATCGAGAGAATATAAAACAGAGGAGATGTGGGATGAAAGGCGTAAGATGAGAGAGAACTACACGGAGATGGACTGCATACCGTTAGTGGGTTGTATTGAAACCATCTGGAGTGTTTGGACTTGTAGCATACACGCATACTATTAAATGAGAACACGCATGTACATCTGCACATGCATGTCTGAGGCCATGTGTTTGCATTTCAGTGTTTGTGTAATTGCAAGTATGTTTTCTCCAGCTGCCGATGGAGCCGGCGAGAGGACAATGTCTGTCATGATGCAACAGGCAGCTAATCCCCTCCTTATGTAAACGCTTGACTGCTATTCAAATGACATGCAGATGGGATAGAGAGATTTGGTTTTGGCAGGATAGTGTCATAACAAGGAATGTCTGTGGAGACAATGTGCTGCCGTACACATTTGGGTGATTAATGCTGCGCTTTTGCGTTTAAAAAAAGATCCCTGAGGGACTGAGGAGAGATTGGCAGGTGCGTGCATGTAGGTATCGGCTATAAAGCCTGATGACCTCATAGCCTTACAAGGTGTGAGTCCAAGGAGGAGGGAGGGGGGATGACTAAGTGCAGATAGCTACAAGGGGAGCTGCTGGGGCAATGCAGCAAGCGTATATTAACGTGATGAGAAAGAACACCAGCTGAAGGAGAAAAAAAAAAGTGTGGAAAAAGCCCCGAGGAAAATTGAGATTGATTTTGGGATGCTTGCAGCTTCCCCAAATAGAATCATTCTGAGACAATGAAATGTTACAGGAAATTTGGTGGAGTCTGAATTAATTTACCGTTCATTTAGATTCATGATTCATGATTGTTTATTCATGCGTGCTTCAGTGCAGTTGTGCAAAAAAAGTGCAGGCAATAGAGGCAAAGTACAGGCAATATAATATATAGAGTGCATATATATATATATATATATAACACTGTGATACAAATAATTTAAAAAGGAAGTTTGTCTTTGCCATTATGTATTATATCTTCTTTTTTGTATTCTCCTCCACAGATTCTCCATTAATCCGAGGATCCATCCGTTTGAGTGAGTCACAGCTGACGCCAAAGGGGAGACTATGAAGCCGAGCTGCGTCACCCCGCACTGCAGCCCAACAAGATATGACATCACATGGATCCTCTGCTAATCACCACGATGACCATAAAGCTGTGACTGGCATTGTGAAGCCTTCACCCCCTTTTTTCAGCACCCAACCCTCTCAGACCCTTCTCCTCTTTGGAGATCCTTCCTAGCAACCCTTGTTGCTTCCCTTTCTCCTGCAAACACAACCTCCTCTCCTGCCTGTGTTTTTCTCCTCGATAATTACGGCTTCCCCTCTTTCTGAGTTCTCTTCAACGGCATCATGCAGGGTGCTTCTACCACCTCCGCTCTCCTTTTTCTTATTCTCCCCTCCATGCTATTCTTCTCCTACTTCCCCGGCATGGTAAATGGGGACTGCTGGCTCATTGAGGGGGACAAAGGGTATGTGTGGCTGGCTATCTGCAGTCAGAACCAGCCGCCGTACGAGACGATCCCCCAGCACATCAACAACACCGTCCACGACTTGAGGTTGAATGAGAACAAGCTGAAGGCTGTGCTCTTCAGCTCCATGTATCGCTTCACCAACCTGACGGACCTCAACCTCACCAAGAACGAAATCAGCTATGTTGAGGACGGAGCCTTTGCAGGACAAGCCAACCTACAGGTGAAGGGGGAATGGATGATTAAAAAAAAAAGCTTTGAGTTTAACACGAGAATATAGTTCACAATGCGTTAGACGTTAGTTTGAGACCAGGGCTGCGATCGAAAAGTACTTTTCTCTTAGGAAGGTTCCTTACTGAGTGAAATAAGCCAGAAGTATGCCATGATAAGAGCTGTTTGAATCCTCTAAATGTTAAAGGAAAGGTGCTTCAATGCTTCCTTTATTATCTCCTTTAGTAGAGGATACACTGGAGCGTCCTTTGCCAAAGGAAAGGAGATAATGCCGTCCCACAATTCCTTGCGGCCGCAACTTTTAAAGAGACGCACCATTCTGCCGTTCATGAAAACAAACAATGTTTATCATGCATATTATTTTCATACATATATAGTATATTCTATTTATTTATGTTGAACAAGTAACAAATAAGTAAAAAAACAAAACAAGAATAGCAAATAAAATGAACAGCAAACATATAACAAACAAATAATCAACGTAAATAAATATTGCGTCCGAAAAAGAGGAAGAAATATACATTTAATGGCTCTACTCCTTCACCGTAACTCAAAAAATATAAACTATATATAAACTTTTGTGGTGGCCTGTAGGTTATTCCTTTTTTATTTCAATTTCCAATCTTGGTAATGAAGTGATATTTTTCACCGGTTGTCCACGCTAGGTCAAATATTTCTTAATTATATGTTGAGGTCAAGGAAAAGTGTTTAGGAAAAGACATAATTAGACGTAACATAAGATGTAATTTTTTTACTCTTCGACCGCTGCCCAGGACTTTCATTTGGCGACAGTTAAGATTTTGATTTATTGTGAAAAGGTACTTCGATGCTTAATTCTTTTAACATGTAATTGAACTACATTTCAGTTGAATTTCTCTATTTTAAGTTCGAAACTGTAGTGAAATTTTTGCTGAATGCCTGAAACATGCTTTAGAAGTAGACCATAATTAAATCAATTAATTAGTCTTATGAACTCTGTTCTAGAAAATGCTGCAGCATGACTGAATCTCATTAATTAACTTGAATTCAAATTGTATTATAATGAGTACAAATTATGAGTAAAACTGGGCCGGAAGTGTAAAAAGAAATAAAAATCCTTTTGTGTTTTCCTCAGGTTCTTCAGCTGGGCTACAACAAGTTGATGAACCTGACTGAGGGTATGATGAGAGGGCTCGGCCGCATGCAATGCCTCTTCCTCCAGCACAACCTCATCGAGGTTATTGCCAGCAATGCATTCTGGGAGTGCCCCAGCCTCAGCAGCATCGACCTGTCGTCCAACAAACTCGGCCGCATTGATCCGTCCACTTTCACAGTCCTCAGCCGGCTGATGGTGTGTGAACTGGCAGCAAATCCGTTCCACTGCGGCTGTGATCTCTACAGCTTCCTCAGCTGGTTGGAGTCCTTCAACAACGTGACGCACACCTACGACCGCCTCCAGTGCGAGACGCCGCGGGAGATGTTTGGCTACCCGTTGCTCACCGCTGCTGGTCACGCCGGTCGGAACGCCAAAAACATTTTGTACCATCACTGCCGAGATGGAGTGATGATCCCGGGAATGACCTCCCTCCCGCCAGATCTGGATGGTCCCTCCGGGATGGGACCGGAGATGTTTGGCGGCGTGGGGCCGTACCACCAGCCGACCACCTCTTCCTCATCCACTGAGCACAGCTTCATTCCCAGCATCAAGCTCCATCACGTCTCTTTGTCCTCAGCCTCTCTCCTCGTGCAGATCCCAAGGCCCTACAGCAAGATGTATATTCTAACACAATACAACCACACGTACGTGTCTGACGTCATGAATCTGAAGAACAAGAAGGAGATGATCACCCTCAACAAGCTCAAGCCGCACACCAATTACACCTTCTGCGTGGCATCCATCCGTAACTCTCAGCGTTACAACCACACCTGCCTCCAGTTTGCCACTCGGGCTCAAGACCAAGACGACATGCTCCCCACGCCTTCCACCACTACTCACTACATAATGACCATCGTGGGCTGCCTTTTTGGCATGCTCATCGTGTTAGGCTTTGTCTACTATTGTCTACGCAAGAAACGGATGCACGATGAGAAGAGGAAGTCCATCTGCGTCAAGAAAACTATACTGGAAATGCGCTATGGACCAGAGGTGGCGGCAGCGGTGGCGAATGATCCGATGGCGGTTCACAAGCTTCAGGAGCAGTCCAGAGAGCATCACCAGTACCAGCACCACCATGGAGGCAAACTCCCCATGTCCGCATCCTCAAGCTTGGGAATGCTCCACTCGGCCAACACCAGTTCCTCCAGGCTTTCCTCTATCCCACAAGTGGAGAAGATGGCCACCGCCTTTTCGGAGGCCATGTCTACAAGTAAAGGAAACTACATGGATGTCAGAACTGGAGGGGCGGGGATGGAGAGGATGGGAGATGGTGGGCACGGAGGGATAGACTTAAGGGACGACGACGGGACTGATGTATGTGATGACTCCGATGATGACGGACACGGCTCCGCGTCAGAGATTTCCACCATCGCCATGGAGGTGGACAAGGTTAACCAGATCATTAACAACTGCATTGATGCGCTGAAACTGGATGCAGCAGCAGTTGCTGCTTCAGCGGCCTCTAATAACCCTTCAGCCTGCTCCAATCCCACCTCCCCGCCTCCCACCAGCACCTCCTCCCTTACTCGTGGCCTAATCCCACTCTCCCCAGGTGTGACAGAGACATGCCAAATCCTTCCTCCCAACAAAATCCCCCCTCCGCCTCCACTCCCTGCCTTGAACGCCCCTCTCTCTGAGCGCCCAGGGATCAGTGGTGGTGGCTTCGTCATCTCTCCCCCCTACAGGCCCCCTCCGCCAGCCACCGCCGTACGTCCCATTCAGCGGCAAATGAGTGCCGACGGGGCCGTGGTTATCGTAAACGCTGTCAAGAAACAGTGCAGCACCACCTCTTGTGGCTCCATGGGTCGGGACAGGGATCGCGGAGGAGCTCGGGTGTATAGCCTGGATGTTCCTGAGCCACGGAGCCCAGATGCTTGTAATCAACAACAGCAGCAGCAGTACCAAGACCGGGCCAGTCCCGTGGGCTGTGGGGAGCCCCTAGAGAGGCTGCCTTTAGTGGGGAGTGGGAGCTGCGGTGGAGGGGGTGGTGGTGGATGCGACAGTGGTGGTGTTGGTGGCCAACATCAGGACAGCCAGAAGCAGCACCATTACCATCAACAGCAACAAATGCAGCAGCAGCAGCAGCAGCTGGAGGTGCAGCAGGACTACCACTGCTCGGAGCACCGCCACTCCGTCCCAGCTCTATATTATGAAGGCTCCCACCAAGGCTCCCCAGCCCAGAGGGTTTCCTTCCTAAAGCCCCTGACGCGCTCCCGCAGGGATGCGGCCTCTTACTCCCAGCTTTCGCCCGCCCGCCACCATTCCAGTTACTCCGGCTACTCCTCCGGCCCAGAGTACTCCTCAGAGAGCTCACTGCGGATCTGGGAGCGCTTTCGTCCCTACCGGAAAGGCCAGCGCGACGAGGCGTGTTACGTGACGGCCGGGAACGCCCTTAGAAAAAAGGTGCAGTTCGCTAAAGGCGAGGACCTGCATGACATCCTTGATTACTGGAAGGGGGTGTCAGCACAGCAGAAGCTGTGACTGGGGGACCGGAGATGCGCGTTGTGGGAAGAAGAGTTTTGAAGACTTCTTTTCCTGATTGGCCTGCGGGCCAGTAGAAACGATTTGAAGATCATGGGGAGAAAAATGTAGGACAAAATTTTGCCTTTGGGTTTTTTTTTTTGTTTGTTTTTCGGCATGCTAGGTGTATAGAATATTGTGCTAAAGCGAGGACTGTGAAACTGTGCCTGGGATGTGAGAGTCATTATGGTGTTTTTATTTTACACGTCATTGTAGCACCGTTTCTGGATCATTCTCATTTAGTGTTTTATTTATAGCACAGGGAGCAAATGCCAACCGTGTAATTTAGTACGGTTTGAGTTGATCATGTTTTGTGATCACATGGACCGTCTTTATCAGTGCCATGTTTTCATCTATGGGTTAATCACAGGAGGCAAATGCTGATGCTCGTGTGATCCGAGATGTTTGCTATTGGGTGCCGTGTCAATTTGAAGTGAAGTGAAGGGAGACTATGTGATCTGTGACAACATGCAGACCCTATCTCTCTTCCATGGTATCATCCACGCAGCGGAGGTATTTGCATGACAATAGCCTCTGTCACACAGACAGGAAGGAGAAATTGGAAACAAGTGGGCTTGAAGGTCATGAGAGAGAGAGATTAAAGTGGAACCTTAGCCGAAAAAATTGCTGCGATTGCACCCTGAAGTGTTCCAACACATCTTTCCAACTAACACTCTTGCATGGTTCAATGAGTTGAGAACGCTATCCCATAGATGTCCAAGCATTTTCCCAAGGTAATGATCAGAATTGTGAGCGTAATTTGAGTACAGAGGGCAAAATAATGTTCCCTTCATGAAGGTAATTAGATGCTACTTACCTGCACAAAAGGGGAAATTTAATGTGCAAGATGAGCTCACACAATCCCCTTTACAAAAAGAGATGTGGCCCATATGTGACAAGACACCAAGACAAATTGAAAGCGATAGAAGAAAAAGCAAGGATATAAATAATTTTTTTTCTGCAGCCACTGTGAATGTAAGTAGATTACAAGCAGGTTATGGTGAAATCTATTCGTGTCATTCAACGTGAGCACCACAGTACATTCCAAATCCTTTCTCTTAACATTAAAAACGGGGACGAGGCACAGAGAGGGAAAGGACACTTCTAATTACTGCCAACACGTCTGTTCTGCTCTGGAAATTAATGCTGTTGTTGTCTATTGATAACTTAATTAGCCGACTTTGTGACGGGCATGTTCGCTTGCACTTTACGCCTCATGATTGTGTGTGGCTGTGTGGTACACGGTGGTCAGTGTAACTGGGTGTTGGCATGCCTTGTCAGATTATATTGTATGTGCCCAACTTTTAATTAATAGTTGTCATATCTCTCCCATTGGCTGGTTGTTTGAGTCTAAACAATACTAGATTATTAACGGCATGGACAAAATGTACAAATATCAACGATGTTCATTGTGTTTATCCCAGACATGCATCACATGATGTACCACAGTAGTGCAGTGCCTCTTGCTAACACAGCCATAATCTAATCCCCATTCTTGTATAGTATTATCCGTCCACCTGGCCTTTTCTATTGAGATGATTTTCCTAAATGATAGTGTCGTGGCATTCTGACAAAAGGCATCCTGCTTACCCAAAGTGCTGTGTAGCTTTTAAATTTTTTTGCATCATCAGCTATAACATACACAATCTGAGACACACCCCTACCCTTAAAATGTGAAATCAGTGGTCCTTGCTCCACGTTTTTTTGTTCAGGGCTATATATTCGAGAGAAAAGAAGTTATCGTGACAAGTTCAATTTTAGGAACATTTTTATCTCTCTTTTGATCCTCTATTCTTTACTGTGGAAGATGTTCATTTAGCCCACTACCTTCCCTGCTCCCACAGGTCCAATGGGTTATGGGTTTGGCATGAGACATGAACATGTCTTGTCATGTTTTATTAAATGAGAAATGTGAGAAATTGCCTTTCTTGCCAACTCTGTCTCCTACAAAATTACATTCCCTTACAACTAAACTGCATTCTCAATTAGGCTTTGAGGGAAACGTAACTTCTCCTGGATTACGGTTGCAGTTTTAAACCGTTTTAATCACGTGGTTGAAACAAACAAAACAAAATACGCTACAAAAAAACTACTTCGTTAGACTTAAAGCTGGCCCAGATTTTGAAATTGTGAGAGAGCCTACACATAACGACATGTTATGATAAATTTAACAGGACTATAGTGTGTGGAGAGAAACAATCTGGCCAAAACAGCAAACCACACACTAACAGATTCAGTCATGAACAACAAGAGTCCCGATTCTCAAAATATCTCACGATCAAAACGTGACTTTAGTGTAAACAAATATGGCGGACGACAGCGATGTTAGTTTTGGCACTACTTTGTGCAGAAAATTCATGTAGAAAACATTTTTTTTGGATGAAATCATTGAGACAACAACACGAGCTCCATCTTACTACTACTTTATGCTTCACGTTTAGCATTAGCTCATGCATTAGACGCGGCCGCCATGACGGCGGTGGTTGTCCTTCCTTCTTCAGTCAGCTTGGTTCTCTATTGGCTGTCGTTCTTTCCCACGAGACTGCATCATCAGCTGTCCTCGGGGTTCCCCACACACAACAGGATATCCAATCGTATATATTGAATGTTTAATATTTACGATTTGAATGAATGAATACTTTATTTCGTACATAAAAAAAAACAAGAGTAACAGTGACCGAAAAGGAGTGGGTAGAGGTAAAACTTATATTTCCCTACCCACTCTCTAACTTCTCCTCTATTAACTCATATATCGTAGAATGATAATATAATATAATATATATAAACTATCCCAGATTTATTTACATCCCAAATTAAATATATGAACAGCATCCCGGAGTTAAAAAGTTACAAAGATTTGAAATGGGAGCGGCCAGGATGGACTTCCGAGTCGATCGGGGGATGTAAAAAACACTCTTAACGTACTTCACACCACAGGAACATCTGGAAAGATCATCTTTAGAACCATCAAAAAATCTCTGCTTCACTGAAGATTGTCGGGAGGGGGGAATCGGGCCTAAAATCAGCTTGATTCTTATGTAGTGTGGACCCGCATTGGGCAAGAAAACTACGTGATTAGTTTAGTAAAAAAAAACATAATGGTTTGGCTTAAAATAACTACGTAATTGAACGTCCACCTCCCCTTCTGCCCGCCCGTAGAGGACTCTCTCGCTTGTTTTACTCATTATTATACCACGTATCTTTCATTAACAGTCGCTCAATAAACTACAACTGCGCATCACTCGTTGTACTACATCACTTCCACCTTCTTTGGACTATTTGTGATACGTCAAAGACAAACGTAATCCGCCTCCAAACGTAATTAAGAATTCATTTTAGTTGTATGGGAACGTTATCTTTAGGAGGCAGGTCTGTTCTTGCAGGTAGGACTTATTGAGTCTGCACAACACATATCAGCACCGCTTTTCTTCTTCTTCTTGATTAATTTTGTTTAGCATGCACCTGACTCCTCTGAATAAATGCAGGTTGAACAGGACCGAGTATGCAAATACGAGAGCGTGGTGTGTACCGGCGTCTCCATATTGATCTATATGTTTCTTCCTCCCTCTTTTGTTTTCATCCATCTCTGTCTCCTTGGGCTTGTTTTATGAAGATGTGTGCATACAGTCAGGGTCAGAGGTCGTTGCCCCTTTGGAGGCGGTGATCTGCTGAGAGTGTTTACAATTGAATGGACCTCACTGTCACCTTTTTAGTAATCGTTTGGGATGCACCGCCTCATCCGCCTTCTTTATATGATATAAAGCACCATGTGATGAACATCTTGGAAATGATCTCCTGCTATCCGACATGAGTACGTTTCCGAAAGGAACTTGTTAACTGTGATTGACTGAGACCAATGAGAGGAAAGGATTTTCTTTTTGCTCCCACAGAAGGAACGTGGTGTGTTTTTAACTCCCCAAGATCCTCAACTGCCATAACAAGTTTACAGAAAATGGGACACTGAGGATTAACGGCAGTAAATATCAGGATCGCTCATCATTTTAGCTGCCGTGTTAACGTTCATCTATCTGACGAGATGTAATGTGACAGAAAATCCTGATTATTACTGTTTTCATGGATGATTTTTTTATTTTTATTTTATACATTTTTCTATTTTAATGAACATATTTAACACACCAATGGGGGAGGGGGGGGGGGACAGATGTATGTTCAAGTGCTCTTCTGCTCAAATTTCATTCACACATTTGTTTGAATGATGAAACAGGCCCAACAGAGAACATATGCTGGAGGGAGAAGAAGTGCCAATCTTTTCTAATGATTTACAAACAGTGTTTTCACCGTTGTTGGGGGGGGGGATATTGTGTTTCTCATCATTAATAATTACTTGAAAGTCTGCTGCCAAAAAGATCGTCATGTAAAAGTTTACACATAATTCTAATCTGATTATATTTAAAATTCTCCAGGATCTTTTCATAAAAACATTCCCCGCAGGCTCAAACACCGTACCAGCTGAATTATTAAAATCTCAAGCAAATATTTCTCTAAATATTATCATGTACCTGTTTTATTTTTGTACCATAAAGCCAGAATCAAAAAAAAACGTCCTTCTCATGCTGCTCATATCCTCGTTGAGCCCCTGCAGGGTGGCTCGCTCAGTGATCAATGGTCCTTTTTGTAGCACCGTCCTTGTTGTTTGTCTCGGAGCCGCAGGACAGCCAGACGTGAGAAAGCCATCTAATGTGCTATTAATGTTTAATCCTTTTTTTTTTTTTTTGTGGGAGGCTGGCTGTCTCGATTGCTTCCCTGTGTATAGCACCAGAAAAAAAATAACAGATGCTTTTCACTTCCTAACATGTTCATCCTTTGATGCTCTCTCTTATATTTAAAGCCCAATTAAACTACTATCTTTAATAATGAATCAGAGCCCAAAAATTGGGTTTATGTCTCCTCAGTTTCTAAATGACTAAAAGGAGTTAAATGCCTCCATTATCAAAGACCACACTTCAGTCCTCCCTCGGCACGGTGTGCTTTTTTTACCCCGTGTGATCCGTCATTGAAGCAATCTCATTGCTTTTATGAGCGATCATCATCATTAATCTGAGGGTGGGCAATACTAATGAATACCAATACGAAAAAAAATCTGTGCAGTCATCCTTTTGCTTGATCATTTACTGGATCATCTTCACAACGTGTCCTCATTCAACGGTTCCTCATTTGTTGTGCGTTTTCCTACAAATGCCCAGGAGCACGTGTCAATTTTCGCTCGTTACATGCATGCGGTATTTTCAAAATAAACCTCCGTCTTCACAGAAACCACGTGGTGAGGTTTAGGCAACAAAACTACTTAGTTAGGTTTAGGAAAAGATCGTGGTTTGGGTTAAAATAACTTTTCCTGCTTGGGCCGGAGTCGATAACGTTATTCACTTCTGTTGCCGCCGCTCTCTCTCTCTCTCTTGCTTCACCACTCACTTCCCCACATACACTCTACGGCGCACTGGCTCTGCTCCAAATAACTCGTTACAAACAACTGTCTTTAGAGACGGACATTTTGGACCCACCCATCCAGCTCGACCTCCTCCTTATCCGTCGCTTATACAAATTATAGTGCTATTACTTTTTGAAGATAGAGTATAGCTACAAATGAGTGTATGAAAAAAGCCTGACAATGCACATTGTTACCACATTACAGAAAAAAACATATATATATATATATCAATGAAGAGCAAAGTTGATGGCAGGTGCCACAAGAGAATGATATAGAAAGAGATTTTGTAAGAATCGCAGGTTCATTTTACAGGTCTGTAAATTTCATGGTAATTAGGTGATAATTAGCAAGTAACCTATTTAAATTTGTTGGGAATTACAGCCAATTTACCCCAATATTTACCTCAAAATTTATCGAAAATACCCAATAACTGTAATTTATTTAATGCATTTCCAGGAAAATAATACAGAGTTAATTGATATGCTTTATTTCCATGTCTGCTGATAAATAGATAATAATTAGCAAAATAACATATTTGAAATGTCTTAAAAAAACTCCCTGAATCATTACATTAGCTACCAGGTTACATTTGTGTAGACAGTAAGTCACAATGGTGAGATTTGTGCCTGATCAAAAGTGTCTTCTATTAGTTTTCCACCTCCAATGAAGAGCAACCACTTCTCAAGCCTAAGGGCCCTATTTTAACCTTTAGATGATATTTTAGCATATTATTATTAAATAATGTTTATAATAAAGTAATTTTTGATAAACTTTAAGGTAAATATTGGGGGGATTTGGCAGTAATTCCAAAGAAATTTCACCTAAATACCATGAAATTTGCAGACCTGTAAAATGAAGTGTTATGCTGAGTAATTACACATGTTGAATAACACACGTCGACTCGTTCACATCAACAGCAACAGCAATTCTTTTCATTGTTACGTGGCATATTGGAGTGATTTTTGAAATAATTTTTTCTCTCTAACCCCTTCCCCTCGCGAACACACACAAACACACACACACACACACACACACACACACAACAAGAGTAGGTGGCACAAATGGAAAATAATAAAAAAAAGTGAGTCAGAATGAGTCACTAGTCTGACTAATCTGAAATGACTGAAAGGCAGGTAATGGGCAAGGTCTTCGAAGAGAAGAGAGCAATAAAGAGAGAGCGGCTTTGGCTGAATGCAAGCCGACGTCTGGGATAAAAGATGTGGAAGCACGGCTGCACTAGAGCTCACCGTGCATGATTCAGCATGCTGCTGCAAATCAACCATAACTCACACACACACACACACACACATATATAAGAGAAGCATATTGTGGGAACAGGATTGACAAAATATTCAGCATTTCTGACACCTTAAAGTCCGTGTAAAGTAAATTCAGAGTTTTGTTTCTAAACACATTATAAATGTTGGAAAATAATGACTGAAAACACGTGAAGAGACTGAACATTGTAGTTCTGGATTGTGGAGTTAGACCGTTAAACTGTTTTGTGTTCAGGATTTTTTTAGGCGGGGCTGAAATCATGACTCGAGGACGCAGTGGAGCTGTCCTTAACATAACCCCACCCGTCTTCAGGAACCTGGGTTTGGAAAGCCAAAACAGAAACCCGTGAAATCATCACGCGTTATCTAGAGTCGGTAGAGCATGAAACTTGTTCTCCCAGGGTCGTGGGTTCGGCCCTTCCGACCGAACGCCTCGGATAAGGAGAGGTTCCACGAGGAGATCCTCCCACACCGAGCGGCCGTCCTTAACCCACCGAGTTGAATCCCCCGAGCAGACTGCACGACGGGGGGCCGTTACCGGCCTCACACCGTCCACGGGCTGAGCTTCAGCGCTGGGTTCTTCCCTGTTTGCTCGCCGCTACTGAGGAATCATGTCCTGCACCTTCCCCGCCTGTGGGTTTGGTTTCAGCCATGGATGTATTAAGAGAGGTTTCAGGTTTCAGCGCCTTCAGCGACACTTGCTTTACTGATGGTACGTGTCCACAGGGGCGTTTTTTATCGCGAGGGGACGCGACGCTTCCCAACGTTGGACGCTTGGTGGGCGTGCTACTAGGCGGTGACACGATAGATGATTGATCAATTGGGCGGTGATGTTTTCCCGGCTTTATTTCAAATTCTTCCGGCTGCACCTGATTGGACGAACGCTTTCCCTCCGTAGGCTGCTCTGCTGCTCCCAGCTTTCAAACCGGAAACAGTATGGAGGCTCGTTTGGAAACTTTCTTCTCTTATTTCACGAAATAGTTCACCGAAATGTGTTTCTGAAAACATTTGAGGCGAGAAATAAGCCACGCAGTTGCTAAATCTGTCTTTATTTTGGATCGACAACGTTCATTTTAAAAGATTCTCGGGAGTTTCGAGAGGCGGCGAGTTGCGTCGGACGCCTGCGATTTGCATAAAGTAGACTAGCCCTCAACTTTATGCAAATCAAGAGCGGGCGTCGCGACGCTCCGTTTCTCGAATCGCGACGCCACGCTACCAGAATGCATTGCGCGGCCGTTCACATAGACAATGAATGGCAAGCGTGGAAAGGACGGAGCCTGTGGACACGTACCAACAGACTTTAAAGCCTCGAGGAGGACGGCTTAATCTTACTGCAGGTGACAGACCGGTATTACCGTGACACTGACAGCGGTTTGCAAATCCTTTCATTTCTTTACACCTTTTTTTTTATCTAATAGTCTTATTAAGATCATTAGCTTACTGTGTGTGTGGGAGACTCAGCCTGTGTGGATAATGTGCCAAATTTGATAATGGGAAAGTGTCTCCCCGTCATGATGGCCACAGAAGGCCCAATGTGATAAACGTTAAACGCATGCCATTTTTTTTTTTTTTATGTGAAATTGTATTTATCTAAAGAATGAAAAGTCAGTTGAGACAAATGAAATGTGTCTCGGCGTGACTGATTTCTCGGTCACTCTTCAACGAGGCGGCTCCGAGACGGGCTGAGCTCTGCCAACGCTGCCTTTTCAACTGCCAACCAGTTTTATTATGTTGAAAGCATTCAGTGACAACTATACGAGTCTTCATCAGACTACACATGTCCAACTCATCTCTAATTAAACATCCGTGCTGGTGAAGCTGTGAGCGATTCTAAACAAAAACACACACAGAGATGGAGTTTTAATTTCTTTGTTGGCTTTTTTAAGGTTGAGAAACGTCATAATTCTTTATAAAAAAAAAAGTTTTCTGAGCAGAAGAGCATTTGAAAAACGGACCACCGTCTTTCAACACTT
The DNA here is from genome assembly GCA_916701645.2 of Sebastolobus alascanus. Taxonomy (NCBI): domain Eukaryota; kingdom Metazoa; phylum Chordata; class Actinopteri; order Perciformes; family Sebastidae; genus Sebastolobus; species Sebastolobus alascanus. Next base: position 44,919 of record CAKAOJ020000439.1, on the reverse strand, counting down.
TTTACACACACATTTCTTTACACTTATGCATTAACTCTGCAAGGTTTAGTTTCCAAAGACGGACAAAGGACTTAAAGAATCTGTGAAATATCTGTGAATTTTGTACACTAGATAAAAGATGAAAAAAAAAATGTTTAAGGTTTAAAAAAAAAAAAAAAAAAAATGCTTCTATGGATGTTTTATACTCGGCCTGATCTCTTGATATGTCTGTGTGTTTCTCTATTTTCAGTTTATTTTGTTTAAGGGTTTGTTTTTCGGCGTTTGGGATGGGGGGGGGGGTTATCGGGAACCAAGGGATTGACTTTTAGTACTTGCAACGATATATGTTATAAAGGTTTAAGAGCAGAGAAAGCTTAACATAGTGTACTACATAAAAGAAAAGTTGTTATATTTGCATGATTCCCTGTATTTTTTGAGAGACAAAAATATATTGTTGTGTACAATGAGTGGACGTACATTGAAAACAAAAACTATAAGGGGCTGAAATACAGTATTGTCAAGTACATTTGATTTGAACATTTAGGGTTTTAGCCGTTTTTTTTTTTTTTTATTCTCTGTGACGTTTTTCTATTTTACTTTCTTACCTATCGGTTTTTATTTGGGGGATTGTATTATATGCTGACACTTCGGTTACCATTACTACTCTTTTAGCCACAGGCTGGGGGTAAAATGTCTGGGTGTTTACATCCAACTGCACTCTGTTCTTCTACATTACAAAGATTATTCTCCAACGCCGCCGTCGTTTGGCTCGAGGCGAGGCCCTGTCACAGTTTGTGGTTGTATTTTCCACTTAAAAAACAAAATATATGACAATATATGTTAAAAAAGAAAAGTGTGTGACGCAAGCGCGCACCCACACTGTGATTGTCTAATGGTCGTAACCTAATCCCGATCCATCAGTTAGGAGTCACCGGCAAATCAATGCAGCATCAGCGGCTTCTCCGTCGGCCTCGGCCCACTCGCTGTTCGCTAAATCACTGATTTTCATTCCCCGTCCTCTGCTCTCACAGCCTGCTGCTTTTCTATCCAACTAGTTAATTGAATTCGTCTTCTATCCAGCCAGTTGTAAATCAGCCTTTTATCATTTTTATTATACGCTATATTATACACTCTCTCTCTCGTCTGCTGAATAGCTTTCTGTGTGCGCGGAAGAGACCGCGTCTCGACTTGATTCATAAAGAATCGATAGCTGCTGTAGAAACTAAAACTATACGTCTAACAGTGAAGTCCTTTATAAACATGAATATAGTCAAGATGAACATTTATATTCCACAGCACTCAAAAAACAATATCAGAGAAATTCAAACGAAATGAGAATGACCGCAGAGAGAAACAATTGAAGTCTATAATTGGTTCCGCTGGACAAAGTCGAGCCTTTAAAGGAGATCCGGTACATCTCATTCGGCACCTATCCAGTAATGCGTTGGTAACACCTACCGCAGCTCTGCACCTACATTAGTTATTGCATAAGAGTCCCTGCAATGACAGCAAGCCATAAGTCATATTCATGTTTACATTCTGCAGAGATGATACCAGACTCTCTGGGATGAGATGTACGGCCTCTTCAGTGGCCAGAACCTAAAGAGGCCTCCACGCGTCAATTACAGAGAGGAGATGAAACGCATTAACCTCCGGGCTCTAAGTCCTCTCCTCAGCTTGTCAACATGGCAACGCTGTATCACATTATTAGTTTGTAGAGTCATGTTTTAATTGGGTGATATTGCACTGTAATCTGATAGGGGGGGCAGTTTTATTGGTACTGGAGGCTAATCTGTGACTCCGGTTTCTCACCAGAGCCGTGAAACTTGGACCCAGCTCAGTGTCAAACGCCCGTCGCTCTGATCAGCGTTAATGTTTTCAGCAGACGCCATGGGCACCCATTGCTATTCCGAACACACACAGTCCACTGCCATGGTATTCCCAAAGTCAGGATGATTGGCCTTGTCAGTACCAGAGGTTGAAAACTCAACAAAAATGTCTGTAAGTTCCCAGAGAAAAGGGGAAGAGGGTCCCGTCCTCCACTCATCGAGGACATTAAATGTCGGTGGATCGATCGGGTCAAAAGCATTCAACATTTATGTGCACGTGATGCAGAAAAATGTCCTATTAAAGGTGCTATTGATGATATTGATACTTGCCAACCCTCCCGATTTTCCTGGAAGACTCACGCGGTCACAATTCTCCCGTATTTCTCCTGATTTATGGCACACGTTTTTTTTCCTTTTCGATATCTTAGCCTGTTTCTGGAACTGAACAGTGTGTATAAACCCTACTGTTTCCACCCGGACGACAATAGAGCTACACCGACTGTCGTTTCCCGGAGGAAGAGAGCAGTCTATGCTCAGTTTGAGCTAATGTTTAAGCCCAAAGTTGCGCAAAAAGCCGTCGTGGCGCGGCGCAAAGCAAGAGAGAAATTGAGAGAACGTAGAGAAAGAAATACTCAAGCAGCAGCAAAAAATAAATAAAAATGGATGAATATTAGTTTATGCCAGAGATTCACACGCCAAGTTCGAATTATTCAGTTTTCTTTCCTGGGAGAATTTAGCTGTTGCAGTTTACTTATTATTTTGTTATTTTCACTCTTTTAAAGTCTCCAGAATGCAGGAAACAAAGTCTCTGAAACTCACATTTTTGATTTTGAAATCCTCCCTTTCTTTACGGTCTCAAGGTTGGCAAGTATGGTGATGGCATTCTCCCTCCCCGTTCCATTGCATTCACTTCACAACAACAACACAACAAGTCATTGCCAGACACTTACCGTCAATCTACGCCATTTATCCGTTTTTTTTCCACACTAAACGACGACCAGAGACACCACATGATACCAACGTCGTTTTACTATCGGCTCACAAGCCTTGTTAGAAGTAGGAACCGAACGTCAGATATCTTCCACAGAGATAAACAAAACTTTCATTCTGGACCCGCTAAAGATTTTATCAATAAGACCTTTTTAAACGGACACGATGCAGAACTCTGAGACTAAATCAAACTATTATCCAGTCAGTCAGCTCGAGTACAACTTCACACACGTCACTGCCCAGCGTGACATCCCATAAAGCTACACGATACCGTACGTTTCAGTGGTTGAACCATTGCATTTCTTTTGCTGTAGTGACATTTTAATTGCATATTCTTTTCCCTTTGCAAAAGCATGTTTTTCATTACTCAAAAGGAGCTGAGAGTAGAGGTGTTCTTACAGGCTGAAAATAGGTATAAATAGTATGAATAGCCCCTTAGAAAAATAACAACACAACCATCTAATATAATCACTGAAGTGCTGTAACCACCATCTGTGTGATCCCCCATAAGGCCAAGGGGCCAAAGATAATTCAATCTCATGTGATTTTAGTTCCTATCGGGCCATTTATGTGACATTTGTATCAATATAGGGCCGTCACTGTTATCAAATCAAAAGTCCCCGCAGTCATATATTCTATTCAAATCCAACGTGACTCTCCCCTCTGGTTTCAGCTCTTCTACACTAACGTCTAGAGACCAAAAGGGCAGAACAAAGGTTTGGATGATGGGAACAATTCTTGTCTTTTATTTCTTTCTTTCTTTCTTTCTTTAATTATTTGTTGCTGATATTGACATTTTTTTTTTTTTCCCTGTACAAAAGATCTATTTCTATATTTGCAATAAATTTGTAATTAAAAATGAAAAATGTGTCTCTTTGATTCACTGGAATGGTTTTTATTTTAAAGCTTCAGTAGGCAGAAAGTGTTCTGAGAGAAAACTAGACTTCTGCTCCAACTCATAGCTCTGTTTTCAGGCTTTAAATAAATCTAGCTCGCGATGGGAGACTTTGACCAATCACAGGTCATTTCAGAGAGAGAGCGTTCCTATTGGCTGTGCTCCGGCTGGTAGGCGGTGCTTGGTATTTCCTCAACTTGATCTCAACATGGCTGAAAACGTTCTCGTTTTACAGCTAAACAGTACACTACAAGATGATTCTGAGAACATCTGAGGAGAGAAATAGGCATTACAGTAACAGAATATTGATTCATATCTGATCAGCGCTGCCTAGTTTGATCGTTTGATCGGAGTTGGCGAGTGATTGACAGCTGCTCAGAGACGGCAAGGCTCCAGCTCGTCTCTGATTGGTTGTTTTCCTCCGGTCTGTGAAATCTTGCAGATGCCGTTTGGAGCACCGGAGGACACAGAGGAAACATGTTTTTTTTTCAGATTACCTGTCTCATGTGCTCTCAGGATATAATGAGCGTTTTCAATCAGTCCATCTCTACCCACTGCAGCTTTAATTATAAATAATTAAGGTGTCACTCATGATTCACTAGTTTGCCAAACACACGTAGCACCGTGTGTCTTCTTGCGTGTACTACTATACTACTGTTTATACAGTATGTGCTACTCCACCCTTGACTGAGTCTTGACTGTAATTGAGTTATTTATGCACTGACGGCTGCAAAGCACCTGGACTGTCTATTATGGGATTTACACCACCGGCCACTTGTACTCTCCATTAAAAGCTCTCAGTGTATCGAGGGCCCTGGTACACGGGGCACAGATGGGTACTCGAAGAGGAGGAGAGGAAAAAAAAAAAAAAAATCGAAACTTGATGACTCATGAAAATGACAAACACGTCCACCTCAGTCGCGGTTCCACAGAGACTCCGATGTTTAAGTCTAGTGTGAGGAGACGCTTTGCTGAACATACACATTTAATGAGTTGGATGACAGAGAACAACCGGGGAGGGTTTTTTTCTGAACCTGAAGGCAGAGATGGGGGGGGATCTGCAGCTCTGCTGGTAGCATTCAAAGTGCTGGTCGGTCACGTTTGGACTACAGACGAATCGCTGGGATTTACTCTGCAAAATTTCTAAATTTGATGTCCAAAGGTGGAAAACACAAAAAAAGGAAGGTTGGTGGAAAGCCCCGTTTTAGTCTTTTTTAGGGGGGTTCAGGGGGTCTTTAGGGGGAGATAGCAGGTCAACAGTAGATGTTACATAGTAGTGGTGTACATCATCTGAAAGCTGGGAACCTGGAGAGTAAATAGCTCAGCACTGTGTATCACATTAAGACACCAAGACCTTGAGGAACACCATAGAAAAAGCCATGCTGTGATTTGGGATCAAAAACTTTTGGACATTTGGAGATTTCTGCATTTTTCGCTGATTGGATAGCGACACTTCTGTTGTGTAAAATTGCTCAAAAACCCCCTTATTGTCAATTTAGCTAGGAAAGCCATCCATCCTCTGAATGCTCCAGGTCTCTAGTTTGATCCATCCATCCTCTGAATGCTCTAGGTCTCTAGTTTGATCCATCCATCCTCTGAATGCTCTAGGTCTCTAGTTTGATTCATCCATCCTCTGAATGTTCTAGGTCTCTAGTTTGATCCATCCATCCTCTGAATGCTCTAGGTCTCTAGTTTGATCCATCCATCCTCTGAATGCTCTAGGTCTCTAGTTTGTGGCTGTAAAGTTTCATGAGGCTGTGATTATCCTAGAGGTCACCACAGGTCATTTTATACAGTGAGGTCCAGTTTAAAAAAAAAAAAAATGGTCTCACTACAATGAAATGTCTCCTATGGGGACTAACATCATCACACATGAATACAGTTGGGCTCATTGGATCCACCAGAGTCTCAGCTTTACAGTGATACCCAATTTATGTAATTCAAAGACTGTTTAGGGACCCCAGTATGCAGAAATATTCAAAACAACTGCATGTGATTATCATAAAGTGGGCATGTCTGTAAAGAGGTGACTCGTGGTTACCCATAGAACCCATTTTCATTCACATATCTTGAGGTCAGAGGTCAAGGTACCCCTTTGAAAATGGCCATGACAGTTTTTCCTCGCTAAAATTCTCTTCACGTTTATTTTCTGTTGCAATGACACACAAAAATCCTGGCACTGACTCACTCAAACCCCCCCCAAAAAAACATCACTACAAATCTTGTGGCTCTCCACAAATTATCAGACATATTGTGTGAGATTCTATAAGCTCTGCTATTTTAGGATCTGTTGATTATGCTGCTCCCACCTTCTGCTTAGCAAAGAAAGGACTTGTGGGGATTTGTGCGTGATTCAGCGGTGACCCGTTGCAACGCGCTCGACAGTCTCTCTCTCTAAAGCGTGTTGCAGACTGTGGCATCAGCTCAGCTAAACTGCACAACAACACGGGGTGGAACGGGGAGGGTGGTTGGCTCTCTCGGGGGGGAACCTGTTACATGAGGGGTTAAACTGTTTGTCAATTGTTAGTCATGTTTGCGTGTCATGAGAGGGAGTGTAGTCATTTGACTTTGTCCAATTTAAAGTGAAAGTAGTGTGAAAAATAACAGTAGTTGTAACTCTAGTTTTATGATTAGAGGTGGAACCTTTCAATCACACCGCTATTCCTCTAAAGCTCTGATTCAGCGAATATGGACTATTGAGATAAGCCCTCCCACTGGCCGTGTTTCCATTCACTTATCAAGAGATTTTTATGCAAAGTTTTGTATTGTCGTTAAAAAAAGAAAAGCAAATTAGGCGAAACTTTTGGAGTTTGGTCAGTAGTTGGTGCTACAGGCTACGCATGGCTGGTATCTACCAGTAAACAGAGTAGAAGAAGAAGTAGAGGTTGCAAACCAGAAACGAAGCAAGTCACCATCAAACCATCTACGAGAAAATGGAAAGAGGTCTTCAGGAATTACTTTCAATTGGGGAAGTTTTAATTGTTCTTTCATTCCAGATAATATTGGTCATGTTTCATGTTGTCCGGAGGATAAAGAGAAGCATTCCGGGAAGATGGCGACAACGGAAAATGCTGATCAGTCATGTGAGTAAAATGTTCGCTATGTCAGAATTTATTCGACACTTTTTTTTCCGCAACTGAGGAAGTTTTATCAATTTTTCGCCGTTTCAATGCAGCTTTTGTAATGCGATACTTCAAAATGCACCCTAAAAATATGTTAATGGTTGTTGTGGTTCACTTAGCTAACGAGCTACATGCTAATGTTGGTGAAGTTTGAATTGTGCATATGGAGATTAGTCGTGTTGGGCAAAATCTGCCTCAATAACAGTCAGCATTTTAGCAGCATACTAAATATGACTTGACAAAAACAGTAATATTCTGTAAGTGTTAATTTATGTTTATATATCTGCACATTCGACACCTCCTTGAGAGGACAAGGTCAGTGAATTTCTTGCGTCTCTTGTCTGTCTGTCTGTCTCAACAAGGACAGTCTGAGCTGGCTGCCTGTCTGCCCCACTTTTCTAACCTGACGGAGGTGAAATTATTAAAAATGAATGTGCCCATCATGACAGCTGGGTTTCCATCCAAGAGTTCCATCCATTGTTTGTGAAATATTTAGTGTGCAGCTAAAAAGATAGAAGCGCCTCTATTGAAAAAAAATACACAGTAAATACAAGTGGAGATACATTTATTATGTAAGTTTGATTAATCCCATAAAAGAAGTCTTCCACCTGTCAAATATTCCTGGATATCCGTCTCTATTTTTTTCATTTCCTTCTGTATCTTATTTCTCTTTCTCAGTGTCCATCTCAGATTTAACAAATCCCCTCTCTGTGTCTGTCAGCCTTTCTCTTTCCTTCTGTTTTTACATCATTCACCCACTTCCCTTCCCTCCCTCTGACCCTGTTCTTCCTCCCCGACGACGTCCTCCTCTTCCCATTGTTGCCTCAAACCTCCCCGCTGAGTCGTGTAAGCCAAACTCAGCAGCTATAGAAATATATCCCACATTTCTAAATATCCATAACTCCCAACCATCCATGTTAAGCTCTTTATCGCCTGAGGATTAGGGTTGGATTAACCCTTGACTATCCATTCTGCATTTTAAACTATAACAGTTAATCCTGACTGCTGTTTGTGTGTGCACCCTTTCATTCCCATATATCTCTTATTGTGTTGCTAAATTGTGTGTTTGTTAAAAAGGAGACGGACACAAAGGGAATACAAGACATGAAAGAGCAGACGATCAAGTAGCAGAAGAGAGATGACCTCCAAACTTCGGTGGGAACTCCACAACTTTTTATTGACCAGAGAATGTGAGACTTACTATAATCTCTCTTTGACCTCTCTCGATGTCTGAAAATGTCTGTAACCCCCTCGATGCAGGAACTCAAAGAATCCACAAGAATATGAGCGTCAGAACGCGATGAATCCAAAGTAATCAATCAAAGTTAAGAGGATGAACAGAAACGTGTGATTGTCAGAGGGTTATTATAGTATCTTGAGTGATATTCATCTTTATGAGAGACTTCTTAGTCTGTTTTAATTGGATTCCTCAAACCCTGCGAGCTTTAATCAGCACATATTGAATGTTACAGGGGTTAAGTGAGAGTTGAATGTCAATTATGTTCAACATATTAAAGTTTGTTCTTTATTAAAGGGGAGCTTATTGGAAATAAGTGATGTAACTACATCAACTTTTCAGTATATAAAAATAGTCTAACGCCGTCTCCCGCTGATTAAACAAATGTTTGCTCCTTTTCTTTGACTTTGTTAAATAGCTGTGGCCGTCACACAGCAGCAGGTGGCCCAGCAGCGGTAACTTCATTAATTATTTAAATCTTCCAATGTGGCACTGTGGTCTTATACGGTTAATAATCTACATGCTTTTCTGCACAATAAACACACAGATTCCAAGTTTATACAGTGAAATCATCTGGAACAAAGCTGTCTGTACATTTTTATTTTCAGCAAAGTTCAAGTATCGTTTCCTCTGGAGAATCACAGTATTTTTTCTGGTTTTTCAAGTGGAATAACACAGGAAGTTTTTAGTTTTTCTGCTTGCAAAATATTTGCTGTATAGTGACATTACTGCAAGCATGGAACGCATCTCCATCTAATCACTTAAAGCTGCAGCGGGTAGAAATGGAGCAAACTTTCTCATTTTACAGCTAAATGGTACACTACAAGATGTTGTTCCCGATGTCGATCCTAGTTTCGCCCCTGACATCGTTCACATTCCTGTTTTGCAACACGGGCTTCACTAGATCTTACTTTGCATTTTTTTTGTGCTTCCGTGAAGCTTGTGTTGGAGTCTGAGTTATGGTGGAAGCTGGTCGTTTGTTGGCGTTAGCGGACTCCCTTTCTAACTGAACGTTAGCTATCTTTGCAAACTGTTAGCCCAGAAGCGGAGCTAAAAAAATAAAGGCACTCGCGAGTGTGCATGACGTCACATCCGTTGGATTTTCCCGGTAAAAACGTCCCGCATTCTTCACGTTAAAAGCAGTCTACAGGCTGATAGAGGAAACCCAGAAGGTCTCATTATTTAAGTTACAACCTGTTCACACATCGGCAATAAAAAAACAATCAAAAAACTTGTAAAAACTTACATACAGTCCCTTTAACAGTGTTTAATTATATATCTCTGTGTCAGGTGGAACTCTTGTGAAGTTTGAAGGTCAATAGTCACACAGAAACGAGCAGCTTTCCCCAAAATAACAGAAGCGTCTGGGAGCCGCATGTGTCCTATGGAGTTTCAAAAAGCCCAAATTGATCAGAAAATGACTTCAAACAGCAAAACTATCTTCACTGAAACTAAAACGCTGCAGGAAGTCCACAAGTTAGTTTCTCACAGGAGGAAATAAGAGGTGGTTTGAATTAAAGACAAAAAGGGCAAATCAATACTGTATACAAAATACTAATTGTGCTCATAAACTATCCAACACTGCTTGAGTCCAGAGGTAGAGACACCCAAAGTGGTTATTTAGGTCATATAAATGATGTTTGGATTCAAGGTGCATTATTCTAATGGAAGATACAACAGAGGAAGATACAACCACGGCTACACTAAGAGCTGAAACATGTTCTCCAGGCGCACAAAAATCTCTGCAAATACCATCCTACTCCCTTTGAAAGTTTTATGCATTGCACATGTAAACAAGGCACGAGGTGTGTGCACAAACAATAAGCAAAAAAAAAAAAAAGACCTATTAATAATTCATTATGTCCATCGCTCTTTCCCTGGGAACCTCTCTGTATTTGGAGTCTCAGATGGTTCCTTCCAAAGGTCGGGAAGATGGAGGTTTGGAAAGAAAGTGTGAGAAATATCATTAGAATGTTCCTCTAAGTGCTTCAAAGACCCTTTAAAAGCAGTTTAACAGCTATTTCCTTCTGTTTATTATTATTTTTTTTATTTTTAAAGAATGCCGAAGTTAAATTGGTTGTGTAATTTGCAACAAAGACTTCTCTCAAAAGGAAACAGGCACATTGCTTTGTTTTTCTGCTGCTTTAATGTTTGCAAAATGAGGACGTTTTTCAGCGCCTCAGACTTGATAACAGAATTGGCTGTGCATGGGAAATAATTATAGAGTGCAATTAATAGAAATGTTCCAATACCATTTTGTCCTTCCTGATACCAAAAAAATAAATATATAGTTATCAATTTCATTATTATTTAACAGGTATCGGAACAACTCTAGCATGTTGTGTTTTCCATGTTTACAAGAAGAGCCCATACATCCTCCTGGATTCCTAAAATCTAAACACTCTGCATTAGTAGTTCATCAAGGTGTTTGTCTTTCTGTTTAAGAAGACTTCCTGGGATGGGTGACGATGAGAAATCTTCCAGGTGTGTGAACGTAGCTTTAAGAGAAAGCAGCGAAGAGGCTCTGTGGTGACAGCTGGGAGGAGAACATGACCTTGCTGCCGGGCTTACTGGCTACGTCAGCAACCGTGAACTCTCACTGAAGATTCAGAGTGCTGTCACCTTTTCTGTTGCTCACACATCCATCACAGTGAAATGTCAGAGGTATATATACTGTATATAAGGTATATGCAAATAGAAGAGGAAGTTTCATTAGACGTGGCTGTAAATGTTGAGGATATCTCTATATTAGCATTAGCTATTAGCATCAACGTCTCACCCGATTCGACTGTTATCTGGCCATTAGATAGGCGTTATCAGTCGCTATAAGCACCATAGATGTGGGTTATTAGGGGCCTACGTCACGTTTTGAACACAAACGAAAAGGTTTCTTTAAGGTTTAGGGAAAAACATCGTGTTTTGGGTTAAAATATCTACGAACAAAAACACAACTACACGTTGTTGGTTTCACACGGGATGCAAACCCTATGTTTTCTTCTTCACCCCTTAGGGAGTTTCAGCGCCTGACTTTCACTTCTGCTTCTGTCATAATTACTACGGTCGCTAGAGGTCAATGTCGTGTTCTTTTATAACTTCTTTTGGTGATCTACCATGTGAATAGATGATAAAACCTACTATTGGGTGTAGTAGGCCCCTATTGACCCACATCTATGGGACTTATAACAACTGATAACGCCTATTTAATAGCCTGACAACAGTCCAATCGGCTTAACGTCACCACATCTCACCAAATAAAACTGCCTGTAGGATTGTGTACACTAAATATCTCTCTATAATGAATATGACATTTTGTTTGGTGAGAACTAAATGTGCTTCATACGTTATACTTATTACCGAGAGACTGACGATAACGGCTTCAAAAGAACACAAAAGGTTGTGTGGGGAAAGAGGTGCTAAAAATATCTCCAACCCTTTGATGATCCAGGATCAGTGGCTGTTTTCACACTGATCGAGTCGTCTTTGTTCTGGCAGACTATACACTGCATCGTGTTCCTCTATCACAGTGATGAATTACAGTATACAGAATTAAATGTGCATCTTAATAAATCTTAGTAACCTAAGTGTTTACAGAGAACGGTAAGGAAGGGAGAGGATACAAACACCATGCTCATTGCCAGCAATCAGATTACCTGTCTCATGCAGGTTAGTGTTTTTCTTTGCATTTGTTCATATCATTCATGCTTCCTGTTTTATTTTGTTACTCACCTCTCCTCTCATTTCAGATCACTTCACTTCCTGCCTCTGGGTGTTTTCCCGCCCTGATTAGTTTTAACCTGTCCCTCATTGGTCCTGCAGTCACCTCACTTCCTGCTCACCTGTTCTCACTTCCCCAATCAGTCATCCACTACATAAACCAGCAGCCCACTTTGTTCTTTGTTGTTTGTCTTTTCACAGCGTTCCAGCTCTTCTTCCTGGAGTTAGAGTGTCTAGTTTGTGCTTGGTGTTGCTGTTTTTTGTTCCCTGCTACCTGGATTTGGATTTACCTGTTACCTACCTGCCGGACCTCCTGTTTCATATGGACTTGGTAAGTCATTGAGCTCTTCCTGCTGCCTCCTCATCTGTTGATCTGCATCTCCTGAGACCTTGAAATACCATTTTTTTAAATAATGCAACTACACACAGAAAATCCTGCTACTCCTCCTTTACTGTAGTGTAGTGTAGATTAACAGTAGGCCAATCTAGCTCTCTCTAACACACACAGCACTGGCAGCTACCGCTGTTAAGGATTTAAAAGCCCTCCATGGCACCATGTAATTACTCTGAATATTACGTGTCATCCTAACTCCGGCATTAAAAGCATGTCAGGAGTCACCCTGTGCAGTTATAAAACTATTAACACTCATTTGAATGTCTCTCTTCATCCCTCCTTTCCACCCTCTTTTTTTTTTACGTTTTTAAACCTTCCCCATCCCATAATCCTTTCTTATCTCTCTTTTAGTTCATCACTCATTGCACAGTCTCCATAATTTCGGCTGTTGAGCAAAGTGCAGCTATCAGTGAGTCTTTTCATCCTGTTTTTATGCTGTGAAATATCTCAACATCTAGCAGCTGGATTGGCATGTTTTGGACCAGCGGTCAGCAACCTTTACTATCAAAAGAGCCAGCAAAAAAAAAATGTGTCTGGACCCGCAAAACATTTGATCATTGTGATGAAGGTAATACAGCTTATAGTCTAAGTATATAGTATATAAGTCTAATGCAGTGAGGGCCAAAGTGCAAATGTACGATCGAATATTAGGGTCACATTGAGGGAAAAAAAATTTGAGATTTACCGAATAAAGTCATGATATTACGAGACAAAAGGTCGTAATATTACGAGAATAAAGTCATAACTTAACAAGAAAGAAAGCCGTAATATTACGAGAAAAAAGTCATAACTTTACGAGAAAAAAAAGTTATAATATTACGAGAATAAAGTCATAATTTTACGAGAAAAAAAAGTCGTAATATTACGAGAATAAAGTCATAACTTTACAAGAAAAAAAGTCGTAATATTACGAGAATAAAGTTATAACTCTACGAGAAAAAAAGTCGTAATATTACTAGAATAACGTCATAACTACGAGAAAAAAGTCGTAATATTACGAGAATAAAGTCATAACTTAACGAGAAAAAAAAGTCGGAATATTACAAGAATAAAGTCATAACTTTACGAAAAAGAAAGGTCGTAATATTACGAGAATAAAGTCATAACTTTATGAGAAAAAAAGTCGTAATATTACTAGAATAAAGTCATAACTTTACGAGAAAAAAGTCGTAATATTACGAGAATAAAGTCATAACTTAACGAGAAAAAAAAGTCGGAATATTACAAGAATAAAGTCATAACTTTACGAGAAAGAAAGGTCGTAATATTACGAGAATAAAGTCATAACTTTATGAGAAAAAAGTCGTAATATTACGAGAATAAAGTCATAAATTAACGAGAAAAAAAGTCGTAATATTACGAGAATAAATTCATAACTTAACGAGAAAAGAAGTCGTAATATTGCGAGAATAAAGTCATATCTTTACGAGAAAAAAGGACTAATATTATGAGAATAAAGTCATAACTTTACGAGAAAAAAGGACTCATATTACGAGAATAAAGTCATAACTTTAGGAGAAAAAAAAGTCGTAATATAACAAGAATAAAGTCATGACTTTACGAGAAAAAAAGAAAATAACACATAAAAATAACTACTTTATAATATTATGACTTTATTTTCATAATATTACGACTTTTTTTCTCGTGAACATATGACTTTATTTTCATAATATTACGAAGTTATTCTCGTAAAAATTTTAAAAAAATCACCTGGTTTTGTTATTGATTGTGAAGAATATAAATTATGTGATATGATCGTCTTTTTAATCCAATATCTGTGGTGGATGTGATGATGTCAAGCCATAAGACCTCCTAAAAAAATTTAAAAACTTGGACGTCCTGTGGCCAGCAAGCCGAAGTCGAGCGATAAAACCGTAAATGGAACAAACCCAATAATGCTGCATAAGGTCAATACCTTCTTCAGCATCAGCATCGTCATCGTGAGTATGTCCGAATGCTGATGTTTAGCTCATAGCGCTGCTGCTGCGTCTACAAGTACAGCCTCACACTCACCCCCCACATGGCCGTAGACTCTTAGTCATGCTTCAATCTCACCGGCGTCCACAGCGGCTGACTGGGACTTGACCTTGCTCAGCCTCTCTCCCTCTCTTACATATACCTAACATTTAGATGTGTGAGGAAACTCCCTCAGGGAACTGGAGCCCAGTCAACCACTATCTAATGTACTCTAACTTTACATTATATTCTGCTGTTTTTCAATGCAAGAAATTACATAGTAAATCACCATCAATGTGTGAATGTCTAGTAGCCTACATGTCGAACATTCCCGGTATAGGTGTTGCTTAACTACTTAGTCATACAATTTTAAAATCAGAGATAATCACCAATGCCCAGATCCATACAGCTGTGTCACTTCATTCATACTAATTACAATAAGCAAGAATAGCAGCTTCAATTCTACGGCTCTACACTATTTTTAAAGATAATTGCCATGTATGTTTTAATAATTATCGAACAGTTCTGCTGCTGCTGACAACGGTGCGAAAAGGGAATGAACTGTGCAGAGTCGGCAGTGCTCGAATACAACCATGAAATAGAGCCGAGGTGTCGTCGCAGAAACGAACGCCACTCACTCACTCACACGGTTCCTCCGACCAATCAGGCTCATTAAAAATCTGTTGGAAAGGCTCCTCTGCATTTTTAATGCAGATTGAGCATTCAGGATTCTGCCAGATGTTTTATTCATTGTGCTTAAATATAAATGGCACATAATGAATGTTGGATGTGTTTTTAGACGTATTTGCTCTGTTGATTATGCAAGAGTAATGTGTGTGCTACATTTGATTCAGTTCAGTGTGTGTGTGTGTGTGTGTGTGTGTGTGCACGTTTGTTCCCGTCTGTGTTTGCACAAGGCAGGATCACAGATGAGATGGCATGGATACAACGTAGTAAGGCATGAGGAAGTTAATGTGCATGTGTGTGTCTCTGTGTCAGATTTCCACTACAGTTGGCAGCTTTTCAAATTGTGAACTTCTGCACTCACTGGTATTATCATTAGTAATGAAACTGGTAGTCATAATTCATTCAGGGATAAAAACCTTCTTAGAATTTCTTTTGATATTAGCCTCCCGTTAATGAATATCAGTGTTGCACAATTATTTATCTGCCAACTAACTGCCTTTCAACTTTACTTTTATTGTGTCAAATCAAATCAAATTTAGTCATCCCTTTTTTTGTTGTGAAAAATAATGTCAACATGTTTTTTAAAATGTATTGTTATTAGTTTTTATTACAGGGGAAAATGGTCCTATATGAAAATGCAAAATACACGCCTGCGGATGTTATATGTCTGGGGGCTTTTATTGTGATAGGTAAGAACAGAAGAAATGGATCTGGTCCTCGCTGCCTTTGTCGAGGTTGAAAGGAGTAATACATTTTGCCATCGTGGTTCGGACTACGGAGCCTCCGCATTGTTGTTTCATAAATATAGACGCAACTCAACCGGTTCTGCACAACTTGATTGGTTGATGCCTTTTATTCGGCGTGCGAAGACTCGGAAAAATTCCGAAAAATTTTGCTGCGTGATATTCACGTTCTGTGTGAAAGTACTCATAACAAAAACAGTGTGAAAAAATCTATTAGTGTGTGAATTAATTGGACGAAAATGAAACGCTCCCGGTGTGTGTAAAGGCCTTAAGGCTGGTCTACTAACACTGATATGAAAACAGAAAAAAGGAACTGTAGTGCAGGATGAGCCTGTGACTCTCGTGTTATTTGACATGCACGGTGAATACTGTATGTCCAGAACAATGAGGAAGCTAAAACCTGCATTCTCTCTAACAGTCAGCAGGGGGCGACTCCTCTGGTTGTATAGAAGTCTATGAGAAAATTAGCCTACTTCTCTCTTGATTTATTACCTCAGTAAACATTGTAAACATGAGTTTATGGTCTCAATCACTAGTTTCAAGTCTTCTTCAATACAGCATGATGTTCATTTAGTAAATTATGGTCCCATTTAGAGTCAAATAGACCATAAAGCAGAGGATGCTTTAGGGCGTGGTGGCTACCTTGTGATCGTTTTTTGTCCTTGAACTTTCCACAAAAGTCCACAAACCAATAGGTGACATCATGGTGACCATATACATCCACTTCTTTTATGCAGTCTATGGTCCAGGCATCATTTTCTGTGAGCTCCAGCTTGCCTGTGTGCATTTTAATTTTTTTTACAGGTTGCTCTGGGGGAGAGTAAAACTATTTAATAAGGTATTTTTTATACGACAACCCTCGCTATGCCTGCAGTTACGTTATGAGAGAATAAAGCATGAACTCCTCGGCTTCCTACTTCTCTGAAATAACATTTGGTGAACTCCCTTGTGGATGTGAGAGAGGATGAGGAGCACAAAAAGGGGATGAATGAACTACAGTATGATTCAGCAATGCTACATGTGGGTGTTTGTGTGTTTTGGTGGTTGGAGACCCGTTCACCCCCCGGCTTCAGTGACATTATTGTTCCGCAGTGATCCATCAGATTCGGAGGCCGAATAACTGCAAGTCACACTCTGTCGGTGCCTACACAGTCGCTTTATTGTAGCCACAGAATACGAGCAAGTGCATAAAGCGCACACATACACAAACATATATCAGAGGTGTTAACTCGAGCGTAGCAGTGTCAGACTTCAGCTCAGCCTCTAAACAACCGGGCTTATGAACACCGGGGCCCTAAGTAATAACCGAAAGCCTTTCACGTACCCAAGAGCTTTGCTTGAAACCTTGTTTCTGTTTAGCCAGTAGCAGCTGTTGTTGTTACAGCGATGCACTCGGAGGCCATTAGCAAAGGCAAGCGCATAATTGTACCTGTGAGATCCTTAACAAGTAATCTCAGCGCCGGCTCTCAGGACTAAGAAAATACTAGATCAATACTGCAGAGCTTAACACATGTATCCACCATAGCACACCTCCATGGTGAAAACCTCAGAAAAACGCAGCGTTCTGCAGATATCTGCTCACTTGAGTGCTTTTCATGTCAAACCTTTGGGCGAATTGTCACACCATAATAATATAATGCACATTAAAAGTAATTTCAGCCATGAGCAGGAAGTAATGATTCGGGCATTAGTCTCTTTGCCACCAGCAGAAAGCTAAAAGCAGCACTATAGTGTGTGAAAAGTAAGCTTAGAATCAGTAGTACTTGGATGTGGTTTTTGTACCGCTTTTAAAACTATTTTTTGTGCACTTCAGTGAGACATTTTTCAACATTACAGAAACACGTTTGGGTCGTGAGCGGTCTTATTTGACTTTGTCTCTGAAACATTTACTGTTTTTGATCATTTTCTTGTTCAAACAAATCAAGACGCACAACAACAACAATGACAAGAAGATGATGCATTCTCCGAATATAGAACATCGGCTCTATCAAGCTGCCAGTGTTAAAAAAAAACAAAAAAACATTGTCATCAGTCAGTGACTTTCTTCTCTCTGACAGTAAAGCGTCTTTGCGTGCCTCTGCTATAATTACATATTCACTAAGACACATTTCACCTCTGACCCTGCAGTGATTCACTGCCAAGCAATAACAACAATCCTCCCGACACCAGTAACATCTCAAATTATGTATAAATAACCCAAAAACTGAAGCAGTTTTATTCTAATGTAAGTCTAATTTCATAAAATCCAAATAATGCAAATCACACCCACAAGTATTTAACAGTAATATAATGTGTAATTGTGGCTTTTTGAGCTCGTCTGCTCCAGAACTCAAACCATTCAAACAGAGTAAAAAAAGGTGTTCGGATGTTAATTCGAACGGTGATTTGCATTAAAATCAGTCTCCAAATATTTGAGTTTTTCATCTCCTCTTTCACACACTTGCCTTTATTGGATTTTACTTTTTTTCATCATTTTCTTTCATGCATTTTTTTTTATTTTATATGTGCAGTCAAGTAAACTAATACACTCACTCAACACACCACTATACTGCCACGTCTGATCTATCTGATAGCATTAATCCCACATCAGGTTATCGTTCTGTGAAACATCCTCCAGCTGCAGTTGATCCATTACATTGTCCGTGTGTGTTAAGGTGAGTGTGCTACTGTCTGTAGGCTATGTGTTTATTCATGCATGCATGTTTATTTGCACATGTGAAGTATGTATGTTTAGATTTGATTAAAGTTATTGGTGTGTGTGCAGCATTACTTCATACATAGACATACACGTGTGAGATATCCACAGTTCCTTGTACATGGCCATGATGTGCAGGGAGAAATAGGCTGTGTGGACTGTTGATTTCACTTCTCTAAGCTACTTCAGTCATTTTTTTATGCTGCTATGGAACACAAACGCACGTTACAAACCATTGATCTGTGAAGCTGCAGCATACGGTGGCTGTGCTGAAAGATTTATTGAGAATTAAGAGCTAAGAATTGAAGGTTTAATGTCTTTTTTGCTCGTGTGGGTATTGTGTGAGCCGTGCTCCGTATAACAGGCCATGTCTACATTAACACAGGTAAATTTGAGGACTAAAATGTCCCTCTCTGTCCTTCTTTGGCTCCATCCACTGCTGGGACTTTTTTCCGAACCCACTCTACACCGATAAGAGGTTGTAGCACTTACTTACTTACTTACTTACTTACTTACTTACTTTTTTTGACCCCTCTTGGGGAATAGGCCGTCAACAAGGCTTCTCCACCCATCTCTATCCTGGTCCTTTCTCTCCAGCTGGTTCCAGGTGTAGCCCGTTCTTTTGGTGTTCTTTGGCCTTCCTATTTTCCCTTTTTCCTTGCGGGTTCCAGGATAAAGCTTGCCTGGTGATGTTTGATGTAGGCTTACTGTACGGAGAGTGTGTGACCTATCCATTTCCAGCGTCTTTTTTGGGGGATTTCTTCATCTGCAGGAAGTTTTTTAAGTTCTCTGCCAAAGCTTGTTGTTGTTTATGGTGTCAGGCCATCGAATGTGTTAGTGAATGTCTGCACGTTCTTTGTGGTCATCAGGTTGTAGCAAAACACCGGATTAAGTTCAAAACAACAAAAAACTAAAAAAAAAAAAAGTGCTGCAGCCACATTGTTGAAAACCTGGAATAAATCCTATTACAGCCATTAAATTAAGGTGGTGGCGTCCACAATAAATAAGCCTATGATACCAAGCTATGATCTACCTGTGTAGTAGTTATGGGAATTAATGGGAAATTCACTCTTTAACCCTCTGAGACCCACAATAGACCCGTTTTTAGGGGGGCACAGGGGGTTTTTAGGGGGAGATAGCAGGTCAACAGTAGATGTCACATAGAAGTGGTGTACATCCTCTGAAAGCTGGGAACCTGGAGATTAATTTGAGATGCAATTTGCATTTGTGTGTCAAGTTGTTCTAGTCATAAATGAGCCTGTACACAGAGCCATGAGGAGGTACAGAAGTCTAGTTTTCTCTGAGAACACTTGAATTACAATATGCTGAAAAGTTATTATGGAATTTTTGCCCAATGATGCCAAAAAATCTACTGACTACCCCCACTTTAAATAAAGATTTTCTTGGAAAGTTATAAATATTTTCAGTAGAGGACGTAAAGAGCCATAGCAACAAATTCAGTTTTAATCAAGTCAAGTCAATATTATTATATTATTAATTAAATATAATTAAAAATAATCAGGAGCGATTCATGAAGAAAGTATATGCAGATTTACAGAACTAATCTTACTGTAGAACCAGTTCTCAGCTAACTTAAATTATCGAATATATTCATGAATTAAGAGTTCAAATACTCCTTCATTAATTAGTAGTTAGTTCCTGATTCTTAACTTACTACCCAGGATTTAGTGCAGTTATGTATTATGCATGTATTCCCTCTATATTCTCATCACACGGGCTGATTTAACCTCCCCGTCCTGACGCTACTGTTCCCGGTTGCATCGTGACTAACCTTTACCTCTCTCCCCCCGTGCCTGGAGAACTGACCTTCCCAGAAGGCCGTGCACCATCAGCCCACCGCCGGGCCTGTCATGCTCCACTTGGAGCTCATCACGCCACGGACCCCAGCTGACAGGCTGTCCTCTTTAGTGGGACATGAAGGTGTTTTGAAAAAAAAAAATAAAAAAAATAGCCGCTTTCTAACTGAATCCTTTTTATGCATTTTCGCTCTTAACAGCTTCACCTTCAATAGAAAAGATGAATCAGAGCCGTCCAAAGCAGAGCTGCATTCATACACATTTTATTAAATAAAATGGGAGATATTAAGTTTTGCAATGAAAGACTTTTATATCTCATTTATTTATATTATGAAAATGTTAGATTTTCTTAATATTTTCACCATAGAATCACCATAGAAAAAGCCATGCTGTGATTTGGGATCAAAAACTTTTTGGAGATTTCTGCAAGAATTGCATTTTTTGGCGATTGGATGGCGAGCACTGCTGTTGTGTAAACTGCTCAGAAACCCCCTTATTGTCAATCTAGGAAGACCATCCACCCTCTGAATGCTCTAGGTCTCTAGTTTGATCCATCCATCCTCTGAATGCTCTAGGTCTCTAGTTTGATCCATCCATCCTCTGAATGCTCTAGGTCTCTAGTTTGATTCATCCATCCTCTGAATGCTCTAGGTCTCTAGTTTGATCCATCCATCCTCTGAATGCTCTAGGTCTCTAGTTTGATCCATTCATCCTCTGAATGCTCTAGGTCTCTAGTTTGATCCATCCATCCTCTGAATGCTCTAGGTCTCTAGTTTGTGGCTGTAAAGTTTCATGAGGCTGTGATTATCCTAGAGGTCACCACAGGTCATTTTATACAGAGAGGTCAAGTTTAAAAAAAAAATGGTCTCACTCCAATGAAATGTCTCCTATGGGGACTAACATCATGACACATGAATACAGTTGGACTCATTAGATACACAAGAGTCTCAGCTTTACAGTGATACCCAATTTATGTAAAGACTGTTTAGGGACTCCAGTATGCAGAAATATTCAAATACACCATTTTAGAATAGGAGACAATAACACATTTATACTGCATGAAAGAAACTGCATGTGATTATCGTAAAGTGGGCATGTCTGTAAAGGGGAGACTCGTGGGTACCCATAGAACCCATTTTCATTCACATATCTTAAGGTCAGAGGTCAAGGGACCCCTTTGAAAATGGCCATGCCAGTTTTTCCTTGCTAAAATTTAGCCCAACTTTAGCACGACATGGTTGGTACCAATGGATTCCTCAGGTTTTCTAGATTCACAAGAGCCTCTGAAAGACAGTAAAGTCAGTCGGGATCGCGGGTCTCAGGGGGTTAAAACAAACAAATGACTTCTGTTTACATTTTATATCAAGTTAATAGATTAGTAAATGGGTTTTGCTTCAGATTACAAACAGAGTTTGAAACTGGATGACTTTACACTTGGCCGATTTGGCTGTGAGACCCTCACTAACTGTTTTAAATGAATATTGCAGAGATTACTCATCAGTGCCAACTACGGTTACGGTGACGTGTTTGCCCGGTGGCAGAGTAGACGACAAAAAGTCACACGATCGTAAAGCACCTTTCACCTTATCTTGCCTGAGGCTGCATCATATGTACAGTATATAATGTTCTCCAGGTTCTACCAGGGAAGAGACATTAAAATTTTAGGGAGGAATAACCTCTCAGAGTGCCCACATAAATATTTAATGTGCTCTATTTCTCCATGCGAGGCCTCCTGTGTGTGTGTGTGTGTGTGTGTGTGTGTGTGTGTGTGTGTGTGTGTGTGTGTGTGTGTGTGTGTGTGTGTGTGTGTGTGTGTGTGTGTGTGTGTGACGTGCAGACTGTAATTACCTCGCTGCTGCAAAAACACCAATAGAGGAAGAGAGAGGGAAGGAGAGCGAGCAAGAGGATGAAAGAGAGGGCAGAGCGGTAGGGGAGGAAAAAAAGTCAGACTACTCAGAAAAACATGATTATGATAATTTACACTGTTGAAGGGGCATTGTAAAGGTTTCAACTCCCTTGCACTGTAATTAGATGGAGGCACGTGTGCACCCGTGGGTGTACATACACACACATCTGCACACACAAATATAAGGCTCTCCCTTTCTCTTTCTCGCTGTCGCCGTGTTTCACACAACTTACACGAAAAACTGTGGATGACTTTTGAAAGACGCACAAGTGGTCGAAGGACACACAATAGCTGCATATGAGGATGCTCAGTGTGTGCAGAGTGATGCCAGTCATCCAAACAACGTAATTCATATCGTCACACTCGAGCTTTAGGCTGTATTCTAAACCTCATA
Source organism: Sebastolobus alascanus (assembly GCA_916701645.2). Lineage (NCBI taxonomy): Eukaryota > Metazoa > Chordata > Actinopteri > Perciformes > Sebastidae > Sebastolobus > Sebastolobus alascanus. The sequence goes on along the minus strand of CAKAOJ020000439.1, from coordinate 22,561 downwards.
CTATACTAGTATGTATGTATCCCACAATGCAAAGCGCTGGACTGCTACAGGCTAGTAGCTAGGACAGTTTGTATGGGGTTTAAATCACTGAGATGTTTTGGTTATAATTACATAACCCCACCTATTCCCTGTAAAACATATCAGGTCTAAATACAACTTTACTCACAATGATAGTCTACCAAAAAATTTCCTTTTTTTCCACTTCGTCCTGCCACTATGGATGCATCTGTTTGGATCCATTAGCTGGTTCAAGGAGGAGGAATATGGAGATAAAGAAAAGGAAATAGGATTTGTGGGGATAGAGGAGATACGAAAAGGGGACCCGGAGGTTACCTAACTGTTGAACGTTACCTCCTCTTTGTAATTTATTCCTCTCTTATCTCCTTCACCCCCCCCCCCCCTACACTCCTTCACTTATCTTAAGATAAGCATTTCTTGAGAGACAATTTACCACTTGAGTGGTTTCTCTTTGCAGGCATAAGAAGAGGGCAGAGGTTGGAGAGCATGGAGGGATTATAACAACGTTGGTGTCTTATTCTCTCCTCGTGGTTATGAGTATAATATAGATGGGTGTATATACCCGTCACAAATAAGGTTATTTCTATTTGAGTGAGAATCCCACAACAGAATTGAAAATGTTTAAGTTTTATCCACTTGGGGGCAACGGGAAAAAGTCGTGAGTACATCATCAGCTTTTAAGTCCGGCTGTTCTCATACACCGTTCATAGCTTCACCTACAAAAAGTAATGCACTGTAATCAAATCGTATCCAACGCCGTGGAGGGAGGTGGATGGGTGGGTCCAAAAACACCAGACTTTCGCCCAAGAGACCGGTGTTCATACCCCGTGTGAAACCAGGAGTAAACATTGATTTATTTGTCATGTAACTTCCGTACTTAAGTTACGTCACTTCTGGTGTTATTTTAACCCAAACCACCATCTTTTCCTAAACCTAACTAAACCGTTTTTGTCACGGAACTTCGTTACTTAAGTTACACCACTTCCGGTTTTGTGTAACTTAACCACAATCTTTTTCTAACCCTACCTTTTCTTGCCGAAACCTAAGCAAGTCGATCTTTGCCTAATCCTAACTAAGTGGTTTTGTTGCTTAATCCTAACTAAGTTGTTTCCTGTGAAGACGGAAGTTTATTTTGAAAAGACTGGAGCGGAAATTGACACTGGGCATTCGTAGGAAAACGCACAAAAAATGAGGAATAACTTTTCAAAAGATATCATACAAACCGTTGTTTGAGAATAAGTTGTACAAGTTGCTGATGTATATATCCGGCAGTTGATTTAGGGTCGTGTTTCAGGTGCCAGTGTTCTCTCTCTTTTAGCTCTTTTTGTTGGTCTCTACCAACTCCTGAGGGAAATATCCGGCTCTCTACTGTAGCTGCTAAATGCTCCACTGTGTTCACCAGCTAGTCGCCGACTTTGTCTGCAGTTTGGTGGGTTTATCAGAGGTTGTTATGAGAGCAGTGAGAGTGAACCAAAACGGTAAAGTTAGGGGCCGGACAGCTAAACAATGAGCTGTCACTCCCTATAAAGCTTCACAAAGCTGAGGGGAGCTACAGATGATCATGTGATAAATCTCTGTATGTTTCATCACTTTAAACCTACTTTGATCAGACAGCGATTGCACATCATGCTTCGTTTATTCAGGGCAAAACGTAATGAACTAAAACAGCAACTGCTTTGCTAACTCGTTGATGCAAACTTCTTCTTCCAAGTCTTCCACCGGGTTTGAAAGTTTAAAAGGGCCCGAGAGGAGCAGCCAGGAAGGCAGGTCAGAGTATAAAAGAGCAGTGGCATGGGAATAGATCACATTTTCACTGCCACCATGTCGAAGAAGGTACAAGATGCCAGCGAAGTCCTGATTGATTCTCAAATGAATATTTGTGACTGGTGGGCCAGACCAGCTGCTTGTTGCTAGTGTTTTATTACATATGACAAGAGGAGCTGACAACAGGCTCCTGGGACCCAAACTGTCACCAATATGACAGGTGCACGCTAGAAAGGAATGAATATAAGGACGTAGGAGTGGCATAACACCCGTTTTTTTCCCCTAAAGTGACAGTAAGAGGCAACACTTTGTAAAAAAGTAGCTGTATGCAATCTTGCAGTTAATTATAGCAAGCATGAAAACAGCTTACAAGGATGAAACAGACTCATTTAAACTCGTGCAGTGCACATCACCCTGTTCATCCAAAAACTGTAGGAGAAAAATTTTGAGCAGAAGAATGAAGTTCTCAGCTACTACTTTGAACGAGGTTCCAGCCACACATCATTAGAGGTACTGTAGAACGAATCCAACAACTGCACCTACAACCCAACGATGTATTTCTGTCATAGTAAAATTAATGAACTCCCGTCAGAGTGCGATGCATTCACTTAGAGATGCACTGATGCTAGTTTTCAAAACCAGTCTATCAGAGTACTTCATTACGTGGATCAATGCAGAGCGCCGATCCAAGGGCCTCCGTTCATTCTTGCACATTATGAGAACAGTAGCGCTGGAGACTGCCTACCCCGACCAACCAGACTAAGGAAATAATTGTTCCCATTTTAAAATATTTAAGATAAATTGACAGAATATCAACACATGAAGCTTCTGTAGTAATAACAACAGCTTTTAAGCCTGAATCGGAGGGTAGTCAGCCATCACAGTATAAAGGGAAGAAATGAAATGAGATGGGAATAAATTGAGGGCTGTAAATGAGGGGAGCCATGAGTGAGACAAGAGGTGGGGAGGGCAGAAGGAGCGCTGCTCTGTGTAGAGACTGTTAGCTTTAATTTAACCTCTATGGCTCGGTACATTAAAGGGCAGGAAAACGCTGGGAGAGATATGAAGACTGATGGTGTTTGGTGAGCACAGACCCAGATATCATACATCATGTCATATGGATATTACACCATGTCAAACCAAAAAAAATGTGTGTGTGTCCAGAATTATACAATCCCTTTTTGTTTTGGTGTATTTATGGGAACCCATACTTTAAAACTGTTAACTTCAGTCAGTCTGTGGTGCCTAGCAATGCAATTCCATTGAAATGGTCTATAATGGATTTTTCAGTTAATTTGGCAATCTAAGTAAGTAAAGTTTTATTTATCTGTTCCTCTCTGTATTTTATGGCACTCTATAGGAATGCTTCTCCTTTTATTCTTCCTCTACTGTTAAAATTCGGTGTATTTTACATTTGCAGGATTTACAGCAATGACTCAGCCGATTGGACTGTTGTCAGGTTATTATATAGGCGTTATCAGTCGCTATAATCACCATAGATATGGGGCAATAGGGGCCTACTTCACCCACTAGTAGGTTTTATAATCTATTCACATGGTAGATCACCAAAAGAAGGAATGCAAGAACACAATAGCGACCTCTAGCAACACAAAACACAGGATTTTCACCCAGGAGACCGGAGTTCTCCTTGAAACCAACAATGTGTAGTTGTCTTTGTGTTTGTAGTTATTATAACCCAAAACACAATGTTTTTCCCTGAACTTAACCCTAAAGAAGTTGTAGGTTTTTTTTGCCTAAACCTAGAGAAGTTGTAGTTTTGTTTCTTCAACCTAAAGAAGTTGTAGTTTTATTTGCCTAAACCTAAAGAAGTTGTACTTTTGTTGCCTAAACTTAAAGAAGTTGTAGTTTTGTTGCCTAAACCTAAAGAAGTTGTAGTTTTATTTGCCTAAACCTAAAGAAGTTGTAGTTGTGTTGCCTAAACTTAAAGAAGTTGTAGTTTTGTTGCCTAAACCTAAATAAGTTGTAGTTTTATTGCTTGAACCTAAAGAAGTTGTAGTTTTTTTTTGCCTAAACCTAAATAAGTTGTAGTTTTGTTGTCTAATGAAGCCTTTTTGTTTGTGTTCAAAACGTGACATTTTATTCAGTTTTACAACATGTTAGAACGTGTTGCTTTTAAATTTCACCTTTACAACATAGTAGGTGTAGTAGGCCCCTAATGACCCACATCTATGGTGCTTATAGCGACTGATAACGTCTATTTAATGGCCTGATAACAGTCGAATCGGGTGAAATTACTTCAGTGCATGTATTAGTTATAATATTTTGTTTTGTGTACCGGAAAAGCAATCTGCTTTAGATTCAAAGCTGCATCAGTCACCTATGTCCTTGGCAATCGGAGGGCGGCGTGGCAACTGCATTGTGAATATGAGCCAATATAGAGTGTGAATCACAGCAAACCTGCAAACACCAGCATGTGCGTTGCATAATTAACTCACATGCAGGAGATAACACTAGTATTAGTCAATATGTACACACAGATAATGGGCTTATGCAAGCCAAAGCAAACTGTCACACATAATGTAGGATGAGTGTCTGCCATGTCTCGACTGGGTCAAGGTGTTTGACTTCAACAAGGGGCTCTGAAGTCTTTCTTGTAGTTTGTAGTTTTGCAGGACACATGCCATGTGCACACACACACACACACACACACGCACACACTGCAGGCCAGAAGCATCAGTCATGGACTCCCCAGAGCATTTCTGTGTTGTAGCGAATGCATTGCGACAGGGAACCTGACTCACCACCGCACCCGAGGGAGCTCGGCATCAGCGGCGAGCCCCACGCAGCCAACTGCTCACAGCACCAAATCTCCTTTCGGAGAGGAAACAGCACCCAACGCGCAGTCATCCCACGACTGTCAGCGTCAATTACGGTGACTTTTTCAAATCATCTTCATGCTTCAATTCATCTTGCTGAACTAGAGCTGAATTGTCATCATCAGTTATGGTCTCGGGGGTTTGAGTGAAAGCGCTCCACAATCAAACATAATATCAGATTTCTTTGATGGCGCTGAATAAAAGTGGGAATATTGAGTTAATAAGGGGGTTTACATTAATAATCAGTATCTTAATGTACGTCCCTCTGTGGCCTAGTGTCACATGAAACAATTACAGTGTTTGTTGGGCCCATACTGTCAGTCGTGTGAGTCAAATATAAATCAGTTTTGCATGTTAGATGTTCTCTGGGCTTTTACTTCTCTGTCCTGTGGGAGCCAGCGAATCCCAAGAGAAGTTCTTTCAAAGGCATGCTGGTTTCAAAGGCATTTTGTAAATCTGTTTCTATGCAGATCATTCCCCCCGCCTCACGCACTGAAACTTTACACATTGACTTAAGTTTGAAACCAGAAAGTTTCCCAGGGTTTCAGAAATCTCTCGTGAAGTAAAACATAAAATCAGGGAAGCTTTTAAAATAAAATAGCTAGATGTATTTTTTTGTCCGTGTTTGTGTACTTGCACTAAACGGGGACACTGCACCCGATTCAACTGTTAGCAGTGAGCATCATAGATATGGGTCAGTAGGGGCCTACTACGTTGTAAAAGTGAAAGCAAAACTTAAAAGCAACACGTTGTAAAACTGAATGAAACGTTACGGTAATGTTTTTGGCATCATAAATTCCATAATAACCTTTCAGAGTATTGTAATTCAAGGAGAGAAAACTAGACTTCTGCACCTCCTCATGGCTCTGTTTTCAGGCTTTAAAAAATCTAGTCCGTGACGGAAGACTTTGACCAATCACAGGTCATTTCAGAGAGAGAGAGCGTTCCTATTGGCTGTTCATTCAACGGAAGCAGCTGTCAATCACTCGCAAACTTTAATCAAACGGTCAAACTAGGCAGCGCTGATCAAATATGAATCAATATTCTGTTACTATAATGCCTATTTCTCTCCTCAGATGTTCTCAGAAACATCTTGTAGTGACTGTTTAGCTGCAAAATGAGGAAGTTTGCTCCGGCTGGTGGGCGGTGCTTGGTGTTTCCTCAACTGATCTCAACATGGCTGCCGGGTCACAAACTTTCTCATTATAAAAACAACTTTTTTTTTTATCATATTACCTACTGCAGCTTTAAAGGTGAGATGCTGGAGGTGCAGTAAGTACCAAAACACAGCAGGTTTTGTGGTGCATTGTACAATTACTTCCAAAGCTGAAGTTGAATAGCGTATAATATTAGTTGGGAGCTCTCACCTGTCTGAAAATACCTGAAACTGTGGACAACGAACCCTAACCCAGGTCTGTGCAAATAGTATAGATAGGTAGGTATTTTCTAATTCATGTTACCAACACTTGTTTTGGATTTTTTAAATCAGATTTTCACCCGTTTCCAAAAAATTCAAAGTCACAGATAAACCAGAAATATTGATAGGTGATGAGATATGAAGCTTAGAGATGTGACTTGCAGAAAAAAACAATGTCCGCTTTCATTTTATGAGCAAAATCATTGATTCACTGATTCAAATACTTAAACCTTAAGTAGCCTACAATCAGACACATCATATTTTTCCGGTTCACTTCAGTAAAATCCAGCCTGGGAATGGACGGCGTCTCATTTTGCTGACTGCTGACATGAAATCTAAAAACTTCAGTTCATCACAGCACAAACTAAACAGGATGAATTCTCAACACACTGTTCATGCTGTTACCTTGAAGTGGATATGCCCGGGAAGAAGAGAGCAATAGGCACCGCAGATGACTAATTAAAAACATATTAATCACAAGTCTGGCTTAATTAACGCCTAATTATTCTGCTGCCTTCAAAAGGAATCACAGTGATGAAAACCAGAGGAGAAAACAGAATATGACATTTGACAAATGCGACCTCATTAAAGGGAGTTTAATAGCCCAATATTGTTCGTTTATGACAACATATATTTGGGCATTAGGTTACCTGGTTTGCACCCAAACCGTATTTTGGTGTAGTGATCAGGCTTTCAACTGCTCAGTCAGTTCATGCCCCCCCATGACAGCAAATATCCGCCTCGCTTCAGTGTTATTGAGCCGACTCTGACCTTTGACCTCTCTGTGGAAGGGGAGCAATAAAGGAAATGTCCCCTACTGGGATCAAACCAATGTCACTGGGAAACAAACAAACAAAAAATAAAGGCTGAGATCTGGTCAGTGAGCAACCACACAAGAAAAGAAGGTTTACGTACTTAAGTTACGCTACTTCCGAAAGCGGCGTAACTTAACCACCGTCTTTTCCTAAACCTAACTAACTCCACAAAAAATGAAGAATAACTTTTTGTAAGATATCATACAAACCGTTGCATGAGAATATGTTTACTTATTTTAACTTAGGCCTTTGTATCCCTTCCAGAACATAGGCCATTGATGAATAGTTTCCACCCTTGTCTGTCTTGGGCCATCTTCTCCAGCTGTTTCCAAGTCAGTCCCTTCTTTTTTTAAGGACGCGTCTTAGACATGTGATTAGTGAATGTCTGCAGCTTGTTAATGATGTTAGTGGTGGTCTTCCAGGTTTCTGATCCATACAGCAGTACTGAAGATTGTGAGCTCGGTCTTTAGTGACATGTTTTGGATTTCCAGATTTTCTTCAGTATCCTGAATGCTGTTCTTGCTTTTCTGATTCTTGATTTTAATAACTCCACAGCTATAACACTTCCTAGATGTGTGAATGTGTCGACCTCTACCAGTGGCTGGTCCCCAACTGTTATAGGATTCATGCTTTTGTTGTTGATCCTCATGATTTGGGTTTTTGGTCCGTTTATTTTGAGTCTAAGCTTAGCTGCAGCTGGGACTTGTTTTGCATTTGTCGGTGGTTATGTGAGAGTAGTGCGACGTCATCAACAAAGTCGAGGTCCTCAAGATGTTCTGTCAGACTCCACTGGATGCCAGCCTTTTTTATTGTCGGTTATTTGTTTCCTGATCCAGTCGATGCATAAGAGGAAGAGGAAAGGGAATATGAGAAATATGTTGGCTTCTATTTATTCCTGACATCGTGTATCTTTTTGTAACGAGGTTAGAGAGACGAGGGAGATAGTGATGGACAGCGTGAGTGAGCAGATTATGATCATGACCTCAGTATGAGAAAGAAAGGTGTAAATGCAACAACGCATGGTTCAGTGACGAGTCCAGAGATGGAGACTAAAGGCAAAGCCAGAGAAGATGTGTAAGTGTGCAAGGCAGAGGAGGGAGAGAGCAAAGAAGAAGAACAAAGCAAAGAGAATGAGGGAGTAGCAGTGATAAGAGGAGGAGGAGAGAAGAAGAGGAGGAGGCTCCTCTGGGATGTAATTAAGGCTCTGAATCCTGTTCGCCATTGACCGCTAGAATTTAAGAGAGACGAGGGGAGAGATGTGCAAGTGTAGATGCGATGAGCGGGGATAGAACACAACACGAGGGAAGGGGAGTCTCTCAGCGGAAGACAAAGTAAAAAAAAAGGTAAACAAAGGAAAAAGGGGAACGAAAGAGGAGGATGACGGAAAACAAAAATGAACGTGGGAATACTTGAAAGATCACAGATAGAGTATAAAGGATAGAAAAGGTGAATAAAAACTGAAAGAGAGAGAACAAAGAGTAAGGAGAACAGATCATTTGAAAGGGTATTTCATCCATTCTGCGTAGAGTTGTTACTGTGACATGATTTTACTTTGCATTGATGATGGAAAAACATATTTAATTTGTCTTTTGTCTGACAACCTGATTGATTAGAGAGTTGACTTATAGTCAACCAATATTTGTCCTGGTCGAGGACAGCCCTCAGTGAGAGAGACAGTCAGACATCGGTGCGTCTCTCCTCATGGCTCTGGGCTGTCTGTAAAATCGATTAAAGATCAACAGAGGTTTATTAAACATCGCCATTAGAAAGATGATTTTGTTAAGAGAGATTAGTACTCAGAGCATCAGGAAACTCTGCTATAAGGAAGGGAGAGTGCCAGCGTATAAAAAGACGGAGGCACCAGGGGAAGAGCCGTTGGTAAGATGGCTTCTGACAAATATTTGGCTACTGCATTTTACATTTTTTGATTAGTAAGTCTTTCATGTGGTGGTGATAGAGCAGAAGCTTTGTACTCTTTTTTTTTTCCACTTACTCTCAGCTTTGCTACAGCATTTTTTTTTTTTAGGAATGAGTAGCTTTCATCTATCCACAGGGATTAAGAGAATGATTTTAAGAGGGTAGATCGAAAGGTTGAGGAGGGCTACACAACACTTAAATCATTTGAGTAAACTGTGCCAAATTTGGAAATTAGGTTGAATGAAAACATATCAGTGATCTGATGTAGTCTTAATTTTGGGGGTTGACTCAGCTGTTTCAAGACAAGAAAACACTTCAGCTGTGTGGCTTTTTATCAACAACTATGTTAAAATTCACCACATCAAGTCAAGCTTTGTCGTTAAATCTGCGTTATCAGTGGTCGTGTGCCTCATGTGGGTCAGGAGCACCAAATAGTAGGTTTTGTCATCTATTCACATGGTCGATCACTGAAAGATTAAAAGAAGACAACTGTAGTATAGACTGCATGAAACTCCATAATGTGGTTGAGGTCGGGAAAGATGGATGAGACACAAAACACAGAGCTTTCACCCAGGAGAAACCAACAATGTGTAGGTGCCTTTATGTTAATCATACATACTTTAATAATCATGTTCTAGGCCCTTTATACACTTTCAAAAGTTGTTTCCCAGCTTTCAGATGATGTACACCACTTCTATGTGACATCTACTGTTGACCTGCTATCTGCCCCTTAACTACCCCCCCATAAAGGACAAAAATGGGTCCATGTGGGTCTCTAAGGGTTAATGAATCATCTGTATCCGTTGTATTGTAAGTGTTCATTTTTTAAAAGAGAATAAAAACACGATTAATTTTTGAGCCCTGCTCAGATGTTTTATTAGTTTCCAGCCTGACTCATGAATTCTTTCTGAATCCTTCTCTAAAGTTCAGATAGTATTATGCAAATTAAACATTCTTCATACAAAGAAAACTTTTCTCCAATATTGTAATCCAGATTATTAACAAGCATTAAATTCCTTTTTGCCTCCACACCAAACGTCAAATTACTCCTCTTGCATCTTTATAAAGTAGATATATTTCACCATAACTTTATTAGAGTACCACAAGGGCAACGAAGCAGCTTGATCTATGCAAAACATTTCACAGGGCTCTGAAGCTGGCAAGCCAGAAAAAATTAATGTTGTGGGCATGAATTATGGCATTATTCATATCCATGTCTTGCTGCTTCAGCACTCCTATTGAAAGTGAAGGTAGCCAGTGAAAGACAGCCTTAAATTTCATTACTTCATAGCGGGTAGTAGCCTCTCACCAGGGCGATGACTCATGGTGAAAATAGATAAATCAAACATCGTGTGTGTGTGTGTGTGTGTGTGTGTGTGTGTGTGTGCCTCCTGGTTCCTGCCGTACACCATTCACATTCTTGGTGTGCAGCAGGGAGGGGATCCAGCGGAGCGTAGCATTGCACTACCCGGCTTGTTATCAGGTGGAGAAAACGAGGACAGAAAGTGGGCAGACGGGGCTGAGAAGAGATGGAGAAAAATGAGGGAGAAAGACACGGCTGACTGGAGAGGCAGAAAGAGAAAGGATGGGGGGCAGCGGGCACGGACAAATGACTGGGAGAGAGAAGAGAGGCAGACGGAGTGACACTTGAATCTCTGCTGAGAGACACTATGAGAGGATTGACATCGATGAAGATGGAGAGAGATGTGAGGAAGAGGAGGGGAGGGAAAAGCATTAGATGAGTTACAGGAGCTATCTTAGTGCCAGCTACGTTATTAACTTCCTGAAATATTAATCGGTACACACAAACACACAGAACGGCGCAGCACAGACATACATTTTTTATTTGGTGATGCACAATTCAAGAGGTGAACATTTACGCAGGACGCTGACACAACAGATACGTCACTGGGACGCGTTGCATCACGTTGCATCACATCACTGAGAGACTACAACATGATGCTAAGACCAACGACAACAAACAGTAGAGGTTGTGACGGAGGAATAAGATACAGTGGGTGCATTTATGAGTGAGTAATTTTCCATGTGAATACAAATACTCAGTTTTACAAGTTGCATAAAGGCACAAATTTGCATAGAAGTTAAAAATAATAGCATACACCAGAAAGCAGGACTATATTTAATAATACACAAATATTGTGGGTTGTAACAGGCGGCAACCTCCAGGTCTGAGAAGTGAAGTGCTTTAAATTTGCATTCTTTCTAATAGCGAGCAGGTGGGGACTCCTCTGGTTGCAAAAAGAAGTCCGATTGTATAGAAGTCAATGAGAAAATGAGCCTACTTCTCTGAAGATGCCCTAAACACGCCATAAAGCAGGGGATGCTTTAGCGCGGGGCTACCTTGTGATTGACAGGTCGTTACCACGGTGTTGTCCATGTGTGTTTTCTGTTCGTAAACGTTAACTGTAACATTTTTGGTTACCTCAAAATGTCTTATTCAGCGTTCGGTTGTACTTATCTCCACCCTCTCGTGTCACTTCTGGTTGCAAAAAAAACAAGATGGCGACGGCAAAAATGCTAAACTCGAGGCTTCAACACGACAGTCCACAAACCAACGTGCGACGTCACGGTGACTACGTCCACTTCTAATATACAGTCTGTGATTGCAGGCACCCGATTCGACTGTTATCAGGTCATTAGATAGGCGTTATAAGTCGCTATAAGCACCACAGATGTGGGTCATTAGGGGCCTACTACACCTACTACGTTGTAAAAGTGAAAGTGAAACTTAAAAGCAACACGTTCTAAAACGTTGTAAAACTGAATAAAACGTCAGGTTTTGAACACAAACAAAAAGGATTCTTTAGGTTTAGGCAAGAAAACTACAACTTCTTTATGTTTAGGCAGTAAAACTACAACTTCTTTAGGTTTAGACAACAAAACTACAACTTCTTTAGGTTTAGACAACAAAACTATAACTTCTTTAGGTTTTGACAACAAAATTACAACTTCTTTAGGTTTAGGCAACAAAACTACAACTTCTTTAGGTTTAGGCAACAAAACTACAGCGCCTGACTTCCGCTTCTGCTCCTTTCATAATTACTACGGTCGCTAGAGGTCGCTGTTGTGTTCTTTTATACCTTCTTTCAGTGATCTTCCATGTGAATAGATGATAAAATCTACTAGTGGTTGTATTAGGCCCCTATTGACCCACATCTATGGAATTTATAGTGACTGATAATGCCTATTTAATAGCCTGACAACAGTGTAATCAGCTGGAATAACAGATACAATTGAGGGAAAAAATGCACTAAAATATGAAGCACAAATGTCTCACAAAATAACTAAACAAAGTTGTGAGATTTTAAGGGAGGTTCATGTAGAGGACAAGCTATTAAATGTCCAACAGCAAAAAGACAAGAGGCTGAACTGCAGAACAGTTTAGACTTGAAATGTCTGCAGTAATCGTATCACTGTACTCTGTGTACTACACCAAAAAAACAGAATATGTGTCCTATCTTTACCGTCCGGTGTCAGTTGCAGTCATGTCACACATGTGCTTCTTGTGGTGCATGTGTCATCCCATGCTGCCTCTGCATATGATACATATACAATGTTTTCCCTATCTTTTACACATACAGCGTAAATGCGCACCTGTCAGCACATCAAAAGGAAGAAGACGAGTATTTGTGTCCCCCTGATGTTCTACTCCCTGCAGGCTCCGTGTTTGTGAAGTGCTTAGAAGGAAAGGGATAACTAGGCGACATGCTGCGCCACAAATGTAATCGGGGCCGTGTGAGACTTTAAGTTGACCTCTTCTTGATCAAATTCTCCACAGTCAAAGAATTAGCCTACTGAGGAATCTACCGAGGGAAGAAAAGTGTGTATTTAAAGCTTTGTATTCTGTCTTTATCTGGTGTGTGTAGCTATGTATCTTTGCATGCATGGCTGAATGTGTCCCTGTGTGTGCAGCATGCTAACCTTATTTATTAAAACACAGACTTTCAATATTTGATTTCCTGTGCTGAAGCTTCAAGGATGAGTGAGGTGAAAGGAGTATCTTAAATATTTGATCAGACCTGCAGGTAGCACATACCGCCACGAAAAAGCACACTCTGACTGCTGGAAATAACAGAGGAATGACCTAACCTATCACTCACTGACTGGCTTCTTGCTTCTTTTCTACACTTTATAAAATATTATCAGCACCCTGCCAGGCTTTAAATTCAACATACAGCCATATTCAGAGGTGATTGTCTCAAGAGAAAATGATCACATTCACTACATGAGCACTAGCGACTACTGTAAGTGTAAGCTCTTTAATGGGTTAACTAATTATATACAAATACACCCCATGTAATGCAGGTTATGGAGAGCTATACAGCCAGTCTCAATGATTCGATGTGCAGAAAGTTTACCAAAACTGAGTAAGCAAATAAACCCGAAAGCTCATACTTGATGCTGAAAAAATTATGAGAGAGAAAGATTTTTAAATAAATGTGGCTTATGCACACATGCATTACCAAGCTGGTGACCAGTATATAGTCTACTCAATGGTACACATGACTGGCCTAACGGCCATGTGCACCGCAATATGCACTTAATCATATTCATGAAGGGGCAGGTCGCATCTGGAGGATGAATAAATAAAACCCTTCGGCATTCATTAGTTAGCATGCACCGACTGAAAGCTCGCTTTCTAAATGGAGAGAAAAATCTCTGCTTGACTTGTCGCTCTTCTGGCAAGAAAAGTGTCAAACTATAAAAGCGAATTATCTCGAGCTGAAAAAGAGAAGTGTTTTTGCTGACCTCCGGTGGTTTAACATATCACCTTTTGGTAGTGATGTACAGGTGGTCTCCAGGGACGTGTCAGCAAACCGTGGCATAGTAGGCATGCTTACAGGTGTAACACAATGGAAACTCTTGTAGCTCATGACAAGTGAAACATTGCTTTTCTGCCTGGTATTAAGTTACTGGGTCTAAAACAGTGGGCAACTCCGCAGTCTGAGAAGTGAAGCCAATGCAGAAGTGCCTTAAACTTGCATTCTTTGTAATATCCAGCAGGGGGCGACTCCTCTGGTTGCAAAAAGTGAGAAAAAAAAAATGAGCCTACTTCTCTCTTGATTTATTACCTCAGTAAACATTGTAAATATGAGTTTATGGTCTCAATCACTAGTTTCAAGTCTTCTTCAATACAGCATGATGTTCATTTAGTAAATTATGGTCCCATTTAGAGTCAGATAGACCAGAAAGCAGGGGATGCTTTAGGGCGGGGCTACCTTGTGATTGACAGGTCGCTACCACGGCGTTGTCCGGTCTGGGAGTTGTCCGTGTTTTCGTCTTACAACTTTAACTCTTTCACATGGACACACATGCTGCTTTTACTTTGTAATGACTGTAACAGTAAATAAAGACCTTAGCGAAGGGTCAGTTATTTACTGGATTTATTTATTTATTGTCTTGAGAAGTAGAAAAGTGTCTTCATAGGACTTTCAGAGTTTATAAGATGGATGACTGTAAATTTCTATCTTTTTGGATCTGAAGTTTTTTCTTGAATTTCTTAAAATGTCCTCAATACATGAAGTAATAATTCCTCTGTGTACGTTTGTGTGTGCACACAGGCTCACATGCTGGTGTGCAGAGCTTTGTCCAACATGCTGCTTCCCGTGGCCGAATTTACCAGAGAGTGAGCAGCAATGGCAAACACGCCAGAATACAAGGGAATAAGAGGGAAGGTGAACGTTACTCCGCGGCAGTCCGATTTGAATAACAGTCAGTACTTCTTTGTTACTCTTGGGCCGCGTGAACCGCCGCGTGAACCGCACCGCCGCGTGAACCGCTCCGCACGTGGACGATGATCTTCGAGGACTGCCTGTGCTGACCACTTTGCCCAACGCTCCTTCTCCGATCCAGCTTTGCTCCACCTGTTCACAGTGATAGGAGGGAACAACACGCATTGTATTGTTGAGTAAATGGAGAGTAACTGTAGAAGGTTGGCGCATTATTTTTTTATTTTTTTTTAAAAGCAGCGCCCTCCTAATGTGTTGCCAATGATGATTTGGCAAGAAAGGAAACCTGGTCTGCAGTTTGTCTTTTAGCCCAGACCCGGAGCAGTCTGAGCCAGGCCTTCTTTCCCACGCGTCCTCAACAAAGCTGGACTGGGACTGAGCACTTTCAACTCATTTTGAGTTTTTAAAAATGTCTGCTTTTATTCATTTTGCCTTCGATTTTTTCATCTCCAAAGGAGACGGACTCTCTACTTAAGATCTTTCATATCATTCCATTCTGAAAAAGAGAAAACCTGCTTGATTGATAAAGTGCTTTATTAGTAAAACTCAGGTTTTGATTAATTCATGATTTTATTGATCTATGTGCCCAACTAGTCACAGTATTGTTTGTATTAAGAGATTCAAGGCTTCTCTGGATGTTTATACACTGTTTTGCTTTACACTTGTCAAGGTCATAAGTTTATGAGAAAAAAGAAAATAACACGTACAATTACTACTTTATAATATTATGACTTTATTCTTGTTTGTATGTATGTTTCTAAATGTCTTCTTCATCTGCTGGGTCTTTCAACTGCCTTCATTATTATTTAATTTATATAAATATCCTTTATGGTGCTGTTGGATTGCTGCTGGACCGCCCCGTTACAGGTGCGTGTGCGGGAGAGAAAGACGTTTTTAACCGCAGTGAAACTGCTGTTTTTGAAGGGCTGAACGACGAAAAATATGGACTGAAGCCGTATATGATGAGAATTTCTCACAATTATGATACTCAGTTTTCCTTATTTAATTCTTATTTGATTTAACAGATTCAGTTCCTCTTCAAAATTATTATTATTTTTTTTATTTTGTTTATTATCTATTATTATTATTGTTTATTTTTTATTTTTCAGAATATGTTTTCTGAATACCTCTCACTCACTATTAGCCTTCACAGCTTACGTTAGGTGAGAGGTCACGATGCATGTCTTTGGACAGTCGGAGGAAACCAGAGTACCTGGAGAAAAAACCTTCTGACACGGAGAACATGCAAACTCTACATCTCATATCACATGAGGTGACGGCGCCTTCAACCTCATATCACATGAGGTGACGGCGCCTTCAACCTCATATCACATGAGGTGACACTATCCACGGGAGAGGACTTTATAGGCCACAACACCCACAATGGCGATGCCGGCACACCAAGCTGCTGTCCGTAGAACGCCAGCACTGACGGGCCACCAACTCGTGTTCTGTTCCTCAGCAGCTCGAGTCTCTGGGAGGCTCTCATCTGTCTGATTCACAGGTGCAATGTCCAACGAGCTCTCATCGCTGTTGACCTCCTGAGCTTGACCCTCAACATCCTGGATGGTTACGTGCAGAGTTGCCATCTCTGCACGTTTTTTCTCCATCATGGATTTAAGGCCGGTCAGGATAGCTCTCCTCACGCCAGGTGAGTTAGCCACCTCTGAAACCTGCTTCAACTTCACCAGATCTGGCTTCGGGTGAGCAGTCTCCGGCTGAGCAGTCTTCGGAAGAGCATTCTTCCGTTGAGCTGTCATCCGGCTAGTTCGGTCCACGAGATCTGAAATCAGGTGAGCTCTCTTCGAGGGACCTGCGAGTGACTCCTTTGCCACTTTGAAGGGATTTCTCAGGATCCACTTTCCCGTGTTGTTTGCAGCCATCTCTGATATCTCACTGTCCTAGCGTGAAGTACTGCTGCTCTCTCTCGAATCTTCTGCCCAATGAACTCAGAAATCTCTGTGCTCCTCTATAGGTAAGATTTCTGTCTGAACTGTTCTCGTAAAGTTATGACTTTTTTTCTCGTAAAGGTATGACTTTATTCTCATAATATTACAACCTTTTTTCTCGTAAAGTTATGACTTTATTCTCATAATATTAAGACTTTTTTCTTGTAAAGTTATGACTTTATTCTCATAATATTACAACTTTTTTTCTGATTTCAATGTTCAAATGTTTTGCAGTTCCAAACAGATTTTTTTTTTTGCCTAAAATGGCTCTTTTGGAAATCGACTAATGCTGATAAACTAAACACAAGTAAGTGACCTAAAACATCTGTCTGTCTTAATCTATCTATTTTACTATAACTACTACTAGATTACATAGTTCTTTACAGGAAACTTCTAATCAAGTTCTCTTTCAACAGAATAAAAATACTAAATGTGTTTTTATCTGTAGATTATATAAATACAAATACACACCAATACAGAGGTCATGACCTCAGTGTCCTCGACGATGGCTACAGCCCTGAATATTAACACTGGACATACATACAAAAGTCCACTGACAAATCTGCTACTTTGATGTTCTCTTGCTCTTTAAACTAGAATGAAAGTCAGTTTAATGTTGTTGTTTTCCTCCTAGTACTGGGTAACTCTTGCGTAGGAGACGCACTAAATCTTAAAGTAAAAGTATTCATTGTGCAGTAAAATATACTTAAACTAAAAGTATTTATTGTGCAATACAATGTACTTAAAGTACATAAGGTAAAAGTATGCATTGCACAGTAAAATATTCTTAAAATACTTAAAGTAAAGGTATGCAATTGTGCAGTAAAAGGTACTTAAAGTAAAAGTATGCACTGTGCAGTAGAATATACTTAAAAATACTTAAAGGAAAAGTATGCAATGTGCAGTAAAATGTATAGAAGTCTATGAGAAAATGAGCCTACCTCTCTCTTGATTTATTACCTCAGTAAACATTGTAAACATGAGTTTATGGTCTCAGTCTCTAGTTTCAAGTCTTCTTCAATACAGCATGATGTTCATTTAGTAAATTATGGTCCCATTTAGAGTCAGATAGACCATAAAGCAGGGGATGCTTTAGGGCGGGGCTACCTTGTGATTGACAGGTCTCTACCACGGCGTTGTCCGGTCTGGGAGTTGTCCGTGTTTTCGTCTTACAACTTTAACTCTTTCACATGGACACACATGCTGCTTTTACTTTGTAATGACTGTAACAGTAAATAAAGACCTTAGCGAAGGGTCAGTTATTTACTGGATTTATTTATTTATTGTCTTGAGAAGTAGAAAAGTGTCTTCATAGGACTTTCAGAGTTTATAAGATGGATGACTGTAAATTTCTATCTTTTTGGATCTGATGTTTTTTCCTTGAATTTCTTAAAACGTCCTCAATACATGAAGTAAGAATTCCTCTGTGTATGTTTGTGTGTGCACACAGGCTCACATGTTGGTGTGCAGGGCTTTGTCCAACATGCTGCTTCCTGTGGCCCAATTTACCAGAGTGAGCAGCAATGGCAAACACGCTCCAGCAACCACGCCAGCCTGCTGGCTGCCCTCACTCGAGAATACAAGGGAATAAGAGGGACAGTGAACGTTACTCCGCGGCAGTCCGATCTGAATAACAGTCAGTACTTCTTTGTTACTCTTGGTCTGCGTGAACCGCCGCGTGAACCGCCGCGCCGCGTGAACGATGATCTTCGAGGACTGCCTGTGCTGACCACTTTGCCCGACACTCCTTCTCCGATCCAGCTTTGCTCCACCTGTTCACAGTGATAGCAGGGAACAACACGCATTGTATTGTTGAGTAAATGGAGAGTTGAGGATGCTGCTGAAGTTTCTCTCTCTACTGTAGAAGGTTGGCGCATTATTTTATTTTTTTTTTAAAAGCAGCGCCCTCCTAATGTGTTGCCAATGATGATTTGTCAAGAAATGTAAACCTGGTCTGCAGTTTGTCTTTTAGCCCAGACCCGGAGCAGTCTGAGCCAGGCCTTCTTTCCCACGCGTCCTCAACAAAGCTGGACTGGGACTGAGCACTTTCAACTCATTTTGAGTTTTTAAAAATGTCTGCTTTTATTCATTTTGCCTTCGATTTTTTCATCTCCAAAGGAGACGGACTCTCTACTTAAGATCTTTCATATCATTCCATTCTGAAAAAGAGAAAACCTGCTTGATTGATAAAGTAATTTTTTAGTAAAACTCAGGTTTTGATTAATTCATGATTTTATTGATCTATGTGCCCAACTAGTCACAGTATTGTTTGTATGAAGAGATTCAAGACTTCTCTGGATGTTTACACTGTTTTGCTTTACACTTGTCAACGGCATCTTTTTAAATCTGAACTAAAATCCATCTACTTCCACATGCACAAATAATCCCATAGTTGGTTTGGGTCTTCACAGAGCCGGTGGATAATGCAGGGCAGCCTTTGACAGATATGAAGCATCAACAGACAGGTTTAAATGCGTGGCGTATGACACACGTCACACGTGACAAACGCTGTGTGAGGACGCAACATGTAGAAGATGGGAAGCATCAGCACAGGAAGAATAATTAAACAACTTCACAGAAATGACAAGGTGAACACTGCATCATCTTTCCTGTAGGTTGAACTCTCGGTGAGGATTGAAGCTTTAACGTTGCCGTCTGTCTATCCAGGGCTTTAGATATTCACATGTTTTAGCATCTCCAAAGCTGTTCTCTAAATACTGAAGGGAAATGCTTGTTCATTTAGTGATGATGTTAGTGGAACATCCGTAGTAAACTTATGTCATTGTTGGATATTAGAAAACAGGCTGCAGGTTCCTGTGACTCAGCAACGAATGCATTTGATTGCTCGACTCCCTCAATTTGATTAGTACGAGTAAAGTTATAACTTTTTGAGAAAGAAAGTCGTAATATTATGAAAATAAATTCATAACTTAACAAGAAAGAAAGTCGTAATATTATGAAAATAAAGTCATAACTTCACGAGAAAAAAGTCATAATATTATGAGAATAAAGTCGTAACTTAACGAGAAAAAAAGTCGTAATATTACGAGAATAAAGTCATAAGTTTATGAGAAAAAAGAAAATAACACGTAAAATTACTACTTTATAATATTATGACTTTATTCTTGTTTGTATGTATGTTTCTAAATGTCTTCTTCATCTGCTGGGTCTTTCACCTGCCTTCATTATTATTTAATTTATATAAATATCCTTTATGGTGCTGTTGGATTGCTGCTGGACCGCCCCGTTACAGGTGCGTATGCGGGAGAGAAAGACGTTTTTAACCGCAGTGAAACTGCTGTTTTTGAAGGGCTGAACGACGAAAAAAATGGACTGAAGCCGTATATGATGAGAATTTCTCACAATTATGATACTCAGTGTTCCTTATTTAATTCTTATTTGATTTAACAGATTCAGTTCCTCTTCAAAATTATTATTATTTTTTTTATTTTGTTTATTATTTATTATTATTATTGTTTATTTTTCAGAATATGTTTTCTGAATACCTCTCACTCACTATTAGCCTTCACAGCTTACGTTAGGTGAGAGGTCACGATGCATGTCTTTGGACAGTCGGAGGAAACCAGAGCACCTGGAGAAAAAACCTGCTGACACGGAGAACATGCAAACTCTACATCTCATATCACATGAGGTGACGGCGCCTTCAACCTCATATCACATGAGGTGACGGCGCCTTCAACCTCATATCACATGAGGTGACACTATCCACGGGACATGACTTTATAGGCCACAACACCCACAATGGCGATGCCGGCACACCAAGCTGCTGTCCGTAGAACGCCAGCACTGACGGGCCACCAACTCGTGTTCTGTTCCTCAGCAGCTTGAGTCTCTGGGAGGCTCTCATCTGTCTGATTCACAGGTGCAATGTCCAACGAGCTCTCATCGCTGTTGACCTCCTGAGCTTGACCCTCAACATCCTGGATGGTTACGTGCAGTTGCCATCTCTGCACGTTTTTTCTCCATCATGGATTTAAGGCCGGTCAGGATAGCTCTCCTCACGCCAGGTGAGTTAGCCACCTCTGAAACCTGCTTCAACTTCACCAGATCTGGCGTCGTGTGAGCAGTCTCCGGCTGAGCAGTCTCCGGCTGAGCAGTCTTCGGAAGAGCATTCTTCCGTTGAGCTGTCATCCGGCTAGTTCGGTCCACGAGATCTGAAATCAGGTGAGCTCTCTTCGAGGGACCTGCGAGTGACTCTTTTGCCACTTTGAAGGGATTTCTCAGGATCCACTTTCCCGTGTTGTTTGCAGCCATCTCTGATATCTCACTGTCCTAGCGTGAAGTACTGCTGCTCTCTCTCGAATCTTCTGCCCAATGAACTCAGAAATCTCTGTGCTCCTCTATAGGTAAGATTTCTGTCTGAACTGTTCTCGTAAAGTTATGACTTTTTTTCTCGTAAAGGTATGACTTTATTCTCATAATATTACAACCTTTTTTCTCGTAAAGTTATGACTTTATTCTCATAATATTAAGACTTTTTTCTCGTAAAGTTATGACTTTATTCTCATAATATTACAACTTTTTTTCTGATTTCAATGTTCAAATGTTTTGCAGCTCCAAACAGATTTTTTTTTTTGCCTAAAATGGCTCTTTTGGAAATCGACTAATGCTGATAAACTAAACACAAGTAAATGACCTAAAACATCTGTCTGTCTTAATCTATCTATTTTACTATAACTACTACTAGATTACATAGTTCTTTACAGGAAACTTCTAATCAAGTTCTCTTTCAACAGAATAAAAATACTAAATGTGTTTTTATCTGTAGATTATATAAATACAAATACATCCCAATACAGAGGTCATGACCTCAGTGTCCTCGACGATGGCTACAGCCCTGAATATTAACACTGGACATACATACAAAAGTCCACTGACAAATCTGCTACTTTGATGTTCTCTTGCTCTTTAAACTAGAATGAAAGTCAGTTTAATGTTGTTGTTTTCCTCCTAGTACTGGGTAACTCTTGCGTAGGAGACGCACTAAATCTTAAAGTAAAAGTATTCATTGTGCAGTAAAATATACTTAAACTAAAAGTATTTATTGTGCAGTAAAATGTACTTAAAGTACATAAGGTAAAAGTATGCGTTGCATAGTAAAATATTCTTAAAATACTTAAAGTAAAGGTATGCAATTGTGCAGTAAAAGGTACTTAAAGTAAAAGTATGCACTGTGCAGTAGAATATACTTAAAAATACTTAAAGGAAAAGTATGCAATGTGCAGTAAAATGTATAGAAGTCTATGAGAAAATGAGCCTACCTCTCTCTTGATTTATTACCTCAGTAAACATTGTAAACATGAGTTTATTGTCTCAATCTCTAGTTTCAAGTCTTCTTCAATACAGCATGATGTTCATTTAGTAAATTATGGTCCCATTTAGAGTCAGATAGACCATAAAGCAGGGGATGCTTTAGGGCGGGGCTACCTTGTGATTGACAGGTCGCTACCACGGCGTTGTCCGGTCTGGGAGTTGTCAGTGTTTTCGTTTTACAACTTTAACTCTTTCACATGGACACACATGCTGCTTTTACTTTGTAATGACTGTAACAGTAAATAAAGACCTTAGCGAAGGGTCAGTTATTTACTGGATTTATTTATTTATTGTCTTGAGAAGTAGAAAAGTGTCTTCATAGGACTTTCAGAGTTTATAAGATGGATGACTGTAAATTTCTATCTTTTTGGATCTGAAGTTTTTTCTTGAATTTCTTAAAATGTCCTCAATACATGAAGTAATAATTCCTCTGTGTATGTTTGTGTGTGCACACAGGCTCACATGCTGGTGTGCAGAGCTTTGTCCAACATGCTGCTTCCCGTGGCCGAATTTACCAGAGAGTGAGCAGCAATGGCAAACACGCCAGAATACAAGGGAATAAGAGGGACGGTGAACGTTACTCCGCGGCAGTCCGATTTGAATAACAGTCAGTACTTCTTTGTTACTCTTGGTCTGCGTGAACCGCCGCGTGAACCGCTCCGCACGTGGACGATGATCTTCGAGGACTGCCTGTGCTGACCACTTTGCCCAACGCTCCTTCTCCGATCCAGCTTTGCTCCACCTGTTCACAGTGATAGGA
>CAKAOJ020000438.1:517500-537500 GCA_916701645.2 Sebastolobus alascanus | reverse complement strand
CAAATCTCAGTATCATTTTGAAAAAATACATTATTTAAATCATGATTAAAATGCTTCAACAGCGCCCCCGTAGGACAGAGATTAAGGGCAACCTATATGTGTGAAGTGGTTGTGGCATTGTGGGGAGTAGAGGAGAACAAGCACTCTCTGTCCTAACAAGCACTCTCTGTCCTATCAACTCAATGCATTTACATTTTTTTTCATGCTTGTCTGTGATTGGCCAAAATATGTCAAATGACAAGGACAAGTTCCCTAAGCTGGTTAATAATCAACAACCAGTAGAAAATATTACTGACAGGTTTATCCAGTTATGATGTCAGAGACTGAATATGATGAACCGCAGTAGAGTTTCACAAAGCAGTTAATTAGAAAATTATTTATAACATACAAATTGTGATCTACTTTTTTTTCGTGTTTTTTCTAATGAAAGTGTCAAAGATAGTGTTAAAGTGGGAGTAGAGAGATGCAGAAGGACCCGGGATTCGTACCCGGGTCCCTGTAACGTAAGCGCCTAACTCTATCAGGTGAGCTAAAGCAGCGCCCAGTCAAAAATGTTTTTTACTTTAACTTATCCTATGAAGACGTGCGGCAGCCCGATGTCTGGATCCTTCATATGCAACAGACTGCTGTACGGTCAGTTTACAGACAGGCTGCTACTGACAAATTACAAACACTCCTGAGGCTGCAGTGATTCTTATACGCAATTATTTTACTGCTTCATTTTTCCTTTTACATATGAACATACAGATAAGTAACCTAGGCAACTAGTGTAGTAGTAGTAATAATAATAATTTATATAACACTTGTCAAACTTAAGAATAAAGTTGTTTCCACATTAAAAGATTTACAGACTAAAAATAAAAAAATCTAAATCCCTTGTAAGCCTATGATAAAATGAGGAACATGAGCACATATATCAAGCAGTACTGAGTTCATACATTAAATGGAGGTACAAGTGTCAAATACCACAAATAACTAAATAAAATGACACCATGGGTCAGTTTTCCTCCTGTCCTCACCAGCTGCCACTGCCCTGAATCAATGAATGGGACATAAACAATAAACTAATAATGTTTCTGACAGTATTAGACATGAAAAATATGAATGTGTGACAGACTACTGTCAGGGTATAATGACAGTTTAAATAATATAATATAATATAATAAAATATATATATATGAGGCTAGAGGAGGTTCCTTCTCTATTTCTCAGAGGAAAGAGGAAGATCAAAATATGAAAAGAAGAGTAGTTGCTTGAAATAAACCAAATCTCAGTATCATTTAGAAAACATTTTTTCTTTCTTTTTCAAAAAAATGCATTATTTAAATCATGATTAAAATGCTTCAACAGCACACAGATTGTGAAATACTTTTTTTTAAGATTAGTATAATTTTAGCTTTTATGCCTTTAATGATAGTGGCAGAGACAGTACTGAAAGGTAGAGAGAAATGCAGCAAAGGAGACCATGGATACGAGCCGGGCTAATGTATTAAGAACACCAGCTCTACCAGGTGATCTATAGCATCGCCCATTCTAACATGATTTTAAACACATAATAAAAAAAATCATGCATGTCGAAGTGTCCTTGAGCTAGACATTAAACCACAAGATGCTTCCCAGGCCGGAGCAGATATGATGTTATTATTTTATTACAAGGCTGTGTTGAATACTCGATTCTGATTGGTCAATCACGGCGTTCTGCGGTATGTAATTTCTGTATAACAGACCGTTGCTACGGGCGAAGCTCTGATGTCAGACTCTGGAGGACCGTTTTTGTGTCAAAATATTGATTTCTTCAGTAAGTAGCCGTGTAATAAGCGGAATAATGCACAGCTAGTCCAATACAGGTAAGTACAACAACAAATTAACTTAAAAACAATCTAAAAATTATATTCTGAATTTATCCCAGTATAGACTCCTTCACTGTTAATCATAAGAGTGCAGTTATCCTTTAGCTCATAAGGGGGACCCATTGCACAGAGCTATATCTTAAATCTTTAATTCTCAAAGATATATATTAAATTTTATCTTTAATCTTATCTTGAATTCTCAGACATACATCTTAGATCTTGTCTTTAATTCACAGAGCTATACCTTCAATATTATCATTAATTCACAGCGATATATCTTAAATCTTAGTTTAGTTTAATTTTATTGTATTTTTCTTTTATATAGTTTAAAGTAGTTGGTATGTACATTTATATAGAGATTTGTAAATACAGTGTTTTTCTTACTTAACTCCTCTATAGTAGTATAGTATATCTATCTATATACCTTAACCCTGACCATAACCTATAGGAAGGAGAACCTTGAAGTCAAAAGTCAGAACTTCAAAATCCTGTATTTAATGAAACTGTACAATAAGACAAAAACAATAGAGTATAGGTAATATAGGAATGGAGAGTTGCAGACGAAGTGCGCCAGCCTGCTCCTTGAGATTATTCTAGAATAGAATAACAATAAAATGAACGAAATTTATCATTACTGGCCACCAATTTACCAGTCTAGTTTAGTCTATTAGCCTATATTTTATTTTAATATCTGCACAAAGCTATGTCTGTGTCTGCTTCACTGTAAGTTAGTCAGTTAGTTAATCAGTTAGTTAATTCTTTAGTTAGTTACTAAGTTACTAAAGTTATTTCGGATTTAGAGATTGTTTCGATGGTAAGTGCTTTTTTTTTTTCTCTCCTGAAAATGAAACTAATGTCAGTTTCCGTGTTGAGAGGAAGAAAGGGAGGAACCTGAAGTACTTCTGTAAAACCTGTCAAAACACCGGAAACTACCTGACACACCTTCATAATAAAACACTGGATATTAATTCTTTACATAATCTACTGATCTTTGTTTTAATAGAAGCTAGAATCTGTAACAAAGTAATAAACACATCCCATACGGCCTTCTTCTCAAATCTGAAATAACAATAAGAGATTAAAGCAGATATTTAACGTTTTACTGCAGTAGATGTCGTAGAAGACATCAGCATACTTTATTAGTATGTATTTATTCTGTAGTGCAAACTGTAGCTTAAAGACACGGGTTTACTTCTGTCTTTATATGTCTTCATGTTTGGTGTTAATAAGCAGATTTAATATTAACTACTTTAGACTTTTATTTGTTTCATTCAAGAGAGACTGAAGCTTTTATTTTGTGTCTCTGACAGGAAGTAGTATTTGTCATTGTGTTACATTATTTCTGATCCGGAGTCAGTCGGAGGTATTTTATGTTTGGAGCTTCACTTCGTGTCGGCGGATCTTTGATCTTTGTTTGTTTGTTTGTTTGTTTGTTTGTTTGTTTGTTTGTTTGCTTGCTGACGTCACTGTGGCGCTGCAGAGGATTACGTTATTTTAACGACACACGGATCGGCACGAGGACCAGGTGAGTCCAGTCACGAAACACACACACACACACACACACACACACACACACACGCGGAAGCCTCAGCCTGTCCTCCACAACGAGCTGAAACATTAAACGTTTCTCTGATTGAACGTCCTGATCCGGTTTAATAAGATCTGATCTGATCTGATCTGAGATCTGAGATCTGGGATCTGATCTCATGATTGTGACTCACTGACTTCCGAAAACTTTTCAGGAACAAAAACATGTTGAAGTTGTCTGAGAGAGATGAGCCTTCAGTTCCTGTTGTCATCACTAACACGGACCTAATAAATATAGTAGAGCAGAGTAGAGTATAGTACTGTATAGTATAGTAGATACACTCACACAACCTCTGAAACACTAAAGTGCTTTACAGAAATATACTGAGGGTTAGTGTTAGTAAATATACTGAAGGTTAGAGTTAGTAAATATACTGAACAGGAGACATTCACAATTAAAAGACAGTAAACCAAAATTTAAAGCCAGAAAATAAGCAGATTCAAAGTGAGTCAGTAAAAAGATTTGACCTGATTTAAATGAGCTGCTGCTGTTGCTGCTCCCAGGTGTTCTACAGGTGTTCTACAGGTGTTCTACAGGTGGAACAACAGGTGACCCGACAGGTCCATTTACTGATTTATAGACCAGTAAATCTGACTGATTATAGACCAGTAAGAGGATTTCTAAAACTGACTGATTTTGGACTGAGACCTGTGAAGGCATCAGTAGTCTGTGAGGTCGGAGGTTCAGCTGGATCTGAGTCATCAGGTGACCTTCATCATGTTCACAGAGGTCAATAATAAAACTTCTGACCAGAAGCTCTATGGGACTTCTCACCTCTAACACCAAGCTGTAATAATTCATAATAACTTTAATATTATTTAGCTTACATTACATGTCGCTGTCACACATTTCTGTTTACCTTTCAGACAGATGTTTTTACCTCACTTCATTACAATATATAATATATTGAATATAAGATTAATTACCTGTCGGTGTGCGTCTCCAGTTTCCCACCATGAGCGTGCAGCCTCGACGGATCCGTCTGAAGCCCTGGTTGTTGGCTCAGGTGAACAGCAGCAGGTATTCTGGTCTGCAGTGGCTCAGCTCAGAACATCGACTCTTCCAGATCCCCTGGAAACATGCTACACGCCACGCACCAGCATCGGACGAGGAAAACACCATCTTCAAGGTGTGAATGTCCTGAACTACCTCTGACCTCTGACCTCTTTCATCCGTTACCTTTATGTCTGACCTCATTTATTCCCACCAGTCTGTTCTCAGCTTCATGTTGTTCTGCACTTATATTGTTTATTAATATTCTTTCATTAGTAATTAAATAAATAATAATTAGTAATACGATTTTATCAGTTAGTTGTTGAGTTTATTCAGTTTCTGCAGGTTTCACTTATTCAACTGATTTAATTAATGACCGTCTCTTCTCACAGTGAAACACTTTCACATCACTGAAAAGCATTTCATGTTATTACAGAGTCAATTATTCATTCATTCATTTTATTAATTAATTAATTCATTCATTCATTCATTCATTCATTCATTCATTTATTTATTTATTTATTGTGTGTTAGTAGTTTATTAAACCCAGTTAGTGCTGGAGAGTTTCTTCAGTGTGAGTTTCCTAAAATGTGGAAGGTGCTGATTGGCTCAGTGAACTTTGCTGCTGATGATGTCACTTCCTCCTTCACTGGTCACTGCTTCTGCTTTATTTCTGATCGCTGTGCTGAGACTGACAGAAGAGCAGGTTGACCCATTGAACCCAGTTAACTCAACTTTAGAGCAGCGCTTTCTTTGGTTCTGAGTCTTTTAGTAACTAACTGTTAACTGGACCTGATGATTCTCAACAGAACAACTGTTTCAGTGTTACTGGGTGAAATCTGAGCAGTGTACCTTTGAGCGTCAGCAGGCAGCGTACAGATGCATCGGTCCGGTACCACTCGGTCCGGTACCGCTCGTCCTAGTCGGGGCGGTCTCTTTCTTAGTGAGGCGCATCAGTTCAGCCCCCTGGGGCCGAGCCGGATGGGCTGGGTCATAGTACCAGGAATGGAGGCATTGGGCTCGGGCCAGCAGACTGAGAACATACCGGGTCAGACACCTCCAGGAACCTCCACCTCCAGGAACCTCTACCTCCACTTCTCGGGTCCTCTGGGCCTCTCTGGGGGTTTCTGTCCTCCATCTTCTGTGTTCACTTTCCCCGGGTCACGGCGATAAGATCCCGGTCCATGTGGCCCAGAGGGCTGGAGAAGCTTTTATTAACTCTCAGGGGAAAGAGCAGGAGACTAAATGATCGGATCACTCACTTTAATTTCTTTAAGGGCTGTGGTAGACAGAGAGAGGGATCAGGATCAGGATCAGGATCAGGATCAGGATCGGGATCAGGTCTTCTCCCCGGCTCCTCAGTGTTTCTTCCTGCTCTCCTTCTCCTCCAGGTCTGGGTGAGCCAGCAGTGTAGGTAGACCTGATTGATAACTCTTCCCAGCTGGTCCCTCCAGGTCTGGGTCTGGCCCACTATCTGGCCCCCTCTGCTGGAGAGACACCCTAACCCACTCCAAGACTAGAATCCAGATCAGAATCAGAAATACTTTATTGATCCCCGGGGGGAATATATAGATATATAAACATAGACAAATCATAACAAAATATAAATAAGAAATATGTATAACAACAGTGCAAATAGCTGAAAAATAAGATCTATCATTAAGTGTTAAAAAATCAAGACTAGTATAAATATAAAAATATTACTTTAAATGTACTGTATGAATAAATGCAGTGTTAATGCCAGAGTAAACCAGATTATTACACAGTTAAATTATTGCACAACAGTTGAAGGTATAATACAGGATGGGGCTAAAAATAAGTAATATAAATATAAAATATAAAACATATGTTGTCTATATGTGGTTAACATGGCGGCCCCTCCACGCCCAAAGCGTGTGAACGCAGCACCAGTCTGTCTAACTGGTCCTTTAATGTTTCCGTCTGTGTTCGGCAGGCGTGGGCTCTGGAGACAGGTAAATACCAGGAAGGTGTGGATGAACCTGACCCAGCCAAGTGGAAAGCAAACCTTCGCTGTGCTCTGAACAAAAGCCGAGAGTTTCAGCTGAAATATGACGGCACTAAAGAAACTCCGGTCCAACCGTACAAAATCTACGAGGTCTGCGAGCAGAGCGGGAACACAGGTGAGTCTGTTCTGAACTAGACTACATTACAGGTGAGTTAGTTCTGAATTAGACTACATTTCAGGTGAGTCTGTTCTGAACTAGACTACATTACAGGTGAATTCCAGGATCTACAGTGAAAGTCTCTCTCTAGATACAGAGTTTAATTTGTCCCTTCTGGGCTACTGTAGAAACATGGCGGACTACGTGGAGAGGACCTGCTCCCTATGTAGATATAAACGACTCATTCTAAGCTAACAATAACACGATTCTTATTTTCAGGTGATTATACACTAAAGAAACATAGTTATTAATATTATAGTTTATTTCTGCCAGTAGAACCCCCTAAATGCTGAACACTGGTCCTTTAAGGTTATTTAATGAAGACATTTGTCACTCTGTGATCAGTACAGTCTTCTGATTGTTTCTAGATAGAGGTCAATATCTCACACAGAAATTCAGACTTAGAGTGAAAATATTTTAAAAGTGTTATTTCAGCAAAGTGAATTATTAAAACTACCCTGAAAAAGTCAAGTGGGCTGATACATGTAATTAATAAAATATGAATTTTAACTCATTGTCTGTGATCCGTTTCCTGTTTCAGACGGTGCTGATGATGATGACGAAGAGGTGAGGAGCACAACGTGTAAACAATACAAACACAACACTTCACCTTTTTATCACCTGACTTACAACAACAATCTGTTTCTTTCTCAGATGCCCAATCTGATGGAGCTCACAATCAGTAAGTACCACGACCTAACCCGAACCCACAAACCTGTTAGTGTCTCCATGGAAACATAAACCTGTTAGGACCCGCATGGTTCAGTGTCTCCATGGAAACATAAACCTGTTAGGATCAGGATTGACAGTACTTCCACCGATCAGTGAGAGTTACTGAACTGAGTCCACCTTCTGACCAGAGACCAGTTTAGTTCCAGGAACTCGAACAGAGAAACAGGAGACATCTTAGCTTAGACTCTTAGACTTTTAACCGTATTTGGAAGAACTTTGGAGGATTTGTTTCCATCAACTTCCGTTATCGTTATTACAAGTTGTTTCATGGAGATAAGCAGTAGGTGCCATCAAACCATTACAGAAGAAGAGTTAGGAAGGTTCCATCATCATCATCATTATCAGATCTGTGTGGAGCGATGAGGAAAGACGCTGAAATCACATGATGCTACATGTATGTCATAATTTATTCACTAAATCGTTTCCATTTGCTTTTATTCATAAACAAACTTTTCTCCCCCAGCCAAGAGGAACTACTTTTTCTGATATTTCCACTTTTTTAATGTGAATGTGCAAATTAAAAATGTGCAAATCAAACAGGTGGCTGGAAACAGCTTGTGATGATGTCATGTGATGTCTCATCAGACCCCAGGATCCATGACCCCCCCTCCTTCAGCTCCTTCCCAGCTCATTCAGAGGCCACGTTTGGACATGTAATCCCCATGACCTCGGACCTCCCCATGACCTCGGACCTCCCCATGACCTCGGAACTCCGGGCTCAGGGTCGGATGGTGGATCAGGGGAGCTTCATTCATCCTGCAGGACTCTCTAACGGACTACAGGACCTGAATTCTCTGCCTCCCCCGGCTGCCTCTGCTCCCCACGGGCCGGCCCAGATGGAGGCCAGCAGCATGGGGGACGTCCAGAACCAGGGGGAAGTCCAGAACCACCAACCCTGCAAGTACGACCTGCTGAGCAGCGTCCCATGTGAGTGCCACCTCCGACCTCTGACCTCTGACCTGTTCTGGTGTTACAGGTGATGATGAGATGTTGAGAACTCAATCTGCATGGTTGCATTGGCCCATTCACTGGTTCTGGTACCGTTGATCCTCTCTGACACCATGTGGTGTTTGGTTCTTGTTGAGACAATAAAGACGACTGTTTAGTCTTAGTTTAGAATAAAGGCAGGTTTAGCCAAGCTCAGCACTAAGACTGGCAGCAGGGGGAAACATTGACAAGCTCACCAGGCTCCAGGGTTCAGGGTTCAGGGTTCAGGGTTCAGGGTTCAGGGTTCAGGGTTCAGGGTTCAGGCTCCAGGGTTCAGGGTTCAGGGTTCAGGCTCCAGGGTTCAGGGTTCAGGGTTCAGGCTCCAGGGTTCAGGGTTCAGGCTCCAGGGTTCAGGGTTCAGGCTCCAGGCTCCAGGGTTCAGGGTTCAGGGTTCAGGGTTCAGGGTTCAGGGTTCAGGGTTCAGGCTCCAGGGTTCAGGGTTCAGGGTTCAGGTCAGGCTCCAGGGTTCAGGTTCAGGGTTCAGGTTCAGGTTCAGGTTCAGGCTCAGGGTTCAGGTTCAGGCTCCAGGGTTCAGGTTCAGGGTTCAGGGTTCAGGGTTCAGGGTTAGGGTTCAGGGTTCAGGGTTCAGGGTTAGGGTTCAGGTTTCAGGCTCCAGGGTTCAGGGTTCAGGTTCAGGCTCCAGGGTTCAGGTTCAGGCTCCAGGGTTCAGGTTCAGGCTCCAGGGTTCAGGGTTAGGGTTCAGGCTCCAGGCTCCAGGGTTCAGGGTTAGGGTTCAGGGTTCAGGCTCCAGGGTTCAGGGTTCAGGGTTCAGGTTCAGGCTCCAGGGTTCAGGTTCAGGGTTCAGGGTTCAGGTTCAGGGTTCAGGCTCCAGGGTTCAGGTTCAGGGTTCAGGGTTCAGGGTTCAGGGTTCAGGGTTCAGGGTTCAGGGTTCAGGGTTCAGGTTCAGGCTCCAGGGGTTCAGTTCAGGTCAGTTCAGGGTTCAGGGTTCAGGGTTCAGGCTCCAGGGTTCAGGTTCAGGGTTCAGGGTTCAGGGTTCAGGGTTCAGGGTTCAGGTTCAGGCTCCAGGGTTCAGGTTCAGGGTTAGGGGTTCAGGGTTCAGGGTTCAGGGTTCAGGTTCAGGCTCCAGGGTTCAGGTTCAGGGTTCAGGGTTCAGGGTTCAGGGTTCAGGCTCCAGGCTCCAGGGTTCAGGGTTCAGGGTTCAGGGTTCAGGCTCCAGGGTTCAGGTTCAGGGTTCAGGGTTCAGGCTCCAGGGTTCAGGGTTCAGGCTCCAGGCTCCAGGGTTCAGGGTTCAGGTTCAGGGTTCAGGGTTCAGGCTCCAGGGTTCAGGGTTCAGGGTTCAGGTTCAGGGTTCAGGCTCCAGGCTCCAGGGTTCAGGGTTCAGGGTTCAGGGTTCAGGGTTCAGGGTTCAGGTTCAGGCTCCAGGGTTCAGGGTTCAGGGTTCAGGGTTCAGGGTTCAGGGTTCAGGGTTCAGGGTTCAGGCTCCAGGGTTCAGGTTCAGGGTTCAGGGTTCAGGGTTCAGGCTCCAGGGTTCAGGTTCAGGGTTCAGGGTTCAGGGTTCAGGGTTCAGGGTTCAGGGTTCAGGTTCAGGCTCCAGGGTTCAGGTTCAGGGTTAGGGGTTCAGGGTTCAGGGTTCAGGTAACTGGAATGAGTGCTGAAGAAGCAGGATGTGTCTCAGGTGGTTCATTGTAGGGTCGGTAGTTTGATTCCCAGCTCCTCTACCAGGCGCTCTTGAACCCTGAATCCCAGACTCTCCTGACATAAGGTGGAAAGGTGTCATCCAGTTAGTTTCTGGAAAAAAAAAAAAAAAACATTGAGTGTGGAGCTCTACTCTGACACAGAAGGGTTAACATGAGGATAAAATCACCTGAATCACACCCACCTGTTGGCTCACAGTGAAGAAGGTGTGGTGGATGGTGGAACAGGTTCTGTGGTTAAACTCTGAACATCACAATGGTTTATTCAACACTGAGTGTTACCAAGACAACTGCAGTTCAGAGTGTGTTAACTAATAATGTGTTTGTTTCATTATTTAAATGGTCCTGTTGGTGTCGTAACAGATAAAACTAGAAGGGCACTTGGAGAGCGCAGACCTCCGCCAAGGCCGTTTCCAAAAGTGGAAAATAATACATGTATCCGCCCTTTGATTCGGACCCGCTCTGAAACTGAATGAGTGCTACACCCTTCAACAAGTTTTATGAAAATCAGGCCGGTAGTTTTTCTTTAATCCTGCTGACAAACACACAAACAAACCAAAAACATAACCTCCTTGGCCCAGGTAATACCTGTCCTCTGTGTGTTGCCGTAGTAACAGATGTACTCTGTGTGTCGCCGTAGTAACAGATATACTCTGTGTTGCCGTAGTAACAGATGTACTCTGTGTGTTGCCGTAGTAACAGATCTGGACCTGAGGTTCCAGTATCGGGGCCGGACGGCGGGCTCTCTGAGCGTCAGTAACCCTCAGGGCTGCCGGCTGTACTACGGACACCTGGAGCCGACCCCGGAGCAGGTGGACCTGTTCGGACCCGTCACCCTGCAGCAGGTCTTGTTCCCGGGGACGTCTGAGGTTCAGAACCAGAAGCAGAGATTCTACACCGAGGCCCTGCTGGACGTCATGGACCGCGGTCTGATCCTGGAGATCTGGGAGCAAGACATCTACGCTGTCCGTCTCTGTCAGTGCAAGGTGTTCTGGTCCGGACCCGGCGTGCCCGAGCACGGTCCACCGAACCCCCTGGAGAGGGAGAAGAAGATCAAGGTGTTCAGCCTCAACGACTTCCTGCAAGGTGACGAATCACTGAGGTGTTGGAGAGCTCGCGAAATGTCAAATCCCATTTATATTAACATCCAGGTGTTTCTGTCCTCAGGCCTGATCCTGTTCCAGAAAGGTGAAGTTCGGAATCCGCCACCCTTCGAGATCTACTTCTGTTTCGGGGAGGACTGGCCCGACAAGAAACCCAAAGAGAAGAAACTCATCATCGTCCAGGTCTGTTCATCAGGGGGGGGGGCTCTACGTCTTCTTCTGTCATCATTTAAAGTCCTTCACAGTGCTGGTGTTGTTGTTGTTCACATTCTTCTGCTGAAGGAGGAAAGTTTCTCACTTTAGCACCTGGACGCACCTGCAGGATTTATGATATCACAACTAGTTTCGAGCCAATCAGGGTCCAGTATGTAACGTGCACAGTGTGATGTGGAGACTCAAACACTGAGCGGCAAATTCAAAAAAGGATTGCGCAGCTTTTTTGGCCGCTAAACCTGCACAAATAAGACAAAAAGAAAAGGGTAATTCTCAAATCACCACAAAGGGTTAAAGCACCTTTAACAGCGTCTCACTGCTCCTTCCTCCTCCTCCTTCCTACTCCTCCTTCCTCCTCCTCCTCCTTCCTCCTCCTCCTTCCTCCTCCTCCTTCCTACTCCTCCTCCTTCCTCCTCCTCCTTCCTCCTCCTCCTTCCTCCTCCTCCTCCTTCCTCCTCCTTCATGCTCCTCCTCCTCCTTCCTCCTCCTTCCTCCTCCTCCTTCCTACTCCTCCTTCCTCCTCCTCCTTCCTGCTCCTCCTTCCTGCTCCTCCTTCCTACCTTACATACTCGTAGTTCTCTGATGTCGGTTTGGTGTATCTGGGCCGTTACAGTAAATCTCAATAGTGTTTTTCTCTCTTTCACGTTAAAATTCCTTCCTGAAGTTTTGAGGAATGAACCCTAACCCACGCTAACCCTGCACCTCGTCGTTTAAAACCTGGAGCTCGTGGTTCTTCAACATTTATACTTTCACATGGGTAACTGCAATCAGACACAACTTCATGGGCGTGTTTCACAATATCTTCCATCAGCGGCCGCGGTTCATTCTTTATGAATTCACCTGAGACTTTACAGGGACGTGTCCAGCTGTTAGAAACAAACAATCGTTACATATTCATAGATTTTTACAAAGTAGTATATATATATATATATATATATATATATATATAGTATATATAATTTAAAGAAGTTTTAACTAAGTAAGGTTTTTTGTGGAATCATGCCACCATTTTCATGTCATGACCAACAACTTCCTGTGAATGTGGGATTAATTCTGCAGGTATTAAATCAAAATCTGGGATTGAAACTGTGAGCTGTGAAAAATTCTTTGACAGATTTAAGACGAATAGTGAGTAACGTGGTTCTTATTGTGGTTCTCGTGACCTGGTTCTTGTTGTGGTTCTCGGTCCAGTTTTAATATGGTTCTGGTCGTTTAAACCTGGTTCTGGTTGTCTGCAGGTGGTTCCTGTGGTGGCTCGGATCCTGACAGAGATGTTCTCTGGAGAACTCAGCTGGTCCACCGACAGCATCCGGCTGCAGATCTCAAATCCTGACGTGAAGGACCAGACGGTGGAGCAGTTCAAGGAGCTGCAGAGGCTCCTGCAGAGCCAACACATCCAGGGGCCCTGGACCCCCGACATCCCCTAATCAACACATCCAGGGGCCCCGGACCCCCGACGTCCCCTAACCCAACACATCCAGGGGCCCTGGACCCCCGACATCCCCTAATCAACACATCCAGGGGCCCTGGACCCCCGACGTCCCCTAATCAACACATCCAGGGGCCCCGGACCCCCGACGTCCCCTAATCAACACATCCAGGGGCCCTGGACCCCCGACATCCCCTAATCAACACATCCAGGGGCCCTGGACCCCCGACGTCCCCTAATCAACACATCCAGGGGCCCTGGACCCCCGACATCCCCTAATCAACACATCCAGGGGCCCTGGACCCCCGACGTCCCCTAATCAACACATCTTTGGACCCGTCACTCTGGCTCTGTTCTGACCTGGTCTTAAGATGCGTCCTCAGTGATCGGATCACAAGTGGACATCTTTAAGTTCGTCTGTTCACAGCTGGTATTAGAAAGCGTCTCCAGTGACCACTTGTGACCGGATGTCTCTTCCCCGCTCTATATGTAAATAAACACGTAGTAAACTCACGGCTTACATAGCCAACGTTGTGACGTAATATTACATATTACAGTAGTAATATCCTTCATATTCCTGAATTCTGGTACATTGTAT
The DNA here is from genome assembly GCA_916701645.2 of Sebastolobus alascanus. Taxonomy (NCBI): domain Eukaryota; kingdom Metazoa; phylum Chordata; class Actinopteri; order Perciformes; family Sebastidae; genus Sebastolobus; species Sebastolobus alascanus. The sequence goes on along the minus strand of CAKAOJ020000438.1, from coordinate 524,169 downwards.
TAACATCAAAATATAAGGTTATTGTACCGGCGGTCCCCGGGGACCTCCGCGCCGCCGGCCGGCACTAATGCTTTTGCCAGACAACAGCAGGTACAGAGCTCCAGAGAGGGGGGGGGGGGGGGACAGAGCTCCAGAGGGGGGGGGGGACAGAGCTCCAGAGAGGGGGGGGGACAGAGCTCCAGAGAGGGGGGGGGACAGAGCTCCAGAGAGGGGGGGGGACAGAGCTCCAGAGAGGGGGGGGGGGGGACAGAGAGAACAGAGGGGGGGGGGGGACAGAGCTCCAGAGAGGGGGGGGGGGACAGAGCTCCAGAGAGGGGGGGGACAGAGCTCCAGAGAGGGGGGGGGACAGAGCTCCAGAGGGGGGGGGGGGGGGACAGAGCTCCAGAGGGGGGGGGGGGGGGACAGAGAGAACAGGCGGGCGGCGGGTGTCAGCTCCGCACAAATCAGCGGAACAAAAACTCCGACACATCTCCGACAGTATGATAATAATGCACTTTGCGTGCCGAGTCTGATAGTCTGTAGATATGTAGCCTATAAACAAATATATTTGAATAAAATCCAGATGTACCGACAGGATACAGTAGAGCACAGAGGCCGTTACCATGGTGACAAGCGCCCGTGTCTGCCTGTTTATTCACCTGAGGGGCTCAGACCACCTCCGAATGTGGTCTGAAAGATCCGATCTCAATGCATCTCGAGTGTGTTCACACCTGTACTTAAAGATGTCCACTTGTGATCGGATCACTGAGGACGCATGTTAATACCAGGTCTGAAACGGGCCTCGGATCATGTTAAAGAGTCAAATGGTTTTCAACTTTCACTATAGTTAAAAAACTACATGTCATCCGCTGAGAAACAAAGTGTGTCAGCTGGTCTCAGCTCAGCTTTAAAGGAAGTGAAACTTTCAGTGTGAACTGCAGCTGACAGTGATCATCAGTGTTGAGCTGAGGTAAACGTACTAAATGTGAGATTGGGAGCATTTCTATTGCCTCCATACGGCTCTCAATATGGCGACGGCTCGAAGCTAATAGTGCTAACAGCTTGATGATATATTAATGCTCTGGATATTGTATAGAGAACCTTTAAAGTTCTTCGTCCTGAAAGTCATGTGCAGGTTTGTTTCTGATGTTTTGTCCCGACATCAAACCTTCATGTGATGTTTCCCTCCACTGCAGCTCAACAAGGAAACATTTTACACCCAACAGTCTGAAGTATTATCAATATCAGCTTGTTGGATTAAAACTTGAAAAACCCAGATCAGTCCTTTAGCCTCCGACATGTTCAATGATCATGAAACAGTGAGATAACTCTGTATTCAGGATTTCATTAAACACCGCTGCAGTATTCTTTCATACATCAGCTGTCGTTTTTACATTTTTACTGACCGGGAAATACGCGTCATGACACAACATTACAAGTCATTACACGATATGACACGTCATGACACGACATGTCATTACACTACATTACACGGCTCTACATTACACTGCTCTACATTACACTGCTCTACATTACACGGCTCTACACTACATTACACAGCTCTACATTACACAGCTCTACACTACATTACACTGCTCTACATTACACAGCTCTACACTACATTACACTGCTCTACATTACACAGCTCTACACTACATTACACTGCTCTACATTACACGGCTCTACACTACATTACGCGGCTCTACATTACACAGCTCTACATTACACGGCTCTACATTACACTGCTCTACATTACACTGCTCTACATTACACGGCTCTACACTACATTACACTGCTCTACATTACACGGCTCTACACTACACTGCTCTACATTACACTGCTCTACATTACACGGCTCTACATTACACGGCTCTACACTACATTACACTGCTCTACATTACACGGCTCTACACTACATTACGCGGCTCTACATTACACTGCTCTACATTACACAGCTCTACATTACACTGCTCTACACTACACGGCTCTACACTACATTACGTGGCTCTACATTACACAGCTCTACATTACACAGCTCTACATTACACTGCTCTACACTACACGGCTCTACACTACATTACACTGCTCTACATTACGCGGCTCTACATTACAAGGCTCTACATTACACTGCTCTACATTACACTGCTCTACATTACGCAGCTCTACACTACATTACACGGCTCTACACTACATTACACGGCTCTACATTACACGGCTCTACATTACGCAGCTCTACATTACGCAGCTCTACATTACACGGCTCTACATTACGCAGCTCTACATTACGCAGCTCTACATTACGCAGCTCTACACTACACTGCTCTACATAGTCAATCAATTAGTCCATCAACACTAAATTAATTGACAAATATTGTGATAATCGTTTAGTAATTTTTTAGTAAAACAAGCAACTTTTCTCTGTAAATATTTCTCTATGTATATGTACATATATATATATACATGTACACACTGTATATACACCGATCAGCCATTACATCGGGTCAGCACGGACACCCTGACCGGTCCCCATACGCAACAAACTGAGATCCATTGTGTGTTCTGACACCTTTCTATCAGAACCAGCATTAACTTTTTCAGCAGTTTGAGCTCCAGTAGCTCTTCTATTGGATCGGACAACACGGGCCAGCCTTCGACCCGCACGTGCATCAATGAGCCTCGGGTCTGACCCGGTTCTCCTTCCTTGGACCCCTTTTGGTCGGTCCTGACCACTGCAGACCGGGAACATCCCACAAGAGCTGCAGTTCTGGAGATGTTCTGACCCAGTCGTGTAGCCAGCACATCGCTCACATCCTTACGCTGGCCAATTTTTTCTGCCTCCAACACAAAGTTCAAAGTTCAAAGCCTTCACTTGCTGTCTAATATCCCCCCCCCCCACTGCCGGGTGCCATGGTAACCAGATAATCCATGTTATTCACTTCACCTGTCAGTGGTCTTAATGTTATGGCTGATCGGTGTATACTGTATATGTGTGTATATATATATATATATATAGAAATATAAATACACATACGTATATATACACACACACATACACATATATATATATATATATATACACATATATTTACGCACACACACAGATATATATATATATATCTGTATATATACACATATGCCGCAGCTCCTGCTGGTAGAACTCCGAGGCTTTGTCTCCGCCCGGCTCCGCCTGGGTCTCCGCCAGGTTCTGGATGTTCTGGTCCGGGTTCCTCTGAGCCGCCAGCAGCAGCTTCTTCACCTTCTCCAGCTTCTCCTTCAGCACGCCAGAGGTCATCCTGCTGGAGGTGGCGATGGCGAGCAGCAGGATCCGGTCTCTGAGTCTCTGAGCCATCTGCTGGTCTCTCAGGAACCAGTTCAGAGACTCTTCAGAGACTCTTCAGAGACTCCAGACCGCCGACCCTCGCCTCCGCACACTCAAACACTTACCTGGACGATTAAACAAAGGTGAGATTTCTGCTTCAGGACTGACAGTCTGGTTTACTTTCACACCTCCTGATACACAGTGAGACACATCCAGACAGGATCTGGTTCAGACGATTAAAACACTAAAGCAGACATATCTGTTGTTTCCGTTGTTTTGTTTTTTATTGTTTACAACAAGGCTACATCACCGATGATGTCATGGTGTCAGTCTCTCCGTCTCATTACCCAGAGTTCACTCTGTCTCACTTTGTGGAAAAACAACTAAAAGTCAACCAAAGTTAAAAAGGTCAAAGGTGACGCCAAATCCTCCAGCATTAAGCCTCTACAGGCAGCCGCTCAGCCAAGAGCATCATGGGAAATCTTTTGGCTCTTTGTATGGCACGGACAAAAACATCACGACCAAAGTCCCAAAAATAAATCTTCTCTTAAAAACTGTTGGCCAGGCACGTCCTCCGATTGATTACCGATGAAGATCCAGCAGGACTGATCCGCATCGGTTCACTTAGTGAACTCCTCCTAGTCCTGACCCCTAGTCCAGACCCCGCCCACCTGCTGGACCCGACCCCGCCCACCTGACACCTACTGTAGGTGAGGTCAGGTGAGGTCGGGGGTCGGGTTGGAGGACTCAGTCTGTCCAATCAGTCCTCACTCTGTCAGTCCATCAGAGTGATTCGTCCTTTTTCACATTCAAAGTCCTTCCTCCTCCATCATCATCTTCATCTCCTTCATCTTCATCATCTTAATCTCGTCCCTTTGGATCCTCGTCTGCAGTCGCAGCTTTTTGCCGTCACCTCTGAATGTTGGTCAACAAAAGATTTAACCTGAAGAAGAAGAAAAGACAACAGCTGCTTCACTCCTCAACATCTGGATCACTGATTCACTCCTCAACATCTGAATCACTGTTTCACTTCTTAACATCATTAAATGTCCTCTATCAAACACCTGGTGGACAGGTGTTTGTCCTCTATCATCACCTGGTGGACAGGTGTGTGATAGAGGACACACACCTGGTGGACAGGTGTTTGTCCTCTATCATCAGTTTATTAGAGAAACGATGTTTCAGTGATGAACGTTGGCAACAAAATGTTTTTACTGAAGCTGCAGGTTTTAATATCTACATCATCTTTCTGTGTGAACACTTACCTGGTGTGGTGTGAACGGTTACCTGATGTGAACGGTTACCTGGTGTGAACGGTTACCTGATGTGAACAGTTACCTGGTGTGAACGGTTACCTGGTGTGGTGTGAACAGTTACCTGATGTGAACAGTTACCTGGTGTGAACGGTTACCTGATGTGAACGGTTACCTGGTGTGAACGGTTACCTGGTGTGAACAGTTACCTGATGTGAACGGTTACCTGGTGTGGTGTGAACAGTTACCTGATGTGAACAGTTACCTGGTGTGAACGGTTACCTGGTGTTGTGTGAAGGTTGCAGCTATCGGAACAGTCTGGTGAACTCTCTGATGGCCCAACACACCTGTTTACACTCCTCAGCACTGAAGAGAAGAAGAAACACAAACCTTAACACAAAACAGACTTTTCTCTCTCTTCTCAGGTGCTAAAGATGTTATCTCTATGGTTACAGACAGCCGTCTCTGTCTCCCTGAATGCATCACTTTCAGCTCCATAAGTCCCTGAACGCGTCACTTTCAGCTCCATACGTCCCTGAACACGTCACTTTCAGCTCCATACGTCCCTGAACGCATCACTTTCGGCTCCATACGTCACTGAACGCGTCACTTTCAGCTCCATACGTCACTGAACGCGTCACTTTCAGCTCCATACGTCCCTGAACGCATCACTTTCGGCTCCATCCCTTCCCTTACAGATCCAAATAGTTCAGAAGGTGAGTTGTTACTGGAGCTTTTTATCTTCTTACTCTAAACTGCTTTCAGCCTTCTTCTGTTCAACTTTAAATTTATTTACCAATAATAATAATAATAAGAATATAATAATAATTCTCACAGAACCTTTAACACCTGCCTGTAATAAAATACCTGAACAAAACCTTTCGGTCATTTTCTGGTCCAACTATTAGTTCATCTTTTCATATAAATGAGGGCTGGTTTGGCAGCTGATGAGAAGCCGTGATGTGACTCATGAGAGTCAAACAATCCAGCGGTCAGTGGAACACTATAAGTTGTTGTTGTTGTTATTGGTGTCTCACCTGGTGACCTGTTTGTGGAAATCAGTCAGCTGTTTGTGAGTGACGGTCACGGCTCCTCCTGACGTCTCCTTCGGTAAACCTTTCAGAGAATTTTCTAACCAGCGACAGAACGTCTGAAAGAAAACAGAGTTTAAACACACCTGAGGAACGAGCGGGGACACACCTGAGACGCTGCTACTCTTTCTACTCACAGGTCTGTCGAACATCATGACCTCCCACAGCACCTCGGCCACGTCCGGCAGCGTGTACGGCGGCAGACAGAAACAACACGAGTGCATCAGCTGAGTGACGAGCTGCTGACCGTGCTGCTCCATAGCCTGACCAATCAGCTGCTTCCTCACCTCAAAGTCCTCCTCGTGCTGCAGACAGAGGACAGAGGACAGGGTTAGAGGGTTAGGGACAGAGGACAGACATTATAATCATGTTCATGTGCAGAGAGAGGACAGTGGACAGACATTATAATCATGTTCATGGTGCAGAGAGAGGACAGAGGACATCAGTAGGATCAGTAAGGTCAGTAGAGTCGGTAGAGTCGGTAGAGTCGGTAGGGTCGGTGTACTCTTAATCTGTTTATTTCTGCTGACTCACGTCGTTGGCGACTCCGGTGTGAATGAGGTCTCTGACAAACTTCATGACGCTGCAGTTGGCGTCTCGGTGGTCCAATGAGGTGGCAGCGATGGCGCACTGGATGATGTGAACGATGATGCTGCTGCTGAGTAAAGTGACGGGACTCCTCTGAACAAACCTGAACAGACAAAGAGACAGGCAGATGTCAGGTAGCTATACAGGTAGATGTCAGGTAGATAGCAGGTAGATATCAGGTAGATATCAGGTAGATAACAGGTAGATATACAGGTAGATATCGGGTAGCTATCAGGTAGATAGCGGGTAGATAGCAGGTAGATATCCAGGTAGATAGCAGGTAGATATACAGGTAGATAGCAGGTAGATAACAGGTAGATAGCAGGTAGATATACAGGTAGATAGCAGGTAGATAGCAGGTAGATATCAGGTAGATAGCGGGTAGATAGCAGGTAGATATCCAGGTAGATAGCAGGTAGATATACAGGTAGATAGCAGG
>CAKAOJ020000438.1:447500-512500 GCA_916701645.2 Sebastolobus alascanus | reverse complement strand
CTCACCTGAAGATAACAGCCAATCGGTCAAGCCAGACGGTGGGATCAGCTGATTTACCGTTTGTAGATTCTTCAGCCAAAAGCTGAAAAAAAGACATAAACTCTGGTTTTAGTTTGAATATTTGAGCTTTTATTCTGTCGTAAAGACAGGTGAGGGGGACGGACAGGTGAGGGGGACGGACAGGTGAGGGGGACGGACAGGTGAGGAGGACAGACAGGTGAGGGGGACAGACAGGTGAGGAGGACAGACAGGTGAGGAGGACAGACAGGTGAGGAGGACAGACAGGTGAGGAGGACAGACAGGTGAGGGGGACAGACAGGTGAGGAGGACAGACAGGTGAGGGGGACAGACAGGTGAGGAGGACAGACAGGTGAGGAGGACAGACAGGTGAGGGGGACAGACAGGTGAGGAGGACAGACAGGTGAGGGGGACAGACAGGTGAGGGGACAGACCAGGTGAGGAGGACAGACAGGTGAGGGGGACAGACAGGTGAGGAGGACAGACAGGTGAGGGGGACAGACAGGTGAGGAGGACAGACAGGTGAGGGGGACAGACAGGTGAGGGGACAGACAGGTGAGGGGACAGACAGGTGAGGGGACAAACAGGTGAGGGGGACAGACAGATGAGGAGGACAGACAGGTGAGAGGACATACAGGTGAGGAGGACAGACAGGTGAGGAGGACAGACAGGTGAGGGGGACAGACAGGTGAGGAGGACAGACAGGTGAGGGGGACAGACAGGTGAGGAGGACAGACAGGTGAGGAGGACAGACAGGTGAGGAGGACAGACAGGTGAGGAGGGACAGACAGGTGAGGGGGACAGACAGGTGAGGGGGACATACAGGTGAGGAGGACAGACAGGTGAGGTGGACAGACAGGTGAGGGGGACAGACAGGTGAGGAGGACAGACAGGTGAGGGGGACAGACAGGTGAGGAGGACAGACAGGTGAGGAGGACAGACAGGTGAGGAGGACAGACAGGTGAGGAGGGACAGACAGGTGAGGAGGACAGACAGGTGAGGGGGACAGACAGGTGAGGGAGGACAGACAGGTGAGGGGGACAGACAGGTGAGGGGGACAGACAGGTGAGGAGGACAGACAGGTGAGGGGGACAGACAGGTGCAGGAGGACAGACAGGTGAGGGGGACAGACAGGTGAGGAGGACAGACAGGTGAGGGGGACAGACAGGTGAGGAGGACGGACAGGTGAGGGGGACAGACAGGTGAGGAGGACAGACAGGTGAGGGGGACAGACAGGTGAGGAGGACAGACAGGTGAGGAGGACAGACAGGTGAGGGGGACAGACAGGTGAGGAGGACAGACAGGTGAGGGGGACAGACAGGTGAGGAGGACAGACAGGTGAGGGGGACAGACAGGTGAGGGGGACAGACAGGTGAGGAGGACAGACAGGTGAGGGGGACAAACAGGTGAGGAGGACAGACAGATGAGGGGGACAGACAGGTGAGAGGGACATACAGGTGAGGAGGACAGACAGGTGAGGAGGACAGACAGGTGAGGGGGACAGACAGGTGAGGAGGACAGACAGGTGAGGGGGACAGACAGGTGAGGAGGACAGACAGGTGAGGGGGACAGACAGGTGAGGAGGACAGACAGGTGAGGGGGACAGACAGGTGAGGAGGACAGACAGGTGAGGGGGACAGACAGGTGAGGGGGACAGACAGGTGAGGAGGACAGACAGGTGAGGGGGACAGACAGGTGAGGAGGACAGACAGGTGAGGGGGACAGACAGGTGAGGAGGACAGACAGGTGAGGGGGACAGACAGATGAGGGGGACAGACAGGTGACTGACCTTTTTTAGAGCCATGACCTGAACAGCACAGAGATCACTGAGACACTCTGCGATCTTCTCCAGAGGAAGACGAGCCAGGACCAGAGCCGTACCTGTACAGGTAAATAAACAGACTGTGACATCATCGACACACACACATATAGATATATATATATATATATCTATATGTGTGTTGACACGGCTCTTACCCTACACCTGTACCGACCTGATGATGTCACTACAGGTGTAATGACCTGATGATGTCACTACAGGTGTAATGACCTGATGATGTCACTACAGGTGTAATGACCTGATGATGTCACTACAGGTGTAATGACCTGATGATGTCACTACAGGTGTACTGACCTGATGATGTCACTACAGGTGTAATGACCTGATGATGTCACTACAGGTGTACTGACCTGATGATGTCACTACAGGTGTACGGACCTGATGATGTCACTACAGGTGTACGGACCTGATGATGTCACTACAGGTGTACTGACCTGATGATGTCACTACAGGTGTACGGACCTGATGATGTCACTACAGGTGTACTGACCTGATGATGTCACTACAGGTGTAATGACCTGATGATGTCACTACAGGTGTACTGACCTGATGATGTCACTACAGGTGTAATGACCTGATGATGTCACTACAGGTGTAATGACCTGATGATGTCACTACAGGTGTAATGACCTGATGATGTCACTACAGGTGTACTGACCTGATGATGTCACTACAGGTGTAATGACCTGATGATGTCACTACAGGTGTACTGACCTGATGATGTCACTACAGGTGTACGGACCTGATGATGTCACTACAGGTGTACGGACCTGATGATGTCACTACAGGTGTAATGACCTGATGATGTCACTACAGGTGTATTACAGGTGTACTGACCTGATGATGTCACTACAGGTGTACTGACCTGATGATGTCACTACAGGTGTACTGACCTGATGATGTCACTACAGGTGTACTGACCTGATGATGTCACTACAGGTGTATTACAGGTGTACTAACGTACCTTTAAGCAGTCCTACAGCGGCCTCAGTGGACAGCGCGAAGGAGTCGAGGGCTCGAGCGATGTCCAGCAGACCCTGGAAGTGTTGAGCCATGTGATCTCTGCACACTGAACAGATGTTGTGAATGGCCTTCGCTGCTGCTGAAGCCAGAGTTTTCTCTCTGAGGCCTTTCATCAGATAGTTCAACACGGGGTCTAACAGGAAGAGGAAATACAGAGTCAGAGTCAACTAAAGAAAAGTTCCAACTCACAGAACCAAGACAATATAGATAGGTTCCGTTTAACAAACAATCAAGGATACATAATATTATAATATGCAACATTATATATATATATATATATATATATATATATATATACTGTATATACACTGATCAGCCAGAACATTAAGACAGCTGTGAGGTGAAGTGAATAATATGGATTATCTGGTTACCATGGCACCTGGCAGAGGGGGGGGGGGGGGGTATATTAGACAGCAAGTGAACATTTTTTAACTTGGTGTTGGAAGCAGAAAAAATGGGCCATCGTAAGTATGTGAGCGACTTTGACAAGGGCTAAATAGTGCTGGCTAGACGACTGGCTCAGAACATCTCCAGAACTGAAGCTCCGATAAACCAGGGACCGGGTCAGACCCGAGGCTGTGGGGAGCGAAGGCTGGCCCGTGTTGTCCGATCCAATAGAAGAGCTACTGGAGCTCAAACTGCTGAAAAAGTTAATGCTGGTTCTGATAGAAAGGTGTCAGAACACACAGACTATCTCAGTTTGTTGCGTATGTGGACCGGTCAGGGTGCCGGTGCTGACCCGGGTCCACCGCCGGTAGTTTTTATGTAGCTTCAGTAGTTTTTATGTAGCTTCAGTAGTTTTTATGTAGCTTCAGTAGTTTTTGTATAGCTTCAGTAGTTTTTGTATAGCTTCAGTAGTTTTTGTATAGCTTCAGTAGTTTTTGTATAGCTTCAGTAGTTTTTTTTAAAATAGAGACGAGGGACTCTCCAGGAAAAAGAGAGGCGGAGGATTAAGGTCTTCAGCTTCACTGGCCTGGTGTGATCAGAGGAACACTGTGGGAACCGTCTGCTCCCCCGACCTACAGAACCTCGTGCCACGGTGTCAGCCTCTTTGTTACCCCGGGAGTTTACATCTATAACCGGTGTTTATATTCCCCCCCATTTGACACATTTGACCCTCTGCTAGCCCCCCCCCCGGCCTCCACTGATAACCTGAGCTGTCTCATTGCCTCCTGAAATTGTTTAATCCAGGTTCAACCAAGCACTTTGTTTTGTAAAAGTGCTGTATAAATAAAATGTATTATTATCAATATTATTATTGTTATAAACACACAGTAACAGTGAACCTTAAAACAAGTGTTTATCCCTGAAATTTCAGACTCCAACACACTGATGTTCAGACAGAAAACTGTGAAATATCAAACTGCAGGAGCAGAAACAGGAAGTATATGACGTTTCTCTCATTCATTGAAAACAACAGTTGCAGGTCTGAATCGGATTAGATCAGACTATTAAAACATCAGTCTGAACCGCAACCAGCAGCAGGATTTAGTTTTAAATCATGAACTCGTACCGAGGAATCTTGGGTTTCTGTCCACGACCTCACTCATCTCTCCGACCAGCTCGATGCTCGTATAACGAACCGCCATATGGACGCTTTCCGGAAGTAAAACCACCTGCTGCAACACCTCCGAGAGCGTCGGGTTGTTCTCTCTGAAAGATAAACACAAACTGAGTAATTTGAACTTTAAATGTATTAATGAAATGTGTTCCTGACGGCGCCGGGTTGTTCTCTCTTACAGTAACAGATTCAAAGGGTATAATCAGTTTATACAAAGTTTACAGAAAGAGAATCACACGGCAGGAGGATTAGGGTTAGTAGAAGAACTGGTATCTTTAACATGTTTCAGTGTTCGCTAAATATTTTCATCCTGTACTGAAGGAAACAACATTTTGATGATAAAACAAAACTTCAGATACTCACGGATCAACACTTTTAGCGATCGCAGCCATGATGAATAGAACAGCTTCCGTCACCTCCCAGGAAGGGTTCCCTTCTTTTAACGTAGAATATAACTGAGAGCAAACAGAGGACGTCTTTTAACGTAGAATATAACTGAGAGCAAACAGAGGACGTCTTTTTACGTAGAATATAACTGAGAACAAACAGAGAACGTCTTTTAACGTAGAATATAACTGAGAACAAACAGGACGTCTTTTAACGTAGAATATAACTGAGAGCAAACAGAGGACGTCTTTTAACGTAGAATATAACTGAGAACAAACAGAGAACGTCTTTTAACGTAGAATATAACTGAGAACAAACAGAGGACGTCTTTTAACGTAGAATATAACTGAGAACAAACTGAGAACGTCTTTTAACGTAGAATATAACTGAGAACAAACAGAGGACGTCTTTTAACGTAGAATATAACTGAGAGCAAACAGAGAACGTCTTTAACGTAGAATATAACTGAGAATCAAACAGAGGAGAACATTTAAGAACATAATCTATCCACATGTTCACCCAATACAAAACAAGCCTTGTGTTGTGGATCAAAGCGGAGTTTACCTGAGAGAAACACTCCATTGATCCAACCAGAAAAATGACGTCTTTAACGAGGTCAGAAACTCTCATCCTGAACTCCCCAAAATCATCTGTGTCTTCTGGGATCCCCTCCTGTTGGGTCAAAACAATTCACACAATTAGACCGTTCACATCTTTCTGCCAAAAATGATGGGATAATAAAGCCAGACTAATCAAGTTCTGGTTGAGGATTTCATCAGTTATAGGTGGTTTTGTGTAGACCTGATCAGGTGACTCACGTGATCTGGATCCAGTTGACAGTGTCGGGCCAAACAGTGCAGAAGTCTCTGGATGTACGGTCTGAAGATGGTGTGGAGAGCTGCATCATTTATTTTATACAGATGTTCTCCGAGACGGTACCAGAAGTTAAAGGAGATCTCTACAACCTGGATCAGAACAAAGACCAGAACACAGGGAGACCAGGACCGATGATTATCATCACAAGTTAAAGGAGATCTAGTAGTAGTGTCAGTGTACTGGTGTTGTGGTTGTTTCTGTACCTCGTACTGCAGGTGTTGTAGTGTCAGTGTACTGGTGTTATGGTTATTTCTGTACCTCGTACTGCAGGTGTTGTAGTGTCAGTGTACTGGTGTTATGGTTATTTCTGTGCCTCGTACTGCGGGTGTTGTAGTGTCAGTGTACTGGTGTTGTGGTTATTTCTGTACCTCGTACTGCAGGTGTTGTAGTGAAGGTGCACTGGTGTTGTGGTTGTTTCTGTACCTCGTACTGCGGGTGTTGTAGTGTCAGTGTACTGGTGTTGTGGTTGTTTCTGTACCTCGTACTGTGGGTGTTGTAGTGTCAGTGTACTGGTGTTGTGGTTATTTCTGTACCTCGTACTGCAGGTGTTGTAGTGTCAGTGTGCTGGTGTTGTGGTTGTTTCCGTACCTCGTACTGTAGGTGTTGTAGTGTCAGTGTACTGGTGTTGTGGTTGTTTCTGTACCTCGTACTGCAGGTGTTGTAGTGTCAGTGTACTGGTGTTGTGGTTGTTTCTGTACCTCGTACTGCAGGTGTTGTAGTGTCAGTGTGCTGGTGTTGTGGTTGTTTCTGTACCTCGTACTGCAGGTGTTGTAGTGTCAGTGTACTGGTGTTGTGGTTGTTTCTGTACCTCGTACTGCAGGTGTTGTAGTGTCAGTGTACTGGTGTTGTGGTTGTTTCTGTACCTCGTACTGCAGGTGTTGTAGTGTCAGTGTGCTGGTGTTGTGGTTGTTTCTGTACCTCGTACTGTGGGTGTTGTAGTGTCAGTGTGCTGGTGTTGTGGTTGTTTCTGTACCTCGTACTGTGGGTGTTGTAGTGTCAGTGTACTGGTGTTGTGGTTGTTTCTGTACCTCGTACTGTGGGTGTTGTAGTGTCAGTGTGCTGGTGTTGTGGTTGTTTCTGTACCTCGTACTGCAGGTGTTGTAGTGTCAGTGTACTGGTGTTGTGGTTGTTTCTGTACCTCGTACTGTGGGTGTTGTAGTGTCAGTGTGCTGGTGTTGTGGTTGTTTCTGTACCTCGTACTGCAGGTGTTGTAGTGTCAGTGTGCTGGTGTTGTGGTTGTTTCTGTACCTCGTACTGCAGGTGTTGTAGTGTCAGTGTACTGGTGTTGTGGTTGTTTCTGTACCTCGTACTGCAGGTGTTGTAGTGTCAGTGTGCTGGTGTTGTGGTTGTTTCTGTACCTCGTACTGTGGGTGTTGTAGTGTCAGTGTGCTGGTGTTGTGGTTGTTTCTGTACCTCGTACTGCAGGTGTTGTAGTGTCAGTGTGCTGGTGTTGTGGTTGTTTCCGTACCTCGTACTGTGGGTGTTGTAGTGTCAGTGTACTGGTGTTGTGGTTGTTTCTGTACCTCGTACTGTAGGTGTTGTAGTGTCAGTGTACTGGTGTTGTGGTTGTTTCCGTACCTCGTACTGCAGGTGTTGTAGTGTCAGTGTACTGGTGTTATGGTTGTTTCTGTACCTCGTACTGCAGGTGTTGTAGTGTCAGTGTGCTGGTGTTGTGGTTATTTCTGTACCTCGTACTGCAGGTGTTGTAGTGTCAGTGTACTGGTGTTGTGGTTGTTTCTGTACCTCGTACTGCGGGTGTTGTAGTGTCAGTGTACTGGTGTTGTGGTTGTTTCTGTACCTCGTACTGCAGGTGTTGTAGTGTCAGTGTACTGGTGTTGTGGTTGTTTCCGTACCTCGTACTGCGGGTGTCCTGCACAGATCAGCAGCAGCTCCAGTGTCCTCAGGTCTCCCATACCTTGGCCTGGACTCCTGACGGTCGTCTCTAAAAATGTCTCGCAGAGTTCGGTGAAGATCCTGCAGTAGTTCAGCACTCTGAAAGCACAAATCAAACTGATAACACCGATCGTACACTGAACAACACAGTCACAAACTGTTTCCTGCGTGTCCTCACTTGTCGAGGTCTTCTCGGGCCACGGCCATGTGATACGCCGTCTCCAGCGTCAGAACGCCCTGGAAGAGCTGCAGAGCTAACGCCATGTTGGTCTCCACGTTTTCTATGGCGTAGAGAGCCGAGCAGACGCAGTCGGACGCAGACTCGTGGAGGTTGGTCGATGTTTCATCCCTCTGCTGTGGAAACACAGTAATGAATGTGACGGTTTCATACATACTCTTAGATGATGCATGACAATCCTTGATGTAAACAGGAAGCGGGCGTCCCTGTAAACCTGTCAGATCAGTATAATATATAATATAATAATAATAATATATAAACGTGTGACTCTCACCAGGACTTGGAAGAGGACCATGAGCAGCTGGTTACTGGCCATGAAGTTACTGTCCAGGACTCCCAGGTTGAACCAGCTGCCCAAACAGCGAAAGACCTTGATGAGCATCTTCTCATCGCTACCCGCCTTCTCCACACACGACGTCTAGAATAAAATAGAAACAATAGAGTGAGGATTATTACTGTTTCAGTCTGAGATACAGGTTTATTTGGTTTTAACTCATGTATGTGTCAGCGACAGAACGATAAACATGGTCTTGTTGCCATCATTGTCCCTGGTGTTTACACCACAAACTGCACTCACTGTCTGACATTACAACAAATCAAAGACTGGAAATCTCAAACAAAAACACAGACAATCAATAAACATGTTAGAGAAGCAGACAAGGTAGAAGATAACCTGGAATGTATATATACTGTATAATAATAATAATAATAATCACATCATAAAACACAACACCAGTGAAAATTATTTTAGACGCATAAAGGAAACAAAACGTTTTTTGATTTGTAATTTTAAAGTTCTGATGTGATGAAAATGTGGTGAAATACACTCTGGTTCACGGGAAAAACACCAGAGACAAACTTTACCGTTAAAAGGTAAGTAACTAGGTAGATTTAGTTATGAAAAATACTGAATCATGTTACTATTCTAACTTAATGTACCCTTGAAATAACTTACCCAAGCCCCAAACCAAGATTTAACTGACAGAGAGATATTACTGGTTACGTTGCAGATTCAGATTTTACTCACAAAACATAACAATTAAAATAAGATGCATTATTGTTCATTTAACTATCCGGCATCATGTTAGAACTGAAAGCTCCACCATGAACAGGCATTAAGAACATTTAAGTACATTGTGCTTATAAAACCTCTCTTTCACTCTTCACTGGAAGTAAACATCTGAATGCAGGACTTTTACTGTGTGGTACTAATAGTTTTACTATTAATGGTTCATAGTTTTACTATTAATGGTTCATAGTTTTATTATTAATAGTCAACAGTTTTACAATTAATAGTTAGGTTTTACTATTAATAGTTAAGAGTTTTACTATTAATAGTTACGTTTTTCTATTAATAGTTAAGTTTTTCTATTAATAGTTTTACTATTAATAGTTCATAGTTTTACTATTAATGGTTAATAGTTTTATTATTAATAGTCAACAGTTTCACTATTAATAGTTAGGTTTTACTATTAATAGTTAAGAGTTTTACTATTAATAGTTAAGAGTTTTACTATTAATAGTTACGTTTTTCTATTAATAGTTAAGTTTTACTATTAATAGTTTTACTATTAATAGTTCATAGTTTAACTATTAATGGTTAATAGTTTTATTATTAATAGTTAACAGTACCATCCATGGAACGTAGACTCTAACGTTAGTATATCTACAGTCTGCCGGCTGCAGAGCTGAAAGTGCGATTTAACGTTATCCAGCGAAGCTGAAAGAGTGAAACTAACCAGCAAAGTGACGACGGTGCTGGAGTAATACGCCAGATCCTCGATGATTTCTGTCCTACGATTGGCTCCGATTCGTAGAGATCGACTGTGGACTTCCTCCGGCAGCACAGTGAGAATCTCTATGAGGAAGGGCATCGAGCTGATGTCATTGTTGTACCTGAGAGGGGGCGGAGACATGGACAGGTGAGTCAGAACGTCAATATCTGAATCTGATTTTACAAACACAAACGTGTACACGAGATTCTGAATCCCAACGGGAATACTCCTGCTAAAATAAAGGTTAAATATATAAAATAAACCTGACAGGTGCGAAAGTTACAGGTAAACGTCCTGCAGGTGTGAAGGTTACAGGTAAACGTCCTGCAGGTGTGAAGGTTACAGGTAAACGCCCTGCAGATGCTTTAAAAACCTCAGTGCAGGTGTGAAACACGTCTATGACCATCAATGAGTATTTTGAGTAACAGGCTTCTGCTGACTGATCCGGTGGCCATATTTGTAGTTCCTGTCTACAGTCAACAACATGTACTTCATGTAATCATTCAGTCATTTGGTTGTGTAAATTCTTACTTTTCTATGAGCGTGTGAACACATCCTTTCCACGAGGCCATCTGAAGGGCGAGATCTGCGATGGCTAGAGCCAGCTGAGAAAACAAATCAACAAAAACATGATCAGTAAAGTGAATTAAACACTTTAATTTACTGGATAAATACAAGCAGACCTCCTCTTCAGCTCTCTTCAGGTCTGATGATACTCAGTTATATCAACCTTAAAGACATATATCAAGTATTAATTAAATTATTACTTATTATAAATACTTATATAAACTTTAAAGACTTATATAATTTATGAATTAAATTATGACTTATTATAAATACTTATATATACTTTAAAGTCTTGTGAAAATTATTAATTAAATTATTACTTATTCTTAATACTTATATAAACTTTAAAGTCTTATATAATTTATTAATTAAATTATTACTTATTCTTAATACTTATATAAACTTTAAAGTCTTATATAATTTATTAATTAAATTATTACTTATTATAGATATTTATATAAACTTTAAAGACTTACAGTATATAAATGATTAATAAAATAAGCAATTATTATATATACTTTAAAGAAGTCCTTCTTGTTTTGTCTCTGTTGTAAACTGTGAAAACCAGCAGCTGATGCAACCAATAAGTCGAACAAGCTAGAAAACACTTCCTGTTGAAACGTGTCAGAACAGAGTTCTTGAAGTTCCTGGTTAGTATCCGGTTACTTTAACAGGTGTTCAGTGTTCACACCTTCAGTTCTCACTGTTCGGTATCTGTCCAATTCAAGGTTTCATTGATCAGAAACAATCCCATAATGTTGTTATGGTAACATGAGGAAGTGATCAGCTGTCGACACTCATCAGGTTGTGAAACATGAATCTGAAGTTACAACATTACAACTGCACTGTGGCTGACAAAAAAGCACTACAGAGAGTCATTAAATCAGCACAGGACATTATAAACACACATCTACCCTCTCTCACTGACATATACAGAGCCCGATGCCTGAGGCGAGCTACGAACAGAATCCAGGACTCATCTCACCCACCTGTTCACTCTGCTGCCCTCTGGGCGGCGCTTTAGGTCTATCAAGACCTGCAGCTCTAACTCCTGAACAGGTTTTATCCATAGGCCATAAGAGAACTGAACTCTCAGTAGTAATTACACACGGTATCACGGCTAAGTGCAATAAAAATATCCCGCTGGAATTGTGCAAAGTTTCGTTGTACAGCTGTGCAATGACAATAAAGGCATTCATTCATGATTGTTGTAATAAAATAGTTCACCAGATGTTTCTGATTGTTATAATAAAATAATTCCCCAGATGTTCCTGATTGTTATAATAAAATAGTTCACCAGATGTTTCTGATTGTTATAATAAAATAGTTCCCCAGATGTTCCTGATTGTTATAATAAAATAGTTCACCAGATGTATCTGATTGTTATAATAAAATAGTTCCCCAGATGTTCCTGATAGTTATAATAAAATAATTCCCCAGATGTTCCTGATTGTTATAATAAAATAGTTCATCAGATGTTTCTGATTGTTATAATAAAATAGTTCCCCAGATGTTCCTGATAGTTATAATAAAATAATTCCCCAGATGTTCCTGATTGTTATAATAAAATAGTTCACCAGATGTTTCTGATTGTTATAATAAAATAGTTCCCCAGATGTTCCAGATGTTCCTGATAGTTATAATAAAATAGTTCCCCAGATGTTCCTGGAAGTTATAATAAAATAGTTCCCCAGATGTTCCAGATGTTCCTGATAGTTATAATAAAATAGTTCACCAGATGTTCCTGATAGTTATAATAAAATATTTCACCAGATGTTCCTGATTGTTGTAATAAAATAGTTCACCAGATGTTCCTGATTGTTGTAATAAAATAGTTCACCAGATGTTCCTGATAGTTATAATAAAATAGTTCCCCAGATGTTCCTGATAGTTATAATAAAATAGTTCCCCAGATGTTCCTGATTGTTATAATAAAATAATTCCCCAGATGTTCCTGATTGTTAAAATAAAATAGTTCCCCAGATGTTCCTGATAGTTATAATAAAATAGTTCCCCAGATGTTCCTGATTGTTATAATAAAATAATTCCCCAGATGTTCCTGATTGTTAAAATAAAATAGTTCCCCAGATGTTCCTGATAGTTATAATAAAATAGTTCACCAGATGTTCCTGATTGTTATAATAAAATAATTCCCCAGATGTTCCTGATTGTTATAATAAAATAGTTCCCCAGATGTTCCTGATTGTTATAATAAAATAGTTCCCCAGATGTTCCTGATTGTTATAATAAAATAATTCCCCAGATGTTCCTGATTGTTATAATAAAATAATTCCCCAGATGTTCCTGATAGTTATAATAAAATAATTCACCAGATGTTCCTGATTGTTATAATAAAATAGTTCCCCAGATGTTCCTGAGTTATAATAAAATAGTTCACCAGATGTTCCTGATTGTTATAATAAAATAATTCCCCAGATGTTCCAGATAGTTATAATAAAATAGTTCCCCAGATGTTCCTGATTGTTATAATAAAATAGTTCCCCAGATGTTCCTGATTGTTATAATAAAATAGTTCCCCAGATGTTCCTGATAGTTATAATAAAATAGTTCCCCAGATGTTCCAGATGTTCCTGATAGTTATAATAAAATAGTTCCCCAGATGTTCCAGATGTTCCTGATGCTGTACTGTAACACCTGTTACACCTCTACCACCAGGAGGTGAGACGGTTTACCTGTGTGACGATGATGGGCGACAGGTCTTTGAGGTTCTGGATGTGGGTCAGCAGCGAGTCTCGCAGTGCATTGTGGGTCTCGGGTGGAAGCTCGTAGAAGGACGTTTGGATCTTCATCTTCATGGTCTGAGCAGCAAAGTAACACGACTCCACGTCCTGTTTGAGCTGCAGCAGCTGATCGGAGATCTCCCACGCATACATCTGTGGGACAGGAAGTGATGTCATTACAGCTGAGAAGCTCACCGACAACTTTATTAGTTTCATTTCTCTGCATCACATAGACCAGGGAGACCAGGTAGACCAGGGAGACCAGGTAGACCAGGTAGACCAGGTAGACCAGGTAGACCAGGTAGAGCAGGTAGAGCCACAGACTTAAAAACACATCTGGAACATCTTTCTTAAAATAATAATAATAATAATAATAATAAAAATAATAATAATAATAATAATAATAATAAAATTAACATTAATGATAACAATAATGATAATAATAATAATGGTAATAATGAAAATAATAATGATAATAATAACATTAATGATAATAATAATAACAACAATAACATTAATAATAATAATAATAACAACAATAACAATAATAATAAATAATAATAATAACAATAATAATATTTGCTTTTATTATTAGATGTTTCTCTGTAAAATGAATGTAGTTTGTTAAGAAAAGTGCTGAACACAAAGTTTTTTTTTTATTATTATTATTATTATTATTATTATTATTATTATTATTAT
This sequence comes from Sebastolobus alascanus, assembly GCA_916701645.2. NCBI lineage: Eukaryota > Metazoa > Chordata > Actinopteri > Perciformes > Sebastidae > Sebastolobus > Sebastolobus alascanus. The sequence continues at coordinate 498,882 of CAKAOJ020000438.1, read as the reverse complement.
TATGAATTGACAGGAAGGAGAACGTGTCATTGTGACCCTGTAGAGGTTCGGCCCCCTCGGGTCGGGAACCGCTGATCCGTAGGACAGAATGTTGTTGTTCATGACTTCTTCTATGACTTCAGACCTGATCAGACCCGGTGAGACCCGGTAAGACCTGGTCGGACCTGGTCGGACCTGATCGGACCTGGTAAGACCTGATCAGACCTGATCAGACCTGGTGAGACCCGGTCGGACCTGGTGAGACCCGGTCGGACCTGGTGAGACCCGGTCGGACCTGGTAAGACCTGGTCGGACCTGGACCCCGTCACACCATCAGGTCTCATATCATCTGTATGTTCCTGAATATGAAGCTACCAGCACAGTCTCTGATCTAAAACCTGGACTCTGAGTCCAACAAACCACCAGAACATAAAGTAACATCTGCGTTTCCAGCAGACCTCCGACAGGTCTGATCAGGATCTACGGAGTCCTGACTGTAGACCTGATCCTGAATCTGAAGGAAGACTTACACTGGTTGATGTGGGATTTCTTACTGTCCCAATTTGGGCTGTTGGTCACACGAGGACCAGAATCTGCTGAACCAGATCCATCAGACTGACACTGATGACAACAACAGCACCACAGCAGTAATCAGCAGTAATCAGCAGTAAACAGGAGTCACGAGGGGGAACCTGAACCCAGTCCTGGTCTAGTTTCTGCCACGCCCTGATACCAACACTTCCTGATCATAAAGTCCCACCAACAGCTGTCTGATGTTAGTGTGAACCCGTCATGAACCACCGAGATGCCGGACTCGGTCCGGACTCGGTCTGGACTCGGTCCGGACTCGGTCTGGACTCGGTCTGGACCCGGTCCGGATCACAGATCTGATCCTCTGCAGGTCTCTGCAGGTCCAGATCAGCTGCAGCTGTGCAGAGGATCGTTCAACATGCACGGAACTAAAATGTCCCATTTCTGAATGGAGTTTAGTTTCCGGCTCTGCTCGCCGTTAACCCGAGCCAGACCCGGGTCAGCGGTCAGTACCGGTTAGACTAACCGAACCTGTTTGACTCGTGTGTTTACTGCAGCAGAGCTAACATGCTAACATGCTAACAGGCCTCCTGAACTCCTCAGAGACTCAGAAGCTCCGGATCAATAAACAGCTTTTAAACCCGTAACCATGGAAACCACCGCGGTTCTGTTGGTGTTCTGACCCGACAGCAGGCAGCTGATGAAGCTACAGGCTCAGCTAACGGAACCAGTTGCTGTTTGGATCCATTCATTTAGCTAGCTTAGCTTAGCTATGATGCTAACGTGAAGCTGCGGTTCCTCTGAGCCTGCGCAGTTCGGTTCGGCTCTCCTTTCGGGACCAGCTCTGTTAAAACCCGGTCCAGTTAGACCATAGTGGATCCCCATCCGGACCCCCCGTCCTCCGGACCCCCGGTCCCCCCGGTCCGGTTCTCCCGGCCTCTCCCTTTTCTTACCGATCTCTGGAGCTCTCCGAGCCACACGGAGGCTCGCTCCTTTCCGGCCGGGTCCGGGTCGTGGTACAGGGCCTGGACCGCCTGGTAGACCAGAGACAGGTTCGGTTTGCCCCCCTCCATAGCTGGCGTCAGAAGCAGCGAGCAGATAAGGCAGAAAGTTGATCAACACGGCGGATCTGAGGGAGTCCTACACGGTCTGTGTGTCGACCGCCATCTCGCACAGGCTTCCCGCGTGCAACCACGATCATCTCCCGGCAGGAAACACAGGCAGAAACATTAGTTCCGCTCCGTCAGGATGGGGAGCGATTCACACAGAGCGCCGCTCTTCTTCTTCTCCTGTTCCGGTTTAATGTCGGGTGGTATCCAGAGTTCAGGTGCACTAGCGCCGCCTACTGTCCATAACACCCCCCCCTAACCCCCCCCACCCCCCCCACCCCCCTGAGACCACAGAGACCCCTTCCGGTCTTCTTTAGGGGGAGACAGCAGGTCTTCAGTAGAGGTCACATAGAGGTGGTGTACATCATCTGAAAGCTGGAACCTGAAGATTAATCTGAGATGCAGCCCAGCACTGTGTACATTATTTAATTCATTCATTCATTAATTAATTAACATAAATTTGTGAAAGTGCATAAGGGCTTAGAGCATGATTATAGAAGTGTGTGGTGGTCATTCCCATGCTCTATTATGTCTCATAAGTTGTTGCAGCAGTTTTTGTGTTGATATCATTTGTTGCGGTTATTATAATTATGAGGGTTATGTTTTATTTAATTTCTATGGTCATAACAGTGTTTCTCAATCTGTGGTCCAGAGACCAGTGGAGGTCCTTCACACAGTTCTGCTGGTCTTCAGTAAAAGAGTTAAAGCTCAGCTTCAGTTTTCTCCACAAATCATTTTCAAATAACTTTGCTCTTTATATTAATTTATCCTTAATTATTTACTCTTTAAGTTAATTATTAATGGGAGACAAGAATACATTATTATTATTATTATTATTATTATTATTATTATTATTATTATTATTAAGTTCAACACTATAATCTTATGGTGAATAAATGAATGACGTCCACCCTGTAGTGTCTATTTGTCCATACATCAAAATGAAACTTGAAACAAAGTTTAAATCAAAAGAAGTTTATTTTTATGTTCTGTTGTTATTTATTTAACATGTCCTGTAAACACCGGAGGTGTCTCAAACCCAACCTAAAATACAACAGAACAAGGAAAGAACATACTAAATCTAATACTCAAAACATTACACAGTATTCTCCACATGCTGCTTTAAGGATTAAAATCAGAGAGTTCCCTCAATAAAAATCTCACAACTTCATATAAACATAGAAAAATATTTATATCCCCAAAGAAAACTGACTTTAATGTGAAAAGCGATGTAAATGAGTAAAGTCATAAAAGTGTTGATGTTAGTTGTGTTTCATGCTCCAAACTGAGGTCATATCATACCCATGCTTCATAAAACTCACAGCCTGGTTATGATACAGCCTCAGCTCTGAAGATGGGTCAATCATCACTTTTATATCACAACTTTATTAAAACACTGTCAGTCTTCAGAGAGAAACACAAACGCACTTTAAAACAAAGTAGTGAAGACAAGTTGGTCCTAAAAAGTTATTAGAAGATTTAACATCAGAAGAAATTTTCTTCAACATTAAAACGAGAGACATATGAATGAAGTCATACGGACATTTAACATTTAACATCTAACATTTAACATTTAACATTTAACATTTAACATTTAACATTTAACATTTAACATTTAACATCTAACATCTAACATTTAACATTTAACACTTAACATTTAACATTTACATTTAACATTTTATATTTAACACTTACATTTAACATCTAACATCTAACATTTAACATTTAACATTTAACATTTACATTTAACATCTAACATTTAACATTTAACATTTAAGATTTAACATTTAACACTTAACATTTAATATTTACATATAACATTTAACATTTAACATTTAACATTTAACATCTAACATTTACATTTACATTTACATTTGTTCAGTTCTGATGAACTGATGAGGAGAAAACTTACGTTTGTATCTGCAACTTTAACTCTTTCCTCGACACTGTGAAGTGATAAAAGTGAAGATGAAGTGATGAAGGAGCAGTGGAGTGTTGATTTGACTCGTCCTGTGAAGATGAGAGATGAAGTGATGAAGAGATGAAGTGATGAAGTGATGAAGTGATGAAGAGATGAAATGATGAAGTGATGAAATGATGAAGTGATGAAGAGATGAAGTGATGAAGTGATGAAGAGATGAAGTGATGAAGAGATGAAGTGATGAAGAGATGAAGTGATGAAGTGATGAAGTGATGAAGAGATGAAATGATGAAGTGATGAAGTGATGAAGTGATGAAGAGGAAGTGATGAAGTGATGAAGAGATGAAGTGATGAAGTGATAAAGTGATGAAGTGATGAAGTGATGAAGTGATGAAGTGATGAAGAGATGAAATGATGAAGTGATGAAATGATGAAGTGATGAAGAGATGAAGTGATGAAGTGATGAAGAGATGAAGTGATGAAGTGATGAAGTGATAAAGTGATGAAGAGATGAAGTGATGAAGTGATGAAGAGATGAAGTGATGAAGAGGAAGTGATGAAGTGATGAAGAGATGAAGTGATGAAGTGATAAAGTGATGAAGTGATGAAGAGATGAAGTGATGAAGTGATGAAGAGATGAAGTGATGAAGAGGAAGTGATGAAGTGATGAAGAGATGAAGTGATGAAGTGATAAAGTGATGAAGTGATGAAGGAGCAGAGGAGTGTTGTTGATTTGACTCGTCCTGTGAAGATGAAACGATGGAGACGTGGAGGCTTTTTAAAAAGGAGGCAGATTTATGTCTTTATCCTCGTCCTCAGATTAACCCTTCGTCATTTCAGGCTAGTTTAAACCGGTTTAAACCGGTTTAAACCAGTTTAGACAGAGTTGTGAGGTCTTTTTGCCTTTAATCTGATGATCTGAGAATGTTTTGAGGATTTTGAGGATTGAGTAGGACGGCCTGCGCAGGTAAATCTCAAAGATCCGGATTATTAGATTAGATCTGCAGTCACACAGACTGAAAACTAAAAGGTTCTTATTGGATTTCTCTCTGCCGACCACCTGCTGCTGCTGCTGCTGACAACATCACTGTGGTTTCTACTACATAACTACATTTTATTTATTCATACAGATACTTTACACAGGTTAGAATGATCATATAAAGCTACACACTAAAATATACAACACACAACATTAATCACAAATGAAAACTTCATTAAACAAAGATGTCGACAATGTAATCAAAACAAAAATAGATTTCTCTTTTTTTCTTAATAATAATAATGATAATACTACTACTACTAATAATAATGATAATACTTCTAATTATAATAATACTAATAATAATAATCATCATCATAATAATAATAGCACCAACAATAATAATAATAATGATAATCATAGATATTTTTTCTGGAACTCAAAATATAAATAAATGGTAAAAATAAAGAGGAGAAGAAGTCCTGTGTGGATCTGTGTTGGGTTTCAACATGTAATTAATGAGTAGATGATTGTTTAATTATTTAATGAAGTGGTTAATTAAAGGTTTCATTTAGTTGTTTAAAGGTTAAACCGTTGAACATGTGAACGACCTGCAGGTTTGTTAAAGGGTTAAAGGTTTAACTGTACTAGGAAGATTGGATTAATCAGTAGCATAATTGACTTAATTAAACATTAAACTACAAGCTTGTTTTCAAAGAATAAGAAAATAGAAGAACATGAACACAGTGGCGAGCTGCTTTGTATCATGATGCAATACTCTGCTGTCTGTCTTCATGTCTGGTGCTATTTGTCTCATAATTGACACAAAGGATAATAAACAAAACTAACTTTGGTACTGTAAATAAAAGGGTTACATTTTTTTCTCTGACACACATTTATTTAATAAAACCAGCAGTTTTCTTTTTAAATGTAATTTCATTTATTTCACTGGTAGTTTTTTTTTTATAAAAGAATCACATCATCAAGATGTTTATTACAGTTTTAGACAATAACTTCACATCGCTCACTGAGAGGAATAACAGCTGGTATACTAGTATTATTACAACTAATGAGTATATATTAGTATTTGTTCTGAGACATTTAAAGAGGCTGTAGTTCAGTTTTAAAGGTGGATTGAAGATAATGATGACAAGGAGGTTAAATAATGCTCCAAAGTTTCAGTGAAGGAAAAACTGTCATGTCCATTTTCAAAGGGGTCCCTTGACCTCTGACCTCCAGATCAGTGAATGTAAATGGGTTCTCTGGGTACCCACGAGTCTCCCCTTTACAGACATGCCCACTTTATGATAATCACATGCAGTATAAATGTGTTATTGTCTCCTATTCTAAAATGGTGTATCTGAATATTTCTGCATACTGGGGTCCATAAACAGTGTTGAATTCCATAAACGTGGTATCACTGTAAAGCTGAGACTCTGGTGGATCCAATGAGCACAACTGGATTCATGTGTGATGATGTTAGTCCCCATAGGAGACATTTCATTGACCTCACTGTATAAAATGACCTGTGGTGACCTCTAGGATAATCACAGCCTCATGAAACTTTACAGCCACAAACTAGAGACCTAGAGCATTCAGAGGATGGATGGATCAAACTAGAGACCTAGAGCATTCAGAGGATGGATGGATCAAACTAAAGACCTAGAGCATTCAGAGGATGGATGGATCAAACTAGAGACCTAGAGCATTCAGAGGATGGATGGATCAAACTAGAGACCTAGAGCATTCAGAGGATGGATGGATCAAACTAGAGACCTAGAGCATTCAGAGGATGGATGGATCAAACTAGAGACCTAGAGCATTCAGAGGATGGATGGATCAAACTAGAGACCTAGAGCATTCAGAGGATTGGGTCTTGGTTTTACTTTCCTTATTTCTCAGTTTCACACAGTCTCCAACATTTATAAACTGTGTATTTTTATACTTGAACGAAATAAATACGTTACAGACTCTGGTTGATATCAGCCGGTTTTGACTGTAAATCCTGTCTGTAAACAGATTAAAGTGTCGTGCAGAAAACAAGATAAATGTGACGATGTTAATCCTAAAATGTGACTTTAGAAAAGTAAAGCAGCTCTTCAGAGTAAATCTTTAGTGTAAGTGGTTTATGGGTGTATATAAAGAGGCTGAAGTCATTATGTGTGGTAGAAAGCTCAGGGTCACGATGGGGAAACACTTCCACTTGTACGAGAACATTTCTAAAGTGAGTCCCTTTGAGGGGCCCCAGTATTACCTGGCCCCTCAGTGGGCGTTTCACCTGCAGACCGTCTTCATGGGCTTCGTCCTGTTCGCTGGAACGCCTCTAAACTTTATCGTTCTCTTCGTCACGCTCAAGTACAAGAAGCTCCGAGTCCCTCTCAACTACATCCTCGTCAACATCTCCCTCGCAGGATTCATCTTCGTCACCTTCTCCGTCAGTCAGGTGTTTGTTTCCACCATGAAGGGTTACTTCTTCCTGGGTCACACCTTGTGTGCTCTGGAGTCGGCCATGGGATCTATAGCAGGTAAGTAACATCAGCTCTAACTCCTTTCATGACAAATACACCTGTGATTATTCAGCAGCAGCAGGCAGGTAAACTGATGTTATATGACAGGTAACATCAGCAGCAGGTAGATAAACTGAAGTACAGATGTTATATGACATGTAACACCAGCAGCAGGTAGGTAAACAGATGTTTTATGTCACCAGATGTGCTGTGGAGGCTGCTGTGGGATCTATAGCAGTATGCGTTGTCTTTTCTCATGTGAATAAAATCACCTGAGTGGTAGTTTGATTTGATCTCAGCAGGTAAACACGCCGATCGTTGGAACAACTACTCTGTCTGAACGTCTTCTGTCCTCTGCAGGACTGGTGACGTCCTGGTCTTTGGCGGTCTTGTCTTTTGAGAGATACCTGGTCATCTGTAAACCGTTTGGAGCGTTTAAGTTCAACAGTAACCACGCTCTGGCTGCTGTCGCCTTCACCTGGTTCATGGGGATCGGCTGTGCCAGCCCACCTTTCTTTGGTTGGAGCAGGTAGGTGACACACCTGTAGGAGGCGCTGACCTGATGTTTTCAACGTGAACCGTGTGAACTTGTCCTGTTTGGTTTTCAGGTACATCCCTGAAGGTCTGGGCTGCTCCTGTGGACCCGACTGGTACACTCACAACGAGGAGTTCAACTGCGGCAGCTACACAAACTTCCTGATGGTGACGTGCTTCATCGCTCCGCTCAGCATCATCATCTTCTCCTACTCTCAGTTACTGGGAGCTCTGAGAGCCGTGAGTCCAACCTAATCAATCAATCAGTCAATCAGTCAGTCAGTCAGTCAGTCAATCAGTCAATCAGTCAGTCAGTCAGTCAGTCAGTCTGTCAATCAATCAATCAATCAATCAATCAATCAATCAATCAATCAATCAATCAATCAATCAATCAATTAATCAATCAGTCAGTCAGTCAGTCAGTCAATCAGTCAATCAGTCAGTCAATCAGTCAGTCAGTCTGTCAATCAATCAATCAATCAATCAATCAATCAATCAGTCAATCAGACAGTCAGTCAGTCAGTCTGTCAATCAATCAATCAATCAATCAATCAATCAATCAATCAATCAATCAATCAATCAATCAATCAATCAATCAATCAATCAGTCAGTCAGTCAGTCAGTCAATCAGTCAATCAGTCAGTCAATCAGTCAGTCAGTCTGTCAATCAATCAATCAATCAATCAATCAATCAATCAGTCAATCAGTCAGTCAGTCAGTCAGTCTGTCAATCAATCAATCAATCAATCAATCAATCAATCAATCAATCAATCAATCAATCAATCAATCAATCAATCAATCAATCAATCGATCAATCAAGCAATCATCCATCATTGATGAAGGTCCTGGTCTTGTTTCCTGCTCAGGTCGCAGCCCAGCAGACGGAGTCGGTCTCCACCCAGAAGGCGGAGAAGGAAGTGTCGAGGATGATCGTGGTCATGGTGGGATCCTTCGTCACGTGTTACGGTCCGTACGCCCTCGCCGCTCTCTACTTCGCTTACTCCTCAGACGGCAACAAAGATTATCGACTCGTTACCATCCCGGCGTTTTTCTCCAAGAGCTCGTGTGTCTACAACCCGCTCATCTACGCCTTCATGAACAAACAGGTGAGCAAGTAGTAGAAAGGTGAGCAGGTTAACACTAAACTAACAGGTGAGCAGGTTAACACTAAACTAACAGGTGAGCAGGTTAACACTAAACTAACAGGTGAGCAGGTTAACCCTGAGACTGGAAGGTATAGAATCACAGAGGTTTTAACAGGTGAATGTCTCGTCAAGCTGGATGAAATTAAACTTGTAGTTTTGTTTGGAGACGTCTCAGATTGTTTCTGATGTTGTTGATGTTGATGTGTGTCTCGCTGTGTTTCATTGTGTTTCTTATTTCTCCGGCTGTACTCGGATCACCTTCATTAGAGGTCATAATAAAATGCTGGTATCATTGTTTGTCTCCGCAGTTTAATGCCTGCATCATGGAAACGGTCTTTGGAAAGAAAATGGATGAATCATCTGAAGTTTCTTCAAAGACCGAAGTGTCTTCAGTGTCCACAGCTTCTTAATGTTGGCATCAAAATAAAACTGAAGACAGAAGGACATTCAATCAACTTTACCTAAAGACTTTTGCAGGTCAGAGAAAAATATGATTTCTAACAAAACAACATGTAAATATAACAAACTGTTCGACTTCTTGTGACGACATGTATTTGACTGTAGAACATCTTTGTTTAGATAAAAGGCAACATAAAAAAAATCTAATAAAAAATCTAATAAAAAGTTTGTTTGTTCTCAGTTACTTTTACTTTTAGAAAATTTAAACTGTGTAATAATTCTGCTCTGATATCAGCACTGAATATATATACAACTGTTCACACTATTCATCATTAAAGGGTTAGTTCACTCAAAACAAACACAGCAAATACATTTTTAAAGGTTTATTGATAAACAGGCTGTAAAAGTCAAAGTACAGCCTGTAGTCCGAGATATGAATGACTGACTTTCTGTCTGTGTGCAGATTCAAGACAGACTGGTGTAAATTAGCTTTACAGTGATATAAAATGTAGAGAAACAACTATTCTTCATGACATTTCCATATCCTTTGACTTTGTTCTGAACTGTCCAACAGTCTTACAAATAAGTGCATAAATCATTCAGTGGAATCATAAACAGAAATGAAAGAAATATGAAAACAGAAAACAGATAAAAACTGAGAGGCACCAAAGAGAGGAGATGTCAATAAACTGATCACAGCAGCAGAAAAATAAACCTTTAACAAGAATAACAAACCAGAGAGAGGAGCAGAAACAAACCAAACATGGACGTTATATAAAGTCCTAAAAGTGGATATGTTATAAAATGATCAAACTGTCCTGTCAAATCTGTTTTTGAAAGTAACACAAGTCCCAAAGTTTTAAATCCAGAACTCCAAATGTGAACGCACAAAGTTATTAAAAGCTTTTCTGGAGGTTTACAAAATAAATTATTCTTCAAAAACATGAGCAAGATCAGGTTTCGTCACTAGAACTCGTCGTGTTGTAGTAAAGCTTCGCCGAAGTTCGTCACCTGACTTCCAACAAACAGCTCGTGGTTGTCGAGGATTTCCTGTTTGCTGAGTTTTGTATCCTGAACAGAGACATAAAGAACAGGTGTTAGACAGGTAAACAGGTAAATATGAAGCAGTGATTAAAGTGAGTTCCATCCATCCATCCATCCATCATCTTCCTCTTATCTCTTGTCTCGGGGGGGCAGCAGGCTTAGCAGGGAATTTCAGACATCCCTCCCCAGCAACGTTTTCCAGCTCTTCCTGGGGGACCCCGAGGCGTTCCCAGACCAGACCAGATATATAATCTCTCCAGAGTGTTCTGGGTCTACCCCGGGGCCTCTTACCAGGAGGAAAACCTCCAAAGGGAGGATCCTGATCAGATGCTCAACCACCTCAGCTGGTCCCTTTAGAGGTGAAGGAGCAGCATCTCTACTCCGAGCTCCCTCCTGATATCTGAGCTCCTCACCCTCTCTCTCAGACTGAGCTCCTCACCCTCTCTCTAAGACTGAGCTCCTCACCCTCTCTCTAAGGCTGAGCTCCTCACCCTCTCTCTAAGGCTGAGCTCCTCACCCTCTCTCTAAGGCTGAGCTCCTCACCCTCTCTCTAAGACTGAGCTCCTCACCCTCTCTCTAAGACTGAGCTCCTCATCCTCTCTCTAAGACTGAGCTCCTCACCCTCTCTCTCAGACTGAGCTCCTCACCCTCTCTTTAAGACTGAGCTCCTCACCCTCTCTCTAAGACTGAGCTCCTCACCCTCTCTCTAAGGCTGAGCTCCTCACCCTCTCTCTAAGACTGAGCTCCTCACCCTCTCTCTAAGACTGAGCTCCTCACCCTCTCTCTAAGGCTGAGCTCCTCACCCTCTCTCTAAGGCTGAGCTCCTCACCCTCTCTCTAAGACTGAGCTCCTCACCCTCTCTCTAAGACTGAGCTCCTCACCCTCTCTCTAAGACTGAGCTCCTCACCCTCTCTTTAAGACTGAGCTCCTCACCCTCTCTCTAAGACTGAGCTCCTCACCCTCTCTCTAAGACTGAGCTCCTCACCCTCTCTTTAAGACCGAGCTCCTCACCCTCTCTCTAAGGCTGAGCTCCTCACCCTCTCTCTCAGACTGAGCTCCTCACCCTCTCTCTAAGGCTGAGCTCCTCACCCTCTCTCTAAGACTGAGCTCCTCACCCTCTCTCTCAGACTGAGCTCCTCACCCTCTCTTTAAGACTGAGCTCCTCACCCTCTCTCTAAGGCTGAGCTCTTCACCCTCTCTCTCAGACTGAGCTCCTCACCCTCTCTCTAAGGCTGAGCTCTTCACCCTCTCTCTCAGACTGAGCTCCTCACCCTCTCTTTAAGACTGAGCTCCTCACCCTCTCTCTAAGACTGAGCTCCTCACCCTCTCTCTCAGACTGAGCTCCTCACCCTCTCTCTAGGACTGAGCTCCTCACCCTCTCTCTAAGACTGAGCTCCTCACCCTCTCTCTCAGACTGAGCTCCTCACCCTCTCTCTCAGACTGAGCTCCTCACCCTCTCTTTAAGACTGAGCTCCTCACCCTCTCTCTAAGACTGAGCTCCTCACCCTCTCTCTCAGACTGAGCTCCTCACCCTCTCTCTAAGACTGAGCTCCTCACCCTCTCTCTAAGGCTGAGCTCTTCACCCTCTCTCTCAGACTGAGCTCCTCACCCTCTCTCTAAGACTGAGCTCCTCACCCTCTCTCTAAGGCTGAGCTCCTCACCCTCTCTCTAAGACTGAGCTCCTCACCCTCTCTCTCAGACTGAGCTCCTCACCCTCTCTCTCAGACTGAGCTCCTCACCCTCTCTTTAAGACTGAGCTCCTCACCCTCTCTCTAAGGCTGAGCTCTTCACCCTCTCTCTCAGACTGAGCTCCTCACCCTCTCTTTAAGACTGAGCTCCTCACCCTCTCTCTAAGACTGAGCTCCTCACCCTCTCTCTCAGACTGAGCTCCTCACCCTCTCTCTAGGACTGAGCTCCTCACCCTCTCTCTCAGACTGAGCTCCTCACCCTCTCTCTCAGACTGAGCTCCTCACCCTCTCTCTAAGGCTGAGCTCCTCACCCTCTCTCTAAGACTGAGCTCCTCACCCTCTCTCTAAGACTGAGCTCCTCACCCTCTCTCTAAGACTGAGCTCCTCACCCTCTCTCTAAGGCTGAGCTCCTCACCCTCTCTCTAAGACTGAGCTCCTCACCCTCTCTCTAAGGCTGAGCTCCTCACCCTCTCTCTAAGACTGAGCTCCTCACCCTCTCTCTAAGACTGAGCTCCTCACCCTCTCTCTAAGACTGAGCTCCTCACCCTCTCTCTAAGGCTGAGCTCCTCACCCTCTCTCTCAGACCGAGCTCCTCACCCTCTCTCTAAGGCTGAGCTCCTCACCCTCTCTCTAAGACTGAGTCCAGCCACCCTACGAAGGAAACTCATTTCAGCAGCTTGTATCCACGATCTCATCCTTTCAGTCACTACCCAAAGCTCATGAACGTAGGTGAGGGTTGGAACGTAGATGGACCGGTAAATCGAGACCTTTGCCTTCGGGCTCAGCTCCCTTTTCACCACAATGGTCCGGTACAGTGCCCGCCTAACTGATGCCGCCACACCGAACCGCCTGTCCATTTCCCGCTCCATTTAACCTCACTGGTGAACAAGACACCGAGATACTTAAACTCCCTCTCTTGGTGCAAAGCATCACTCCCAACCCGGAGGTTGCAATCCACCGGTTTCCGGCAGAGAACCAAGACCTCAGACTTGGAGGTCCTGACTCTCATCCTGACCGCTTCACACTCGGCTGCAAACCGCCCGAGTGCTGCTGAAGGTCACGACTTGTGGATTAAAGTCAGTTAAACGGGTAAATACTAAGTGTTGAATAAAGTAAACACATCCCACCTTGTTGGCGTCAGCCTCTTCCAGAAGGTGTTTGGCCTCACTTTCAGCGAGGGGTTCATCATTGGGAAGAATCCAGGTCAGAACTTCTTGTTTGTCCATCTTTCCATCTTTGTTTGTGTCTCTCACCTCTTGAAACTCCTGACGCTCCGTTGCCAACCAGTCTGGTTCTGGTTCATCCGGATCTGGAGTGTAGAGGTCCTCTACAGACGAGTTAACAAGAGTCACGATTAGAGGAGAAAATCATCAATCACACTGAAGAGTGATCCCATTAAATACATCATGGACATCATTAACACTGAGGAGTGATCCATTTAGACACATCTGCAAATCTTTACCAACAGTGGACAAACAAGTAGTCAGAAGCTTTAATTAAACTACAATGTGAACAGCCAAACTGTCCTCCACCCAGCTTCACCTCCTCCACCTCCTCCACACTCCTTCTAAAACGTAACTCCTGTGACCTCCACCCAGGACCATAACTTGAATAAATGTTCTTACCAAGGTACTCCTCCATGTCGAGGAGACCGTCTCCGTTCTTGTCGATTTCGTCAATGGTTTCCTGTGAAAGTGAGCGGACACATGATGTCAGTCACATCACATAACGTCAGTGACATCATCATGTCAGTGACATCATCATGTCAGTGACATCATCATGACAGCACTCTTACCTGCGCCAAAATGTCGTGCATGTATTTGAATTCTTCAGGATAAAGAAAACCTCCAAGCTCTTCTTTGTCTAGTTTCAGATCTCCATTTCTGTCTGCGGTTCTGAAACGTTTCTCGTCCTTCGCCATCATTTCAGTGAAGTTATGTTCACCGTCAGAAGCCCCATCTGGTAGAGGTAATCAATCAGACAATCAGTCAGAGAACCAATCAATTCATGTGACTTATTAATAGCAGACTGTTGATGTGAATGTGTCTTATTAATAGCAGACTGTTGACGTGAATGTGACTTATTAATAGAAGACTGTTGACGTGAATGTGACTTATTAATAGAAGACTGTTGATGTGAATGTGACTTATTAATAGCAGACTGTTGATGTGAATGTGACTTATTAATAGCAGACTGTTGATGTGAATGTGACTTATTAATAGAAGACTGTTGATGTGAATGTGACTTATTAATAGAAGACACTTGATGTGAATGTGACTTATTAATAGAAGGCTGATGATGTGAATGTGACTTATTAATAGCAGACTGATGTGAATGTGACTTATTAATAGAAGACACTTGATGTGAATGTGACTTATTAATAGTGACTTATTAATAGAAGACTGTTTATTTGAATGTGACTTATTAATAGCAGACTGTTTATTTGAATGTGACTTATTAATAGCAGACTGTTGATGTGAATGTGACTTTTTAAAAGCAGACTGTTGATGTGAATGTGACTTATTAATAGCAGACTGTTGATGTGAATGTGACTTATTAATAGAAGACTGTTGATGTGAATGTGACTTATTAATAGCAGACTGTTGATGTGAATGTGACTTTTTAATAGTAGACTATTGATGTGAATGTGACTTATTAATAGCAGACTGTTGATGTGAATGTGACTTATTAATAGCAGACTATTGATGTGAATGTGACTTATTAATAGAAGACTGTTGATGTGAATGTAACTTATTTATAGCAGACTGTTGATGTGAATGTGACTTATTAATAGAAGACTGTTTATTTGAATGTGACTTATTAATAGCAGACTGTTGATGTGAATGTGACTTATTAATAGCAGACTGTTGATGTGAATGTGACTTATTAATAGCAGACTGTTGATGTGAATGTGACTTATTAATAGCAGACTATTGATGTGAATGTGACTTATTAATAGAAGACTGTTGATGTGAATGTAACTTATTTATAGCAGACTGTTGATGTGAATGTAACTTATTTATAGCAGACTGTTGATGTGAATGTGACTTATTAATAGCAGACTGTTGATGTGAATGTGACTTATTAATAGCAGACTGTTGATGTGAATGTGACTTATTAATAGCAGACTGTTGATGTGAATGTGACTTATTAATAGCAGACTGTTGATGTGAATGTGACTTATTAATAGCAGACCCTTTACCCAGATGACCGGCAAACGTGACCTTCCTATACTCCTCCCAGGTGATCACACCGTCCTTGTTCTCATCGTGGTCTTCAAACTGGGCCTCCACGCCGCTCTTAATTTGTTTCACCTGAGCCGCTCTGATCCAAACCTTCAACTCCTCTTCGCTGATGAAACCGTCTTTGTTACTGTCGATTTTATCCACCATGATGCTGCAGACAGACACACAGCGTTATTATAATCGTAAATGGTAAATGGACTTGCATTTATATAGCGCTTTTCTAGTCTTCCGACCACTCAAAGCGCTTTACACTACATGTCAGCATTCACCCATTCACACACTCATTCACACACACATTCACACACTGATGGCAGAGGCTGCTAAGGTGCCAACTTTGCCCATCAGGATGTAATCTAAATACTCATTCACACACTGATGGCTATGCCTTCGGGAGCAGTTTGGGGTTAAGTGTCTTGCTCAAGGACACATCGGCATGTGACCCCGGAGCAGCCGGGGATCGAACCACCGACCTTCCGATTGTTGGACGACCTGCTCTACCCTCTGAGCCACAGCCGCCCGTAATAATCTGAAGACAAACGTCCACCTGATCATCATTATTCTAGAAATAGGGTGTTGATGAGCTCTGTGACTGAAACGTCTCACACTCATATTGATTGAGTGAAAAGACGAATAGATTTCTATTAATAAATGTTCCTTCTTTGCTTCAAAATCAGTACATCTGTTGGCTCAGACTTATTTCAGGAGTCTTTGTGTCACTAAATGAACTGAATCATTTCAATCAACTTAAATAAACTTTACTCTGTGTGAAAACTATTACAAACTGCTTGAACTTGTTGAACCAGTTGTGGATGTTTCCACTTGGAACCAGGAAACAAAAACCACAAGATTTCCAGTTTGTCCACTCATAAAAAAAACAAGTGAACACGTTGACAGGAAGACACACCTGCAGGTACACAGGTTAGAGAGCATACAGTGTTTCTATAGTATATAAGATATATATATATATATATATATATATATAGAGTATATAATATTAAAGATGAAGGAACTCACCCGAGCCTCCGTTTGCTCTCCTCTGGCGTCAGCTTGTCGAAGTTTTTGGCCTCGTCTTTACCTAGAAAGGCTTCGTGGTCGTAGTTGTAGTTTTTCTTGTCGTTGTGTTCATAGTCGCTGAGAGGCACTTCCGTTTGAACTCTCGGCTTCTTAGGGTTAGAGCTGACGTGGACGACGCAGAGGACGAAACACATCAGGAACGGTCGGATCATCCTGACAAACTGACAGAGACGGATGTTATTAACAACACATAGAAACTTATATTATATATATTATATATTATATATAGAAACATTCTGACCTCTACAGAGACACAATCCTAAATTATTTCATGTATATATACACAGAACAGTGGTGGAGAGTAACTAAGAACATTTACTCAAGTACTGTACAATTTAGAGGTACTTCAGTATAAGTAGAGGGGACTATTGTACTTTTTACTGCGCTACATTTATCTGACTGTTTCAGTTACTTTAAGATTTTACAAAGGAAAATAAAGGACCAGCTTATAAAATATGTTTGAATATTAAAATAGCCAACAATATATGAAGTATTTAAACTCAACTAGTTACAACATTTAAGTACTACTTACATATTAAAACATCTAATAATACAATCAAACACTGACAGAATTCATATTACATAATGAGTATGTTTACTTTTGATACTTTAAGAACGTTTTATTGCTCGTACTTATGTACTTTTACTTCAGTCATTTTTTTTCACAGTATTGATACTTCTACTAAAGTAATTGATCTGAGTACTTCCAGTATTATTGATCGTATTGAGTTACTTTACTACTTTACGACATTACGTTACATTATAGAGAAATCATCCAGGACTTAATCCTGCTAACTGTCCGTACTGAAGTGGGGAAAAGGGCGTTCCAGTCTGCTGCTCTTCTTGGAATCAGTTACAAAATGAGCTGAAACTCGGAGAGCTGGTCTCACTGAATGTCTTTAAAGTGCTTCTAAAAGACTTGGAAACAAGCACATCTGGTTGTAGATGTTTTGAATGCTGATGAATGTTTTTTTTTGATACCTTATGATTCTGTAATTTGCTCTTTGTCTTCGTTTATAATTGTTTTGTTTGTTTTATGTCTGCAACCATGTAACTGTGCTGCTGCCTATTTCGGCCAGGACAGTGTTGGAAAAGATTTTTTTAATCTCAATGACTTTTTACTCCTGGATAAATAAAGGTTAAATCCTGATGGATTTATATATATATATATATATATATATATATATATATATAGAATCTAAAATAATCTCCCTGTCTGCTCTCTGAATATTCTCTGAACATGTAACATGTGGTTTATATATTAACTCTTATTATTTGTCTTGTTTATCTCTGTTTGTTATTTATATAATAACTTTTATTCTACAGTAAATATCTGTTCGTTATTTGTTTGATAACTTTTAAACAGTTATAACACAGTTCATTCTGATGTATCTGTATCTCTTACCTGTGTGTCTGTGGCTCAGGCACCTGGACTCTTCACCTGGTCTCACCTGGACTCCTCACCGGATCTCACCTGGACTCCTCACCGGATCTCACCTGGACTCTTCACCTGGTCTCACCTGGACTCCTCACCGGATCTCACCTGGACTCTTCACCTGGTCTCACCTGGACTCTTCACCTGGTCTCACCTGGACTCCTCACCTGGTCTCACCTGGACTCCTCACCTGGACTCCTCACCTGGTCTCACCTGGACCTTTCACCTGTTCTCACCTGGACTCTCGCGGTGCTTCTCCCGGTGCTTCTCTTTTCTCTTGGCCGACCATCACACACTCCAGCCCCGCAGAACCGTTTCCGTGCTGCCGCAGCCAATCCGATGCCTCCTGGAACACTTCTCCTGATTTGATTGGTCCACTTCAGCAAGCGGCTGCGTTTTGTCCTGACGTCAGAGGGCTCGGCCATCGCACTCGCTTCTCATTGGCTGTTGGCAGCGGCAGCAGAGAGTGCGTCCTGCCACGTCCTCAGACATGAAAAACCACAACACGATGATTCATTTTCACAAATTAGAGAACGAGTCAACCCAGATCATAATCATTATTATTATTATAATTATTGATCCTCTGTGTTCACCTGTTCAGAACCTGTTAAATTAGTTCTGATAAAACCAAATAACCCTCATATCTGCCCTTAATTATCCCAAATAATCAGCTTCATTTAGAGAAAATCACTTAAACTGATGGAGTAAAGTGTTTGTGAGAGGATGAGGCCAGCAGCAGCTGAATGACATCATTCAGGGTTCAGCTGGGTTCAGTTGATAAATGGATCACTGTAATGTCAGGAGCTGCAGGTGAAAAGAGGAGGCAGGTGAGTTCAGGTGACTCCAGGTGAGTCCAGGTGAGTCCGGGTGAGTCTGGGTGAGTCCAGGTGAGTCCGGGTGACTCCTGGTGAGTCCAGGTGATTCCGGGTGAGTCCAGGTGAGTCCGGGTGAGTCCAGGTGAGTCCAGGTGACTCCAGGTGAATCCAGGTGAGTCCGGGTGAGTCCGGGTGAGTCCGGGTGAGTCCAGGTGACTCCAGGTGAGTCCGGGTGACTCCAGGTGAATCCAGGTGACTCCAGGTGAGTCCAGGTGAGTCCAGGTGACTCCAGGTGACTCCAGGTGAGTCCAGGTGAGTCCAGGTGACTCCAGGTGACGCCAGGTGACTCCAGGTGAGTCCAGGTGACTCCTGGTGAGTCCAGGTGACTCCTGGTGAGTCCAGGTGAGTCCAGGTGACTCCTGGTGAGTCCAGGTGACTCCTGGTGAGTCCAGGTGAGTCCAGGTGACTCCTGGTGAGTCCAGGTGAGTCCAGGTGAGTCCAGGTGAGTCCAGGTGACTCCAGTTGACTCCTGGTGAGTCCAGGTGAGTCCAGGTGACTCCTGGTGACTCCAGGTGACTCCTGGTGAGTCCAGGTGAGTCCAGGTGACTCCTGGTGACTCCAGGTGACTCCTGGTGACTCCAGGTGACTCCTGGTGAGTCCAGGTGAGTCCAGGTGACTCCTGGTGAGTCCAGGTGAGTCCAGGTGAGTCCAGGTGACTCCGAGTGTGTCAGAGCGTCCGTCTGACCCGTCTGGACTTTAGTGGAGGCTGGTGAGGGAGGAGGAGAACCGACAATTTTATTTAGTTATTTCTCTTATGTTTCACCTGCACCTCCATTTTATGTGCTGCTTGATATACAGTATGTGCTCGAGGGTTCCTCATGTTTATGTCATATGGGGGGGGCATAAGTTTCACGGGATTCAGATATAATTTGTTTTTATTCTGTAAATCCTTTAATCTGGAAAGAACTTTGCTCTTAAATTTGACAAGTGTTATATAAATTATTATTATTATTATTATTATTATTATTATTATTATTAATAATAACGATAATAATAATAATTATTATCGTTATTATGACGGTAGAACACTACACGCTAACAGACAGTAGAACACTAACAGACGGTAGAACACTAACAGACGGTAGAACACTACACGCTAACAGACAGTAGAACACTACACGCTAACAGACAGTAGAACACTACACGCTAACAGACAGTAGAACACTATACGCTAACAGACGGTAGAACACTACACACTAACAGACGGTAGAACACTACACGCTAACAGACGGTAGAACACTACACACTAACAGACAGTAGAACACCACACGCTAACAGACGGTAGAACACTTCACGCTAACAGACGGTAGAACACTACACACTAACAGACAGTAGAACACTACACGCTAACAGACGGTAGAACACTTCACGCTAACAGACAGTAGAACACTACACACTAACAGACAGTAGAACACCACACACTAACAGACGGTAGAACACTACACGCTAACAGACGGTAGAACACTTCACGCTAACAGACAGTAGAACACTACACGCTAACAGACGGTAGAACACTACACACTAACAGACGGTAGAACACCACACGCTAACAGACAGTAGAACACTACACGCTAACAGACGGTAGAACACTTCACGCTAACAGACGGTAGAACACTACACGCTAACAGACAGTAGAACACTACACACTAACAGACAGTAGAACACTACACACTAACAGACGGTAGAACACTACACGCTAACAGACAGTAGAACACTACACGCTAACAGACGGTAGAACACTACACGCTAACAGACGGTAGAACACTACACGCTAACAGACGGTAGAACACTACACGCTAACAGACGGTAGAACACTACACGCTAACAGACGGTAGAACACTACACGCTAACAGACGGTAGAACACTACACGCTAACAGACGGTAGAACACTACACGCTAACAGACGGTAGAACACTACACGCTAACAGACGGTAGAACACTACACGCTAACAGACAGTAGAACACTACACGCTAACAGACAGTAGAACACTACACACTAACAGACGGTAGAACACTACACGCTAACAGACGGTAGAACACTAACAGACAGTAGAACACTACACGCTAACAGACGGTAGAACACTAACAGACAGTAGAACACTACACACTAACAGACGGTAGAACACTACACGCTAACAGACAGTAGAACACTACACGCTAACAGACGGTAGAACACTACACGCTAACAGACGGTAGAACACTACACGCTAACGGACGGTAGAACACTAACAGGCAGTAGAACACTACACGCTAACAGACGGTAGAACACTACACGCTAACAGACGGTAGAACACTACACGCTAACAGACAGTAGAACACTACACACTAACAGACGGTAGAACACTACACGCTAACAGACGGTAGAACACTAACAGACAGTAGAACACTACACGCTAACAGACGGTAGAACACTACACGCTAACAGACCGTAGAACACTACACGCTAACAGACGGTAGAACACTAACAGACAGTAGAACACTACACGCTAACAGATGGTAGAACACTACACGCTAACAGACGGTAGAACACTACACGCTAACAGATGGTAGAACACTACACGCTAACAGACGGTAGAACACTACACGCTAACAGACGGTAGAACACTACACGCTAACAGACGGTAGAACACTACACGCTAACAGACAGTAGAACACTACACGCTAACAGACGGTAGAACACTACACGCTAACAGACGGTAGAACACTACACGCTAACAGACGGTAGAACACTACACGCTAACAGACGGTAGAACACTACACGCTAACAGACAGTAGAACACTACACACTAACAGACGGTAGAACACTACACGCTAACAGACGGTAGAACACTAACAGACAGTAGAACACTACACACTAACAGACGGTAGAACACTACACGCTAACAGACAGTAGAACACTACACGCTAACAGACGGTAGAACACTACACGCTAACAGACGGTAGAACACTACACGCTAACGGACGGTAGAACACTAACAGGCAGTAGAACACTACACGCTAACAGACGGTAGAACACTACACGCTAACAGACGGTAGAACACTACACGCTAACAGACAGTAGAACACTACACACTAACAGACGGTAGAACACTACACGCTAACGGACGGTAGAACACTAACAGACAGTAGAACACTACACGCTAACAGACGGTAGAACACTACACGCTAACAGACAGTAGAACACTACACGCTAACAGACGGTAGAACACTAACAGACAGTAGAACACTACACGCTAACAGATGGTAGAACACTACACGCTAACAGACGGTAGAACACTACACGCTAACAGACAGTAGAACACTACACGCTAACAGACGGTAGAACACTACACGCTAACAGACAGTAGAACACTACACGCTAACAGACAGTAGAACACTACACGCTAACAGACGGTAGAACACTAACAGACAGTAGAACACTACACGCTAACAGACGGTAGAACACTAACAGACAGTAGAACACTACACGCTAACAGATGGTAGAACACTACACGCTAACAGACGGTAGAACACTACACGCTAACAGACGGTAGAACACTACACGCTAACAGACGGTAGAACACTACACGCTAACAGACAGTAGAACACTACACGCTAACAGACGGTAGAACACTACACGCTAACAGACAGTAGAACACTACACGCTAACAGACGGTAGAACACTAACAGACAGTAGAACACTACACGCTAACAGATGGTAGAACACTACACGCTAACAGACAGTAGAACACTACACGCTAACAGACAGTAGAACACTACACGCTAACAGACGGTAGAACACTAACAGACAGTAGAACACTACACGCTAACAGACGGTAGAACACTACACGCTAACAGACGGTAGAACACTACACGCTAACAGACGGTAGAACACTACACGCTAACAGACGGTAGAACACTACACGCTAACAGACGGTAGAACACTATACGCTAACAGACGGTAGAACACTACACGCTAACAGACGGTAGAACACTACAACGCTAACAGATCGGTAGAACACTACAACGCTAACAGACGGTAGAACACTACACTCTAACAGACGGTAGAACACTACACGCTAACAGACGGTAGAACACTATACGCTAACAGACGGTAGAACACTACACGCTAACAGACGGTAGAACACTACACGCTAACAGACGGTAGAACACTACACGCTAACAGACGGTAGAACACTACACGCTAACAGACGGTAGAACACTACACGCTAACAGACGGTAGAACACTACACGCTAACAGACAGTAGAACACTACACGCTAACAGACAGTAGAACACTACACGCTAACAGACGGTAGAACACTACACGCTAACAGACGGTAGAACATTAGACACTAACAGATGGTAGAACACCACACGCTAACAGACGGTAGAACATTAGACACTAACAGATGGTAGAACATTGACAGACAGTAGAACACTACACGCTAACAGACAGTAGAACACTAACAGACAGTAGAACACTACACGCTAACAGACAGTAGAACACTACACGCTAACAGACAGTAGAACACTAACAGACAGTAGAACACTACACGCTAACAGACAGTAGAACACTACACGCTAACAGACGGTAGAACACTACACGCTAACAGACAGTAGAACACTAACAGACAGTAGAACACTACACGCTAACAGATGGTAGAACATTGACAGAGGAGGTTTTTCATTCGGTATCTGCTGCTGGGGGGTTAAACAGACTCAGGAGTGGAGGAACACTCAGACACACCTGAATCACAGGTATTAACTCCATCTACACCAACACACTCACACCTAGAACCACTCCCACTCAGGGTGAAGGTGGTGATACTGGTCTACCCTGTTACACCAGCAACGGAACTGCCAACACGTTCTCATTGTGGGTTCTAGTGTCAAGTATTACATATATAGACATGCAATCAATATATATATATATATATATATATATATATATATCTTACTGTCATCATTAGTCTGATCTGTCTGAGTTTCTTCTGTCTTTATTTACACGGTGACGGCAGACAGACGACAGGAAACATTGTGGTTGAAAATCAGCATGTTTATGAATGTAATTTTTAAGTCAGTGATGATCATGAATAAATCAGTTAAATCTTTAAACCATTCACTACAGACATGAATTCATCTTCATCATGAATTCATCTTGAAACAACACAGAATCAATAATCCCTGTCAGACACAACTTCAACCTGTTATATTTACAAATAAAGAGACTTTGATCAATAAAGTTGTGCAGGGTTGACGACAATATGGAATCAATAATCATAAGCATGAACGTTTTCTATTAAAATTTTATTCTGACAAAATTTACACTTGAATTACATCTTGGAGAACGCAGCTTAAGGTGGCAAAAGATAAAGAAAGATGTGAAGAAACCTGCTAGAATATCAATATCCATATAGATGCAATATAACATCTCCATATATTTATAGTACTTTTAAATATAGGGAGATGTAATATAACATTTACATCACGTTTACAGAAAGGCTGCAGAGAGGAGTGAGATTTAATTGTTACTGCTCTGTGATTGGCTGCAGAGAGGTGTCGGATTTAATTGTTACAGCTCTCTGATTGGCTGCAGAGAGGTGTCAGATTTAATTGTTACAGCTCTGTGATTGGCCACAGAGAGGTGTCAGATTTAATTGTTACTGCTCTGTGATTGGCCACAGAGAGATGTCAGATTTAATTGTTTCTGCTCTGTGATTGGCCGCAGAGAGGTGTGAGATTTAATTGTTACAGCTCTGTGATTGGCCGCAGAGAGGTGTCAGATTCAATTGTTACAGCTCTGTGATTGGCTGCAGAGAGGTGTCAGATTTAATTGTTACAGCTCTGTGATTGGCCGCAGAGAGGTGTGAGATTTAATTCTTACTGCTCTGTGATTGGCTGCAGAGAGGTGTGAGATTTAATTGTTACAGCTCTGTGATTGGCAGCAGAGAGGTGTCAGATTTAATTGTTACTGCTCTGTGATTGGCTGCAGAGAGGTGTCAGATTTAATTGTTACTGCTCTGTGATTGGCCGCAGAGAGGTGTCAGATTTAATTGTTACTGCTCTGTGATTGGCTGCAGAGAGGTGTGAGATTTAGTTGTTACAGCTCTGTGATTGGCTGCAGAGAGGTGTCAGATTTAATTGTTACTGCTCTGTGATTGGCCGCAGAGAGGTGTCAGATTTAATTGTTACTGCTCTGTGATTGGCTGCAGAGAGGTATCAGATTTAATTGTTACTGCTCTGTGATTGGCTGCTGCATAGACATGTCAGCCTCCTCTGAGCTGTACTCATCTTCAGACAAACCGATCACAGAGGCCATCGTCCTATAGGGGTCCTCTGAGTCCTGTATCGCCTCCTCTGATATGTGGGTTTTCATGTCTTCCCATAATGCCTCCTCTGATTGGTGGGCTTTCATGTCTTCCTGTAACGCCTCCTCTGATTGGTGGGTTTTCATGTCTTCCCATAATACCTCCTCTGATTGGTGGGTTTTCATGTCTTCCTGTAATGCCTCCTCTGATTGGTGGGTTTTCATGTGGTCGTCTGTGGTCACTGCTGTGGACTGTGGAGCGTCTCTAACATCACATGATCTGAGGGGTTCTGGTCTCTCTACGACAGGAAACAGATCAGAGTGAAATCTTCCTGTAGGACCACTGATTATGTTTGATGATGATGATGATGATGTTGATGAAGATGGAGGAGGAAGCAGAGACTGTTTCCTGGTGTAGACTCCCTGTCTTCCATGGAAACCTTCTGACTGTGAAGAAGACTCATATTGATGAGTGAAAGCTCTGGGTCTGTATGAAGACTCGTCCATAGAGAACACTGGTGGACTGGAGCTCACCTGTCAGTCACAAACACATTACATTTAGACATACAATTAAATTTAATTTAAATAAACAGTTTACATTTAGCTATACAATTAAATTTAATGTAAACAAATTGTTGATATTTATACATACAATTAAATTACATTTAAATAAATAGTTTACATTTATATACAATTAAATTACATTTAAATAAATAGTTTAGTCTACACCTGTTCTAGATTATAGAGGACGGTCTAGACCTGCTCTATATTATAGAGTACGATCTAGGCCTGTTCTAGATTAAACGGTATGGTCTAGACCTGTTCTAGATTATAGAGTACAGTCTAGAACTGCTCTAGATTATAGAGTACGTTCTAGAACTGCTCTAGATTATAGAGTATGGTCTAGACCTGTTCTATATTATAGAGTACGATCTAGGCCTGTTCTATATTATAGAGTACGATCTAGGCCTGTTCTAGATTATAGAGGACGGTCTAGACCTGCTCTAGATTATAGAGTACGATCTAGACCTGTTCTATATTATAGAGTACGATCTAGACCTGCTCTAGATTAAACGGTACGGTCTAGACCTGTTCTATATTATAGAGTACGGTCTAGACCTGTTCTATATTATAGAGTACGATCTAGGCCTGTTCTATATTATAGAGTACGATCTAGGCCTGTTCTAGATTAAACGGTATGGTCTAGACCTGTTCTAGATTATAGAGGACGGTCTAGACCTGTTCTATATTATAGAGTACGATCTAGACCTGCTCTAGATTAAACGGTATGGTCTAGACCTGTTCTATATTATAGAGTACGGTCTAGACCTGTTCTATATTATAGAGTACGATCTAGGCCTGTTCTAGATTAAACGGTATGGTCTAGACCTGTTCTAGATTATAGAGGACGGTCTAGACCTGCTCTAGATTATAGAGTACGGTCTAGACCTGTTCTATATTGTAAAGTATGGTCTAGACCTGTTCTATATTATAAAGTACGGTCTAGACCTGTTCTATATTATAAAGTACGGTCTAGACCTGTTCTATATTATAAAGTACGGTCTAGACCTGTTCTAGATTATAAAGTATGGTCTAGACCTGTTCTAGATTATAAAGTATGGTCTAGACTTGCTCTATATTATAGAGTACGGTCTAGACCTGTTCTAGATTATAAAGTATGGTCTAGACCTGTTCTAGATTATAAAGTATGGTCTAGACTTACTCTATATTATAGAGTACGGTCTAGACCTACAGGTCCCCTTGGCCGATGAGTCAAAAAGTTAATATCGGACACTGTGCATAGTTAAACACAACATTTCAGAAAACTTGTCAAACAAAAACTAATAGTCTGAATGTCAGTAATGAACTGGGGATATCTATGGGTTCAGTTTTGACTCTGTAGTGTCTCAAACATCTCGTCAGGTGTGTGAAGGTGTCGGTGATGTAGTTCGTTACCACGCTGGGATGTTTTCCGCCGGCTGCACGTTCATCAGCGTTTCTTGTTAGGCGTCTTCTCCTGATGGTTCGAAGCAGCAGAAACAGAACCGCCGATAGAAACAAGAGCAGGATCATCGCTGCGATTCCCCCGGCCAGCCTTCTGTCCACATCTCCAAACAACTGCTGCTCCTTGAACGCACCACGAGGGACTACAGACAGGACACAGTTCAGCCTCATTTTAGGATTATCAATTAATAATAATTTTAGTATATTTTCTTCCTTTATTTAGACACAATCATTCCAGTTTCCCTTCCCAATACCAATTCCAATCGGCTGATACCGAGTACCAATCCAATACCAGAGTGATAAAAAATATTGATAGTTATTATTATTATTAGTAGTAGTATTAGTATTATTAGTATTATTATCAATAATAATAGTAAACATCTGTTTACTGCTGGCCATGTATGGATGTGATATGATTACTACCTTTGCTGTATCGTGCTCTTTCACGTGATGCGTCTTCAAATGTTTTATAAGATTGCTGGTGTTGAAATTGGCGACACTAGAGCCGCCACCCCTCCAATCAGAAGCGTTACATACTGGACATATCGCTGTTTTACTGGTTTATTATATACAGTATATTTATTATAAATTGTAAATTAAATAGGACCCAGTATGCACCCTTGTGGGACACAATTTTGTTATTTAAAAAGCTGTAAATTAAACCATCAGTTTGGACACTTCCAAACGGCTCTTCAGAAACCTTCTGGTCTCTACGCAGTCTATGGCGAGGAAGAAGTTCCTGTAGTACGTATGTATACTATACATACTGCTGTATACTGTACATACTGCTGTATACTGTACATACTGCTGTATACTGTACATACTGCTGTATACTGTACATACTGCTGTATACTATACATGCTGCTGTATACTATACATACTGCTGTATACTATACATACTGCTGTATACTATACATGCTGCTGTATACTGTACATACTGCTGTATACTGTACACACTGCTGTATACTATACATACTGCTGTATACTATACATACTGCTGTATACTGTACATACTGCTGTATACTGTACATACTGCTGTATGTGTGATTAGTCGTCTCCTCACCTGATTGTCCTCTCTGCAGGACCTCAATGTCCACCGAGGCTGAAGCTTCTTCTCCTGATTCTTCATCTCTGGCTACAACCTGCACATACAAATATATAACAAATAATATATATACATTATATATAATAATAATACTTTACTAATTATAACTATTTACTTATTTATTTATTTAACTTTTTGCCCGGCTGCTTCCCAGAGGAGCATAAAGTGAGCGATGGACATAAATGGAAGTTAGAAAAATCCAGCACACAGATTTTGAGATAAATCTCAAACTTTTTCATGTCAAGGATCCAAAATGGAGTCGAGTAGACCACAGACCATGGATGTAGAAGAGGGTCCAACAGACCACAGACCATGGATGTAGAAGAGGGTCCAATAGACCACAGACCATGGGGGGGGTCAGTAGACCACAGACAGGATGTAGAAGAGGGTCCAACAGACCACAGACCATGGATGTAGAAGAGGGTCCAATAGACCACAGACCATGGATGTAGAAGAGGGTCCAGTAGACCACAGACCATGGATGTAGAACAGGGTCCAATAGACCACAGACCATGGATGTAGAAGAGGGTCCAGTAGACCACAGACCATGGATGTAGAAGAGGGTCCAATAGACCACAGACCATGGATGTAGAAGAGGGTCCAGTAGACCACAGACCATGGATGTAGAAGAGGGTCCAATAGACCACAGACCATGGATGTAGAAGAGGGTCCAACAGACCACAGACCATGGATGTAGAAGAGGGTCCAATAGACCACAGACCATGGATGTAGAAGAGGGTCCAATAGACCACAGACCATGGATGTAGAAGAGGGTCCAGTAGACCACAGACCATGGATGTAGAAGAGGGTCCAACAGACCACAGACCATGGATGTAGAAGAGGGTCCAACAGACCACAGACCATGGATGTAGAAGAGGGTCCAATAGACCACAGACCATGGATGTAGAAGAGGGTCCAATAGACCACAGACCATGGATGTAGAAGAGGGTCCAATAGACCACAGACCATGTATGTAGAAGAGGGTCCAATAGACCACAGACCATGGATGTAGAAGAGGGTCCAATAGACCACAGACCATGGATGTAGAAGAGGGTCCAATAGACCACAGACCATGGATGTAGAAGAGGGTCCAATAGACCACAGACCATGGATGTAGAAGAGGGTCCAACAGACCACAGACCATGGATGTAGAAGAGGGTCCAATAGACCACAGACCATGGATGTAGAAGAGGGTCCAATAGACCACAGACCATGGATGTAGAAGAGGGTCCAACAGACCACAGACCATGGATGTAGAAGAGGGTCCAATAGACCACAGACCATGGATGTAGAAGAGGGTCCAATAGACCACAGACCATGGATGTAGAAGAGGAACCAACAGACCACAGACCATGGATGTAGAGGAGGTTGTGTCCTGGTCTTTTGCCCTGCGTGTTAGTTAATATCGTACAACTCCATTAAATCCTGATGATGTCATGCTACTAGCACTACTAGCTACTGGCCGATAGCCGGTTGTTTGTGAACATAGACGTTAATCCATCCCCCACGGTACAGGCTGACAGCATACAGCCCAACGGTGGATTAGAAGATAATAAAAGTGATGAATTACAGCCAATAATATCCATTATTACAGCCTCATACAGCTAACAGGAAGCTGGCAGAACCGGATATGTCATATGAGCGTGCAGGGCGATGCCGTCCCGTGGGTCTGATGACCGTTCATTATGGAGTGGAAAATAACTCTGGATTCAGCTGTTAGTTCATTTTACTACTTTTAGGACAACATGATTTAAATGAGGGATATTTAAGTGTTCCTACTGGGAAGTTGATTCACCTAAAAAAAAATTATCCTCTGATTTACAGACGTCTCTTTATACATCCATGGACACAGACTCAGTGACGTTTTCATTCCAAAAGGCGCCATCTAGAGGCTGTTGAGTTTCATCTCTGTGCTTCTATACTCTTTGGTTATACTAGTAGGCGTCTTATAATACATATGTGGATTATAAAGCCTGAGATGTGACAGAGAGGGTCTTTGAGGCAGAGCGGGGTGTCGTCGGCGTACAGGTAGAACAACAGGTGGAATACCTAGAGAGTCCCAAACCCTGAGGAACACCAGGTGTGACAGAAGCTGTTGTACAGGGAAGAATGGTGTGGTTGATGGTGCTAAAGGTGGTGCTGGTATCATATTAAACTAGAAAAAAACCTCAGGAATCCATTGCTACCAACCATGTCATACTAGCTCGTCATGAAGGAGGTTAAATAACGTTCCAAACTTTGTTTGTTGTTGCCCGTTGTCCTTCAGTTTGCCAAGTTATGATTTGAGCATATTTTTCATGCTAAATGCAGTACCTGTGAGGGTTTCTGGACAATATCTGTCATTGTTTTGTGTTGTTAATTGATTTCCAATAACAAATATATACATACATTTGCATAAAGCAGCATATTTGCCCACTCCAATGTTGATAAGAGGATTAAATACTTGAAAAATCTCCCTTTAAGGTACATTTTGAACAGATAAAAAATTATGTGATTAATTTATGATTAATCAGTATAATGTAATAAAGGTAATACAGTGAGTAAAGTAAGTAGCAGTTGTAAATTAAAGGTAATACTACCTGTATAATACTACATTGTATTTGTATAGTAGTATAATACTACATTGTAGTTGTATAGTAGTATAATAAAGGTACTACTACCTGTATAATACTACATTGTATTTGTATAGTGGTACAATACTACATTATAGTTGTATGTAGTATAATACAGTTAATGATACTACACTGTAGTTTAGTGTATTACATTAGAGGTAATAATACTGCCTTATAGTTTAGTGTATTACATCAGAGGTAATACTACCTGCAGTATGTGTCTGTCGAAGGCGTGCAGTCGGTCCGTCCTGGCGATCAGAACCCCCCTCTGGGTGACTTGGTACAGTCCAGATGCAGGATGGATAGAGTAGTGGATGTTTGGATTCAGGCCCTGTGATTGGACGGCAGTGGTGATGACTCAGCAGGGGTCATACAGGTTATAATACAGGTTATAATGCAGGTTATAATGCAGGTGATAATACAGGTTATAATGCAGGTTATAATACAGGTTATAATACAGGTTATAATGCAGGTTATAATACAGGTTATAATACAGGTTATAATGCAGGTTATAATACGGGTTATAATGCAGGTTATAATACAGGCTATAATGCAGGTGATAATACAGGTTATAATGCAGGTGATAATACAGGTTATAATGCAGGTTATAATACAGGTACAGTAGCAGGTGTTCTTACATCAGAGAAGTCGCGGTCTGACACCTGGATCTGTAACACCTGGTTCCCATAGGTGGAGACGATGGAGGCGGGGCTGGAGCTCTGGATAATGAAACCTTTTAAGGTGGTTCTGTTGAAGACCGGAGGGAATAGGTTTTCACTGAGAACTCTGATCAGAACCGACGCCATGCTGTACTTCAGACCGTCGTCCTCCTGACACACCTGCACAGGTAGAGGACAGGTAGGTCAGACCTCTTGTTTTGTAGTGACTGTTATAAACAGGAAATAGTGTTGTTACCATGATGCTGAGCGTGAAGTTGGCCTCCAGGCGTCGGCCATTCACCGCTCTGGTTAACCTTATCTCACCTGTCCTGTTGTTGATCACAAACCTGCCCTGATCGCCACCTGCTGACACACAAACACACAGTTCAACAGTTTCCCCGCCGCTGTAACGACCTCCAACTCCTCGCCTTCGCCATCAATAGAGCGCTGCAGGGATGACATATTTCTGTAGTCCAACAGGAAGTGATCTTCTCCCTGGTTCCCTCCACTAACAGGAAGTGATCATCTCCTTGGTTCCCTCCACTAACAGGAAGTGATCATCTCCTTGGTTCCCTCCACTAACAGGAAGTGATCATCATCCTGGTTCCCTCCACGAACAGGAAGTGATCATCTCCCTGGTTCCCTCCACTAACAGGAAGTGATCATCTCCTTGGTTCCCTCCACTAACAGGAAGTGATCATCATCCTGGTTCCCTCCACTAACAGGAAGTGATCATCTCCCTGGTTCCCTCCACGAACAGGAAGTGATCATCTCCCTGGTTCCCTCCACGAACAGGAAGTGATCATCTCCTTGGTTCCCTCCACTAACTGGAAGTGATCATCATCCTGGTTCCCTCCACTAACAGGAAGTGATCATCATCCTGGTTCCCTCCACTAACAGGAAGTGATCATCATCCTGGTTCCCTCCACTAGCAGGAAGAGATCATCATCCTGGTTCCCTCCACTAACAGGAAGAGATCATCATCCTGGTTCCCTCCACTAACAGCCAATGGGATTGTTCCATTGGGTTTTGGATTATTGCAGAAAATCAGCTCTGTGGCAAACACACTTTTATGATACTGACACGTTTTGTTCATCAAGATAATCTCCACTAGTGAACACCACTTTATGATTTTTGAAGTGTGAATGCAATCAGCAGAAGTAAAAAGCTAACGTTAGGCTATAAGCCAACTACACCACGGTCACATGAGCGTGAGTATAAACAACGAGGCTGTAAAGGAGGACATATCGGCGTGATGGCGTTTAGTCGTCTCATTTAGACATTTGTTAGCAACCGTCTTTTTAAAGATTCACCAGTGGGATATTAACTGATGTATTTTAAATCGTAGAACAAAATGTTAAAATATCTTCAGCTTGTGTTAACCACAGACCTTATTTCAGACATCTGACTAAAAACCCATTGACTTCCAGACGAGGGAACAGGAAGGGACTCATTTCTGTGTTTTAGGACTCATGATTAGTTAGTGGTCTATAACAGCAGATCAGTGTTTAATGACCTGACAGGATGCTGTAGATCAGAGGAGTGTTGATTCCTCTGTCTCCATCTTGTGCTCTGATTGGACCGGGAGAAAACTCCAGAACTGCGTCCTGAAACAGAAAACAAATACATCTGCTAAAAACCAAAAATATCATATACATCAATCCATCCATTATTTGTAACTGCTATCCTGTTCGGGGGGGCGAGAACCGGGTACACCCTGGACAGGTCTCCAGACTATCACAGGGCTGACACATAAAGACAGACAACCATTCACACTCACATTCACACCTACGGGACATTTAGAGTCAACAATGAACCTGCATGTCTTTGGACTGTGGGAGGAAACCGGAGAACCCGGAGTAAACCCACACTAACCTGCATGTCTTTGGATTGTGGAAGGAAACCGGAGAACCCGGAGTAAACCCACACTAACCTGCATGTCTTCGGACTGTGGGAGGAAACCTGAGAACCCGGAGTAAACCCACACTAACCTGCATGTCTTTGGACTGTGGGAGGAAACCTGAAAACCCGGAGTAAACCCACACTAACCTGCATGTCTTTGGACTGTGGAAGGAAACCGGAGAACCCGGAGTAAACCCACACTAACCTGCATGTCTTTGGACTGTGGGAGGAAACCTGAAAACCCGGAGTAAACCCAAACTAACCTGCATGTCTTTGGACTGTGGAAGGAAACCGGAGAACCCGGAGTAAACCCACACTAACCTGCATGTCTTTGGACTGTGGGAGGAAACCTGAGAACCAGAGTAAACCCACACTAACCTGCATGTCTTCGGACTGTGGGAGGAAACCGGAGAACCGGAGTAAACCCACACTAACCTGCATGTCTTCGGACTGTGGGAGGAAACCGGAGAACCGGAGTAAACCCACACTAACCTGCATGTCTTCGGACTGTGGGAGGAAACCTGAGAACCCGGAGTAAACCCACACTAACCTGCATGTCTTTGGACTGTGGAAGGAAACCGGAGAACCCAGAGTAAACCCTCACTAACCTGCATGTCTTTGGACTGTGGGAGGAAACCTGAAAACCCGGAGTAAACCCACACTAACCTGCATGTCTTTGGACTGTGGGAGGAAACCGGAGAACCGAAGTAAACCCACACTAACCTGCATGTCTTTGGACTGTGGGAGGAAACCTGAAAACCCGGAGTAAACCCACGCTAACCTGCATGTGTTTGGACTGTGGGAGGAAACCGGAGAACCCGGCGTAAACCCTCACTAACCTGCATGTCTTTGGACTGTGGGAGGAAACCGGAGAACCGAAGTAAACCCACACTAACATGGGGAGAACATGCAAACTCCACACAGAAGGGCCCCAAGCCGGATTTGAACCTTCGAACCAGGAACCCTGTTGCTGTGAGGCGACAGTGCTAACCACTGCATCACCGCGCCCCCTCATATTTCTATATATAAATATATATATATGTGTGTGTTTCTGTGTGATGTTTGTTTGTTTACCTGGTGTTTGTGTGTGATGTTGGTGGTGTAGGTGGGGTTCATGCACACAGGAACATCTGGAGAGACAGGTGTGCAGGGCAGGAAGTGAGGATACTGGTCGTCTCCGTCCTCGATGTTCACAGTCAGAACAGAAGACGTGTTGAACTTCTCCACAGTGTTCGCTTCCTGTTTCACGACATCATTTACATTGGAGTTAGTTGAAAGCCCAGTGCGTCTCATACAGACACTAAAGGGTGCCTTGTGTATCGCTATCAGACGCCAAAAACGTCGCCATTTGACGCCCTGGGAATGAGACCAGGTTGTGTATGACTGAGTGTTACCTGGGCCCAGATGATCACCTGCAGCTGAGATCTGGTCTCGTAGTCCAGAGGTTTATTCAGAACTACGTTCCCACTGTTGGGTAGATCGATCCTGAAGAACCCTGCATCACGCTGCAGGTAACAGGAGACAGGTGAGTTCATAAAGACAGACACAGGTAACAGGAGACAGGTGAGTTCATAAAGACAGACACAGGTAACGGGAGAAGGGTGAGTTCATAAAGACAGTCACAGGTAATGGGAGACAGGTGAGTTCATAAAGACAGACACAGGTAACGGGAGAAGGGTGAGTTCATAAAGACAGTCACAGGTAACGGGAGACAGGTGAGTTCATAAAGACAGTCACAGGTAACGGGAGACAGGTGAGTTCATAAAGACAGACACAGGTAACGGGAGACAGGTGAGTTCATAAAGACAGACATAGGTAACAGGAGACAGGTGAGTTCATAAAGACAGACACAGGTAACGGGAGAAGGGTGAGTTCATAAAGACAGACAGGTAACGGGAGACAGGTGAGTTCATAAAGACAGTCACAGGTAACGGGAGAAGGGTGAGTTCATAAAGACAGACAGGTAACGGGAGACAGGTGAGTTCATAAAGACAGTCACAGGTAACAGGAGACAGGTGAGTTCATAAAGACAGACACAGGTAACGGGAGACAGGTGAGTTCATAAAGACAGACACAGGTAATGGGAGACAGGTGAGTTCATAAAGCCAGACACAGGTAACGGGAGAAGGGTGAGTTCATAAAGACAGACAGGTAACGGGAGACAGGTGAGTTCATAAAGACAGTCACAGGTAACGGGAGAAGGGTGAGTTCATAAAGACAGACAGGTAACGGGAGACAGGTGAGTTCATAAAGACAGTCACAGGTAACGGGAGAAGGGTGAGTTCATAAAGACAGACAGGTAACGGGAGACAGGTGAGTTCATAAAGACAGACACAGGTAACGGGAGACAGGTGAGTTCATAAAGACAGACATAGGTAACAGGAGACAGGTGAGTTCATAAAGACAGACACAGGTAACGGGAGAAGGGTGAGTTCATAAAGACAGACAGGTAACGGGAGACAGGTGAGTTCATAAAGACAGTCACAGGTAACGGGAGAAGGGTGAGTTCATAAAGACAGACAGGTAACGGGAGACAGGTGAGTTCATAAAGACAGTCACAGGTAACAGGAGACAGGTGAGTTCATAAAGACGGGAGACAGGTGAGTTCATAAAGACAGACACAGGTAATGGGAGACAGGTGAGTTCATAAAGCCAGACACAGGTAACGGGAGAAGGGTGAGTTCATAAAGACAGACAGGTAACGGGAGACAGGTGAGTTCATAAAGACAGTCACAGGTAACGGGAGAAGGGTGAGTTCATAAAGACAGACACAGGTAACAGGAGACAGGTGAGTTCATAAAGACAGACACAGGTAACAGGAGACAGGTGAGTTCATAAAGACAGACAGGTAACGGGAGACAGGTGAGTTCATAAAGACAGACACAGGTAACAGGAGACAGGTGAGTTCATAAAGACAGACACAGGTAACAGGAGACAGGTGAGTTCATAAAAACAGACAGAGGACATGGACAGAAGTATGTGTATCTTACCGATGATTGATCGATGATGTAACTGATCATGTCTCCGTCTGCATCAACGGCCTTCACAGTGTAAGCAACAGAATTCACTGCTGTCAGCTGCACACAGAAAACAAACTGCATTATATACAAGTATCATGTTGACATACTGTATTATATACAAGTATCATTTTAACATACTGTATTATATACAAGTATCATGTTAACATACTGTATTATATACAAGTATCATGTTAACATACTGTATTATGTACAAGTATCATGTTAACATACTGTATTATATACAAGTATCATTTTAACATACTGTATTATATACAAGTATCATGTTAACATACTGTATTATATACAAGTATCATTTTAACATACTGTATTATGTACAAGTATCATGTTAACATACTGTATTATGTACAAGTATCATGTTAACATACTGTATTATATACAAGTATCATGTTAACATACTGTATTATATACAAGTATCATTTTGACATACTGTATTCTATACAAGTATCATGTTAACATACTGTATTATGTACAAGTATCATTTTAACATACTGTATTATATACAAGTATCATGTTAACATACTGTATTATATACAAGTATCATTTTAACATACTGTATTATATACAAGTATCATGTTAACATACTGTATTATGTACAAGTATCATGTTAACATACTGTATTATGTACAAGTATCATGTTAACATACTGTATTCTATACAAGTATCATGTTAACATACTGTATTCTATTCAAGTATCATTTTAACATACTGCATTATATACAAGTATCATGTTAACATACTGCATTATATACAAGTATCATGTTAACATACTGCATGTTTGTTATAAAAGCAGCGTTAATCCTCCATGTTTTACCTCACTGATGGTGAACGGTTGAATCGTCTCCTCCACAAAGTTTGGTCTGTTGTCATTTTCATTCAAAATCTCCACCAAGATCATGTACTGACTCTGAGGGAACAATCACAACTTCATTTAATACTTTGATTAGCTGCTGTAGTTAATGTTAGGTAGGTAACTCACCTGTATGACATCGTCCTCGTAACAGGTGAGCTCTGCTATCAGCACCGGTCCCTGAACCTGAGAGACAAACACATGTCTCATTGACAGATTCCTGTAGATTATCCAGGTGAGATAAAGTACAGGTAAATGATCATTTAATTTAATTTATTTGGTTTAAAAGGACTGTGTGCACAGACATTAGTTATTTACATAGAAACAAAATGATGGGTGCACCAGATTTATCAGGGAAGCTAATTCCCATCTGTAGTCCTAAACACAGACACAATAAACACACTACATAACATCACAACAGGATCACAATATAACATCACAGTGTCAAGTACAATCCAAAATACAATAAATACATATAACACAATAACAAATAAAGTAAAGGTCAATGATAAAGTCCAGGTAAATGATAAAGTCCAGGTAAATGATAAAGTCCAGGTAAATGATAAAGTCCAGGTAAATGATAAAGTCCAGGTAAATGAAAAAGTTCAGGTAAATGATAAAGTACAGGTAAATGATAAAGTACAGGTAAATGAAAAAGTTCAGGTAAATGATAAAGTACAGGTAAATGAAAAAGTTCAGGTAAATGATAAAGTCCAGGTAAATGCTAAAGTACAGGTAAATGAAAAAGTTCAGGTAAATGATAAAGTCCAGGTAAATGATAAAGTCCAGGTAAATGATAAAGTACAGGTAAATGATAAAGTACAGGTAAATGATAAAGTCCAGGTAAATGATAAAGTACAGGTAAATGATAAAGTCCAGGTAAATGATAAAGTACAGGTAAATGAAAAAGTACAGGTAAATGATAAAGTCCAGGTAAATGTACCTCTCGGTCGAGGACTTTGAAGACGGAGGTGTTCAGTCGGATGGTTCGGCCCTCTAAGTAGAACCAGTCGGCGTTGTCTCCGGTCAGACAGAGTCGGATGGTGTTAGCTCCCGGTTCTCCGGTGATACCGAGGTCAGAGATGAACTGACCCGTTGGACTGTTCTCTCTGACCGCCGCAAAGATGTCCGACCCCCCCAAACACAGACTGGCTGAGGACAAAACACACCGGATGAAGTTTCTGATTTAAAGCTTCTCTGTACGCAATTCAGGGCAAATCTGTTGCCTCCACGCGGCTCTCAACATGGCGACGGTGTTAACAGCGCTAACAGTGCAAACAACCTGGGGGGAACCGAAGGGTCGGCGCTATGCTTCGGCGATGATGCCGTTGGTCTGGACGGCGTTATCAGCTGTAACTGCCATATTGAGTGCAGTGAAAAGCGGCGGCCGTGAGCTCGCCAGTGGAGCAGGCTCACATGCACTAACATGACCAACCCAGACGCACAGCACTTTGAGAAATAGTCACCAAATTTAATGTATTGATTCGTGTACATAGACACGAATTTAACTTTTTGTCGTGGCAGTCAGCACGAAATCAATTGAAATGTAATCCACGTAATCGTGAACCAGGCAGTATAAAGAGCGATGAACGCCGTGTGGGGAGGAAGTCAGGTGGACGGGTGGTTCTAAAGACACCAGACTTTCACCAGGAGACCGATGTTGGTGCCTCGTGTGAACTTAAGTTACAGCATTCTGGAGTTATTTAAACCCAAACCACCATCTTTACCTAAACCTCACTAAGTAGTTTTATTTTGAAAAGACTGAAGAGGAAATTGACACATGATTCACGTATTGCTGGACATTCATAAGAAACTAAACTTCGCACTAAAAATACGTTGTTAAAAGTTGTGCTGAGCGTGACGAAAAAAATTTGTGTCTCTGAACACGAATCAAACAGATTAAATTTAGTGACTAACTGCGGTGAGACTGTTGAACCTGCTGAGCAGCCACAGAGGAAGATATACTCTATATCTTTACATAATACATCACTGTTTGCAGCTATATTAATGCTCTGGATCCCATATAGAGAGCCTTTAAATCATCATTTCTCCAGTTTTAGACTGGATTTTATTTTGACAAACTTCTTCTGGGTTCAGACAACATTTGAAAGTCTGATCTAAACTGTTTTCCCTCTTGTATTTATGACTTAAGAGAAAAAGAATAATCTTTTTACATTCCTTATTTATATTGTTCATCTGTTAAACAGGTGAAGACTCACCTGGATGCTTTTAGTCCTATTTAGAACGAGGGGGAGTGGAGCCTCTTGTGGCTGAAATGAGCATTACAACAACAAACACTTCTTTATAAAATGTCTCCACCTGTTTTCACAGATGAAAATCATCTCGGTGTTTAAAGGCTGTTGATCACCAGAATGAACGTAAACGTTTAACATCGGTCACGTTGATTTCAGAGCTCCAAGCTGTCAGAGTTCAGAATGACGATGTGATCTGAGGGAAACGTTCCAGTGGTTCAGACCTGCTGGAAGTTAAATCAAATGTTTCTGTATTCTTACCTGTAACGACGTGATACGATAACCTGAGAGCCAACTGCAACAGCAGCAGCCTGCAGGGTCTCAACATCTTCCTCTACCTTCACCTCCACCTGCAGAGCACAGAAACACCACTTCACCTCACCTGCAGAGCACAGAAACACCACTTCACCTCCACCTGCAGAGCACAGAAACACCACTTCACCTCCACCTGCAGAGCACAGAAACACCACTTCACCTCCACCTGCAGAGCACAGAAACACCACTTCACCTCCACCTGCAGAGCACAGAAACACCACTTCACCTCCACCTGCACAGCACAGAAACATCACTTCACCTCCACCTGCGGAGCACAGAAACATCACTTCCCCTCCACCTGCACAGCACAGAAACACCACTTCACCTCCACCTGCACAGCACAGAAACATCACTTCACCTCCACCTGCACAGCACAGAAACACCACTTCACCTCCACCTGCACAGCACAGAAACATCACTTCACCTCCCCCTGCAGAGCACAGAAACACCACTTCACCTCCACCTGAAGAGCACAGAAACACCACTTCACCTCCACCTGCACAGCACAGAAACATCACTTCACCTCCACCTGCAGAGCACAGAAACACCACTTCACCTCCACCTGAAGAGCACAGAAACACCACTTCACCTCCACCTGCACAGCACAGAAACATCACTTCACCTCCACCTGCAGAGCACAGAAACACCACTTCACCTCCACCTGAAGAGCACAGAAACACCACTTCACCTCCACCTGCACAGCACAGAAACACCACTTCACCTCCACCTGAAGAGCACAGAAACACCACTTCACCTCCACCTGCAGAGCACAGAAACACCACTTCACCTCCACCTGAAGAGCACAGAAACACCACTTCACCTCCACCTGCACAGCAAAGAAACATCACTTCACCTCCACCTGCACAGCACAGAAACACCACTTCACCTCCACCTGCACAGCACAGAAACACCACTTCACCTCCACCTGCACAGCACAGAAACACCACTTCACCTCCACCTGCACAGCACAGAAACATCACTTCACCTCCACCTGCACAGCACAGAAACACCACTTCACCTCCACCTGCAGAGCACAGAAACACCACTTCACCTCCACCTGCACAGCACAGAAACATCACTTCACCTCCACCTGCACAGCACAGAAACACCACCTCACCTCCACCTGCAGAGCACACCAACACCACTTCACCTCCACCTGCACAGCACAGAAACACCACTTCACCTCCACCTGCACAGCACAGAAACACCACTTCACCTCCACCTGCACAGCACAGAAACACCACTTCACCTAAACATCACAGCTTTCAGCACCAAACAGCAGTTCTTCATCACGTTCTGTCTGGTTATTGTTCATCACACACCACTGAACTAAAGGAATGTTTTTCTTTCTTTCCACAGTCAAACTGTGAAGTTTGACCTGAGGATGGCACCAGAGCTCATGTAATGTTGGACTCTTATCAAAGCTGTACTAACGGTAGTTTATTCATATTTTTATAGATGAGTTTCTGGTCAACGTCATCATCACAGAGATGCAGCAGTTTTGGGATGAGGAGCGATGGTCAGATTTATCAAACTGAGTCTGTTGGTCAGACTTAACAAAACGAAACATTTGAAGACATCACTGTGGACTAAAACTGAGACGGACAGTTAATAAACTGAAGGATCATTATTATATAATTATATTATACATTATTATATTTGTTGTCCTGTAGCAGAAACATGTGGAGGTGAAAGAGAACTGACCTCAGAGCAGATTACAACCAAACACACATAATGAGTCAGGATGAGTTCATCAGGAACAAACTGAAAATAATGAGCCAGGATCCGAGGTAATAATAAAATAAATAAATAAATAAAAGATTTGCAGTGAGAGGCTGATGAATGGTGCCTCTGTTCTCTCAGTGTATTTCATTCATGCTGCTGCAGTAAGATTATATAAAGCCCAACCAACAGGATTATAATAACAATTATTATTATTACTATTATAATTATTACTGCTGAGGAACAAACTGACACATGAGAATTAACATCCGACTCATGTTTACTTACATACAGTAGATACATATATAGACAGTCGGTGTCAGTTTGTTCCTCAGCAGTAATAATTATAATAATAATGATAATGATAATGATAATGATGATGTACTCACCTGTCTCTCTCTCTCCTGTTGGTCTACAGTCAGTCGGTGTTTCTCGTCCTCGCTCTCTTCAGGCCGGCTGCTCTCATGATGTCATCGCTTCATGTTTTCATATGTTCATGTTTTTATTGTTCAGCTCGTCGCCTCAGAGAGAGAACAGAGAGCAGCCGGTCACCGTGGTACTGGGTGTGTTACTGTGTGTGTGTGTGTTACTGTGTGTGTGTGTCTGTGTGTGTGTGTGTGTGTGTTACTGTGTGTGTGTGTGTTACTGTGTGTGTGTATGTGTGTCTGTGTGTGTGTGTGTGTGTGTGTGTGTGTGTGTAGCTTATGTGAGGGCTTACCGAGCATTATGAGCAGGATAATTAGGCCAACATACTGCAGGACTTTAAACCAACAGGATGCCTGCTGGAAGTACTTACACAAGTACAAGTACTAATACTGCATATAATACTAACTAATGCTACTCTGTGCTACAGATACAGTAAACACAGACAAAGTGGAAACAACCTGTGGAGTCATAATAACGCAGGCCGAGGGCACCGTAACACAACTTATCTTACTTACTTACCCATCTGGACATAAAACATAATGACTATATAATGTGATTTAATAAAATGTATGAAGCATTTTATGGGTCCAAACACAGTAAATTCCACACTAACATGCTATTCAGTAGCTAAAACAATATGTGAGATATTTTAGTATATATGAAACAATAGTACATGAATTACATACTATTTCTGGTGAAATATTACACTATACAACGCTAGACACTACGGTGGCATAAATATCCCACAATGCAATGCAGTAGTGACGACAATGTCCATAACGGACGTTGACGGACAGCTCTGTAACGCTTTGATTTAACTAAGTATAAGATTTCACTTTGCCAGGCGTAATATATTTTTAAAATGAATTCAGACTTTGATTCTCACACACACACACATATATGTGTATAAAAATGTAAAAACATTGAAACAAACTAATCACTAAAGTAAAATAAACACATTTCAGACTAATATAATAATTAAATCATCCGTTTTCTGGATGGACTTCTGAACACGTGTTTACTGCTCGCTGCAGCTGGAGGATGTATGGGCTCCTTGTTACCGTGGTAACATGCGTGTGGTTTCCATGGCGGTTTAGAGCACACAAAGAGGACGAGGATGCTGTAGGAGATGAATGTGTGGTTTCCTCAGAGGTCCTGCAGGTGAGTGACAGGTGGACGGGAGCACACAGACGACCTCCACCTGAACACACCTGACAGGAAGTCAGTAAATAAACTCCGTCTGAGAACGTCAACAAAGAAAACATTTTTAATCAGGTTGATATATATATGCTGCAGTCATTTATTAATATTTAAATGTGATTATTAAGAGGCATATTCATACTGAATATAAAATATGTTACTACTACAAGTACATGTAGTACAGTAAAAAGTACAATATACCATTTATCTGTGAAGTGTGTCCTACTCAGCAGTAAGGTCACTGTATCTGATGATTAAATCTGTTTATTATTGAACTTCACACATCAAAATATCACAAACAACAAATTCCTCTTTAATAAACTTAAACACGATATTTCTGTTTGCTCTCATAGACACATTTCAGTTTTTTCATGAACGTTTCTGTAAAAACTAATGAAAATACGTCAACAATGATCTTTAAAAAACCAACACGACAATACCCAGATATCAAAGATTGTAATAACCCTGTACATAAGAGTAATCTGAATACTGCTAGATAGTAATCTGACTACTGCTAGACAACATGAAAATACTCTGATATCAAAGAACGTTAATAACCCTGTACATAAGAGTAATCTCACAACTGCTAGACAGTAATCTCACTACTGCTAGACAACATGAATATACTCTGATATCAAAGAACATTAATAATGTTGATATCACTCATGTTGATTCCAGGTGTGAACTGACGTACTTAGAGCTGTCGAGTGGTGATCGGATCACTCAGCATGCAGTTTGATGCCAGGTGTGAAAAGGACCCAAATTTTAGTTTCATGTCCGACAGCAGAGCAGCTTGTGAAAGACGTTTCTGAACTCGGCATTGAAGGCGGTGTAGATGATCGGATTGACGGCGCTGTTGACGTAGCCGAGCCACGTTACCACGGAGATGAGGGTGGGGCCGATGTCACATGACTGGCACAGTCCGTTGGTGACATGGACCACGAAGAAAGGCGTCCAACAGGCCAAAAACACACCTGGAGACACAGATATAGTTATATTTATTCCTCTTCAATAACAAGAACTTTATTCTTCTTAAGGTCACTGAGGGAGATCTGATTTAAGACAACTTCTTAACCCTAACTAATAATTAATTAACATTAACGTAACATTAACTAATAATTAACTAATTAACATTCAACACAGTTTGAGTTTCTGCACAGATATCTGAAAAATAAAGTTAGACTCTAATCAAGAGAATAAGAACCATATAAATACAAGATTGTATCATCTGCATAAAGAAGTATATTATAAGTGTTGCTGTAATAATTAGAGCTGTCAAAGTTAACGCGATAATAACGTTAGCGGGCTAAGTTTTAAAGCTAGAGTGAAAATACTGGTATCATATGAAACTAGAAAACCTGATGAATCCATCGGTACCAACCAGGTCAGACTAGCTTGTAGAGAAGGAGGTTAAATAAAGCTCTAAATTTTGGCGAGGAAAAACTCTCATGTCCATCTTCAAAGGGGTCCCTTGACCTCTGACCTCCAGATCAGTGAATGTAAATGGGTTCTATGGGTACCCACGAGTCTCCCCTTTACAGACATGCCCACTTTATGATCACATGCAGTTTGGGGCAAGTCATAGTGAAGTCAGCACACTGACACACTGACAGCTGTTGTTGCCTGTTGGGCTGCAGTTTGCCATGTTATGATCTGAGC
Organism: Sebastolobus alascanus; assembly: GCA_916701645.2. Taxonomy (NCBI): domain Eukaryota; kingdom Metazoa; phylum Chordata; class Actinopteri; order Perciformes; family Sebastidae; genus Sebastolobus; species Sebastolobus alascanus. The sequence continues at coordinate 454,385 of CAKAOJ020000438.1, read as the reverse complement.
ATATTGTTTTATGCTAAATGCAGAACCTGTGAGGGTTTCTGGACAATATCTGTCATTGTTTTGTGTTGTTAATTGATTTACAATAATAAATATATACATACATTTACATAAAGCAGCATATTTGTCCACTCCCATGTTGATAAGAGGATTAAATACTTGACAAATCTCCCTTTAAGGTTCATTTAGAACAGATAAAAAATGTGTGATTAATGGCCATTAAATATTTTCATCGATTGACAGCCTTTGTAATAATATTGTTTGTAGGCGCATTACCAGTTCTGGTATCGGAACAACCCTATTAATGACAAAACAACAGGCTCAATGTTTGCTGATGTTCGATGGATGAACATTTATCATCAGATGATGTTTCACAGTCCTTTCACTCAGAAACAAGAAGTCAAATCAAACATTCAGTTGACCTGTTAGTGGTTTACTGAGTCGCACTGTTACTGATTAGAAATCAGAAATAGTTTGTTGGCTGTCGGCTCAAATGTTCCTAGTTTATATTTACAACAGCTAGTGGACTGTATGGAGCAGTAGATTAGTGGAGGACTGTATGGAGCAGTAGATTAGTGGAGGACTGTATGGAGCAGTAGATTAGTGGAGGACTGTATGGAGCAGTAGATTAGTGGAGGACTGTATAGAGCAGTAGATTAGTGGAGGACTGTTTGGAGCAGTAGATTAGTGGAGGACTGTATAGAGCAGTAGATTAGTGGAGGACTGTATGGAGCAGTAGATTAGTGGAGGACTGTATAGAGCAGTAGATTAGTGGAGGACTGTATGGAGCAGTAGATTAGTGGAGGACTGTATGGAGCAGTAGATTAGTGGAGGACTGTATGGAGCAGTAGATTAGTGGAGGACTGTATAGAGCAGTAGATTAGTGGAGGACTGTATGGAGCAGTAGATTAGTGGAGGACTGTATGGAGCAGTAGATTAGTGGAGGACTGTATAGAGCAGTAGATTAGTGGAGGACTGTATGGAGCAGTAGATTAGTGGAGGACTGTATGGAGCAGTAGATTAGTGGAGGACTGTATAGAGCAGTAGATTAGTGGAGGACTGTATGGAGCTGTAGATTAGTGGAGGACTGTATAGAGCAGTAGATTAGTGGAGGACTGTATGGAGCAGTAGATTAGTGGAGGACTGTATGGAGCAGTAGATTAGTGGAGGACTGTATAGAGCAGTAGATTAGTGGAGGACTGTATGGAGCAGTAGATTAGTGGAGGACTGTATGGAGCAGTAGATTAGTGGTAGGACTGTATAGAGCAGTAGATTAGTGGAGGACTGTATGGAGCAGTAGATTAGTGGAGGACTGTATGGAGCAGTAGATTAGTGGAGGACTGTATAGAGCAGTAGATTAGTGGAGGACTGTATGGAGCAGTAGATTAGTGGAGGACTGTATAGAGCAGTAGATTAGTGGAGGACTGTATGGAGCAGTAGATTAGTGGAGGACTGTATAGAGCTGTAGATTAGTGGTAGGTGTCTCCTCCCTGCCTTTAGCTGTCCTATATCACAAACAAAACCCAGTCCCATCTGGTATTATTGCTTTTATATTGTCTGAAAACACATCTGGAGGGGAACTTTAACCATCTTTCCTTTTATTGAGTTAAACATGTATCATGACCTCTACCATCAACAGTTCAAACTAAACCCATTATAAACCCGTCAATGCAGGCAGTCCTTCCTTTGTGTGAATGTGACTCAGTTGTGAATCTGCTCCTGAGAGCGTTTCCACAGAGATAGAAGCGGTTTCTATTTTTACTGCTGGATCACAGCGTCACTCTGTAAGACGTGAGAAACAGTTTGTGTAGAGAACAAACGTTCGAGCATCTCTCCGTGATCTCAACACATCACCAGTTTCTCCATAATTATCCTGTTAAACTGCATCACTCTGAGAGCCACAATAGAGCCGTTTCTGTTCATTAAAAGAAACTGTGAACGTGTATATGTGAGGGATAATGTACAGCGAGCCGGTCATTATTGTGAAAGAATCCCCGACAGGGCGATGTTGCACCCCGATGTGGAGCGAAGAGGTCTCTCATCACCCTGAAGGGGATTCTTTCACAATGACCTGCTAGCTGTACATTATCCCGCTTATTACATGGCTACTTACTGAAGAAATCAATATTTTTACACAAAAACGGTCCTCCACACACTCACGCACACATGCACGCACACGCTGGTTTGGCATCTTGGCTGGTGTGATGGTTTTTTATTGTACTACATGTGCTCGTTGGGCGAGCCTGTATAAATAAAGGTTGATTGAGTGGCTGATACTCACCGACGACGATTGGAAGGACCTTCATAGCTTTCCGTTCTCTGCCGCTGACTCTGCTGCTCTTACTGTTTCTTCTTCCTCTCTTTGTCTTCATCAGGCCATTCTCCCGCCTCTCTGCTGGCTCGCCGTCCGACACGCTGTCCATCTGCGTCGTCATCGGGTCGCTCTCTGCCATGTCCATCGTTCCCTCCCGCTGCTCCTCCGACGCCGGGGTCGCAGAGGGCGTCGTCGTGGAGACGGTGGATGGAGAGATGGGGCTGAGTCTGGCCGGCATGGCGTACGTGACCTCTCGACTCCCGGTCGTCGTCGCCTTCGCTCGCCGTAAAGCCAAGCCGAGACGTGAAGAGAGAGCTTGACGACCGGCCGGACATCGGCTGCGACTGCTCCATCGCCGCAGGCCTCGAAACATCCAATAATACAAGAAGAGCATGACGGGACACGGCACGAAGAAAGAGCAGATGGACGAGTACACCACGAAGCGGTCGTCCTCCAGTTTGCACACGCTGGGGTCGCGACCCGGCACCTGGTTCAGACCGAAGATGACCGGACTCGCCACGCCCAGAGACAACAGCCAGGTAGCAGCGATGAGCGCCAGCTGACGGACACTGAACTGGTTCCTGTTGTACTTCAGAGGGATCACCACGGCGATGTACCTGAACACAACATGGACAGGTAAGATGACGTCAAACAGGACGCCGTGTGAGGTGAGCCATTCCTCCACCTGATTGGATGAATGTCAGGTTTAGAAGTTTTAAATTGGTGGACCCAAACGCAGAGAAGGGAGGAGGAGATGACAGCAGGTGTAATTCAAGGATTTAATGAAACGGCGAAAACAGAGAAACAAAAAGGCAGCTGGCATGCATATCCACAAAAAAACTCCAAAAGAACAAAACTTGAAAATGCAAAAACAAACACTAGAATTACTTACTGGTGACACGCAACACATGGAACCAACGACGACGAACTGACAAGGAAACAGGGGGAACACACAGGCTTAAATACACAGGGTGATTAGACACAGCTGGAACAAATCAGGGCAGACAATCAAAAAAGGCGGGAAAACAAACAAAGGTAGGAAGTAAAACCAGACAAGACACAGGAGGAGTGAATTTCAAAATAAAACAGGAAACAAACTATGACAAAAACCCAGGACCATGACAGGAAATAACAAGACGTGACACAACAGGTGAATTAACAAATAAAACAGGAAACACACAATGCAGACAATTAAACAGAAAACCCAATGAACCAAAAACACAAATAACAGAACTAATAAACCAAGGAGGAACATAGACAGTCTTAACTTATAACAAACAAGAAAAGAGTCCAAATGTCCAGACCATGACAATGAAGGCTTCACTCTCTGGTCTGTCATTGGTCTTCACTCGGCACCGCTCTCATACGGTGGTTAAAGATGAGAATGCCGTCCCGACCGGCGGCGCCGTTGCAGCAGCGTCAGCACTGTTGCTGTTGTTAGCGCCGTTAGCACCGTTAGCTGCGAGCGGCGCTCAACCGTCGCCATGTTGAGAGCCGTGTGGAGGCAATATAAATGCTCCTAACTTCACATTTTGTACCTTTTAAATAAAAGATGCTTGATTTCATATTTACACCCTGATTTAAATAGTCATGTGACCAGTTCTGGTGGTTCCCATCTCGCTTGTTCTCATTGGATGTTTTCCAGACTGAAGCTGATCTACAGTCAGCTAAATCCTTCGCAGTAAATGTGTTTCATCAACTTCACAGTCTCATAATCTCTGAAGCATATTAGTCCTTAAAGAGTCTTCTACTGCAACAACAGTCCCTACAAGGTGTGATTGTGTTGCTTTATTTTTAGATTCATTTTTCAGGAAGCCATCAGGATTTAATTCACCCGCTCTCTGGTCTTTAACCAGCTGTTTCATTACATGTTCTCAACACTTTGAACACGACGTCAATCTGACTCAAACTGTGGTCTTTAATTAGATCTAGATCCAGGTTTGACCTGAGACAGACGGGTTGGACAGGTGGACTCACCTGTCCACACTGATGGCACACAGGTTGAGGATGGAGGCGGTGCACAGCATCACGTCCATGGTCATCAGAGCGTCACAGAGGGAGGTGCTCAACGTCCAGATACCGCCCAAATACTAAACAAGAGTAGAGGGGACAGAGTAGACGTAGAGTAGATGTAGAGCGTCTTCATAAACACTGACCTCAGAGTAGACGTAGAGCGTCTTCATAAACACTGACCTCAGAGTAGACGTAGAGCGTCTTCATAAACACTGACCTCAGAGTAGACGTAGAGCGTCTTCATAAACACTGACCTCAGAGTAGACGTAGAGCGTCTTCATAAACACTGACCTCAGAGTAGACGTAGAGCGTCCTCATAAACACTGACCTCAGAGTAGACGTAGAGCGTCCTCATAAACACTGACCTCAGAGTAGACGTAGAGCGTCCTCATAAACACTGACCTCAGAGTAGACGTAGAGCGTCTTCATAAACACTGACCTCAGAGTAGACGTAGAGCGTCTTCATAATCACTGACCTCAGAGTAGATGTAGAGCGTCCTCATAATCACTGACCTCAGAGTAGACGTAGAGCGTCCTCATAATCACTGACCTCAGAGTAGACGTAGAGCGTCTTCATAAACACTGACCTCAGAGTAGACGTAGAGCGTCTTCATAAACACTGACCTCAGAGTAGACGTAGAGCGTCCTCGTAAACACTGACCTCAGAGTAGATGTAGAGCGGCAGCACCAGCACCGCCAGCAGCAGGTCGGCCACTGCCAGGCTGATGATGAAGTAGTTGGTGGCGGTTTTCAGGGAGCGTTCAGTGAGCACGCTCAGACACACCAGGACGTTGCCCAGGATGATGACCAGGATTAGGGGGACACCGAGGACCAGAGCCAGGTAGTTGTAGTCCTGCAGGTACGCCTCACCTGGAGGGCTGCCAGGTGTCACATTGTCCATGATGGAGGCCCTGAACACAGCTGCTGGGCTGCTCTCAACATCTGGACACAGGAAGCATCCAGTCAGGGTGTGTAGTGTGTTGGTAGGTTGGGACAGCGTTGTGTTCAGGTCTCACCTTGTTGTTACCTGTCCCAGGTGTTCTGGTCTCTCCTTCAGGTCTCACCTGTCCCAGGTGTTCAGGTCTCACCTTGTTGTTACCTGTCCCAGGTGTTCAGGTCTCACCTTGTTGTTACCTGTCCCAGGTGTTCAGGTCTCACCTTGTTGTTACCTGTCCCAGGTGTTCAGGTCTCACCTTGTTGTTACCTGTCCCAGGTGTTCTGGTCTCAGCAGGTTGACAGCAGACTGGGTTTATGTTCTTCACTCATCGTTGTTTTCTTCTGGTCACTAATAAACAGGGAAATGTAGTTTACTTTGACTCACTGTCCTGCTGCCACTATGACTCACTACAGCTCCACATGTGGATCAATCTGCCGATGGAAATCGTCCCCAACAGCACTGTGATGTTAAAAACTAACCGACTGCTGATTGGTGCAGAGCCTGCTGCTTTCTTATAGACCAGGAAGTGGAGCATGTCAGCGGTACTGTTTGGTGAAGTCCCTGACAGTACGTGATCGTACGGGACTGTACGTACGTGGTTCTCCTCCTGGTTCTCCTCCTGGTTCTCCTCCTATTTCATCAATGTCTTCCTCCTGGTTCTCCTCCTGATCTCCTCCTGATCTCCTCCTGATCTCCTCCTGGTTCTCCTCCTGGTTCTCCTCCTGATCTCCTCCTGATCTCCTCCTGATCTCCTCCTGGTTCTCCTCCTGGTTCTCCTCCTGGTTCTCCTCCTGATCTCCTCCTGATCTCCCCCTGGTTCTCCTCCTGATTCTCCTCCTGATTTCCTCCTGGTTCTCCTCCTGGTTCTCCTCCTGATTTCCTCCTGGTTCTCCTCCTGGTTCTCCTCCTGATCTCCTCCTGATCTCCTCCTGATTTCCTTCTGGTTCTCCTCCTGGTTCTCCTCCTGATCTCCTCCTGATCTCCTCCTGGTTCTCCTCCTGGTTCTCCTCCTGATTTCCTCCTGGTTCTCCTCCTGGTCTCCTCCTGATCTCCTCCTGGTTCTCCTCCTATTTCATCAGTGTCTTCCTCCTCCTCCTGGTTCTCCTCATCGTCTCTTCTGCTCTGAACTGACACAAACTTTTTTCTTCTGGACTATAAAATAAAAAATATATAAAAAGATTCAACATCCACAAACCATCATCTCCTCCTCTCTGTATCACCTCCTCTCTCTCTGTGTCTCTCTCTCTCTCTCTCTCTCTCTCTCTCTCTCTCTCTCTCTCTCTCTCTCTCTCTCTCTGTATTGCAGCTCTGTGATTGGCTGACAGTCAGTAGTGATGTAGTAACCCTCCCTCTCTCTCTCTCTCTTTGTTCTGATCTCGCTCTTCTTCTGTGGTGTTTCTACCTGCTGAGATTTTGGTTGTTATGGTGATTCCACTGTTAGACACAGAGGCCGTGTTGAGAGGAGGATCAGACATCTGTATAACATCTATATAACATCTGTATAACATCTATATAACATATGTATAACATCTATATAACATCTGTATAACATCTGTATAACATCTATATAACATCTATATAACATCTGTATAACATCTATATAACATCTATATAACATCTGTAT